>JAKWJD010001758.1:11140350-11632850 GCA_027705065.1 Solanum peruvianum | reverse complement strand
AAGAGTTGTAGACTTTTTGATAGAAGGTGGTCATGGTAGAGGCCGTTATTCTGAGGGGCGTGGTGGTCGAGGTAATGGTGATCACCACAACGGCAGAGGTGATGGGCAAATGGGAGCCACTACGACACAACATGGTAGGGGCAACGGACAGACTGGTGATAGGCCCATTGTTACGCTTTCCCTGGGAGATCTGAAGCAGAAGCGTCTGATGCTGTTATCACAGGTAATCTTTTGGTTTGTGATTGCATGGCATCTGTATTATTTGACCCTGGCTCCACGTTTTCATATGTAATCTTCATCATTTGCTTATGGTCTAATTTTACATTGTGATTACTTGACACGCCTATTCGTGTTTTCTACTCCGGTGGGTGAGTCTATGGTAGTTGAAAGGTATATAGGTCTTGTTTGGTGATTTTTGGTGGGAGCAACACTTATGTGACTTGGTTATTTTAGAAGGGTGACTTCGATGTAATTATGGGTATGACTTGGCTTTCTCCGAATTTTGCGATCTTGGATTGTAATGCTAAAACGGTGACGTTAGCCAGCCTGGGACAGATCCGTTAGTGTGGGAGGGCGACTACACTTCCAATCCGGTGCGTATCATATCCCGTTGTTCGTGCTAAGAAATGGTTAGTAAAGGGGTGTTTAGCTTTCTTGGCACATCTCAAGGATACACTACTCAAGTACCCTCAATTGAGTCGGTTTAGGTAGTCCGTGAGTTTTTGGAGGTGTTCCCTGCAGATCTTCCTGTATGCCACCAGATAGGATATTGACTTCTGTATCGATCTTGAACCGGGCACACGCCCCATTTCTATACCCCCTTATAGAATGGCTCCCGCAGAGTTAAGAGAATTAAAGGCTCAACTTCAAGAGTTGTTGAGCAAGGGCTTCATTAGACCAAGTGCATCTCCTTGGGGTGCTCCGGTTTTGTTTGTAAAGAAGAAGGATGGGAGTTTCGGATGTGCATAGACTACCGGCAGTTGAACAAGGTAACTATTAAGAACAAGTATCCTCTTCCTCGCATTGATGACTTGTTCGATCAGTTCCAAGGTGCTTGTGACTTCTCTAGATTTACTTGAGATCCGTTTATCATCAATTGAAAATACGGGCAACGGATGTACCAAAGACTGCTTTTCGAACTAGGTATGGACATTATGAATTTGTGGTGATGTCCTTTGGTCTTACGAATGCCCCTGCTGTGCGTTCATGAGCTTGATGAATGGGATTTTAAGCCATACCTGGATCTCTTTGTGATTGTGTTTATTGATGATATACTGATTTACTCTAAAAGTAAGAAGGAACATGAGGGACATTTGAGGATTGTTTTGGAAATGTTGAGGGAGAAAAAGCTTTATGCCAAATTCTCTAAGTGTGAGTTTTGGCTAGATGCAGTGTCCTTCTTGGGGCACGTGGTTTCTAAGGATGGAGTGATTGTGGATCCATCTAAGATTGAGACAGTGAAGAATTTGGTAAGACCCACTAATGTGTCAGAAATAAGGAGTTTTGTGGGGTTAGCTAGTTACTCCCCGCCGCGATTCGTCAAGGATTCTCTTCTATTGCTTCTCAATTGACGAACTTGACTAAGCAGAATGTTCCATTTGTATGGTCAGATGAATGTGAGGAAAGCTTTCAGAAGCTCAAGACTTTGTTGACTACCGCGCCAATCCTTACCTTGCCAGTGGAAGGTATGAATTTCATTGTTGCATCCTATTCGGGTTTGGGTGCAGTGCTAATGCAAGAAAAGAATGTGATTGCTTATGCTTCAAGACAATTAAAAGTGCATGAACGTAACTATCCAACTCATGACATGGAATTGGCCGCGGTAGTGTTTGCACTAAAGCAATGGAGGCACTATTTATATGGGGTTAAGTGTGAAGTCTATACGGATCATCGTAGTCTACAGTATCTCTTTACTCAGAAAGATTTGAACTTGAGACAAAGGAGATGGATGGAACTACTGAAGGACTACGATATCACCATCTTGTATCATCCGGGGAAGGCGAACGTTGTGGCAGATGCCTTGAGTAGAAAGGCCGGAAGCATGGGAAGTCTAGCTCATTTGCAAGCTTCTAGACGCCCATTGGCTAGAGAAGTGCAGACTTTGGCTAATGACCTCATGAGGTTAGAAGTAAATGAGAAGGGAGGATTGTTAGCTTGTGTGGAGGCAAGATCCTCCTTCCTTGACAAGATTAAGGGGGCAGTTTGATGTTGAGAATTGATCCGGATTCGAGATAAAGTGTTGCAAGGAGAGGCTAAAGAAGCAACAATCGATGAGGAAGGTATGTTGAGGATTAAGGGAAGGGTATGTGTACCCCGCATCGATGATTTGATCACCACTATTCTGACAGAGGCTCATAGTGCAAGGTATTCTATACATCCGGGTGCAACCAAGATGTATCGTGACCTAAAGCAACACTTCTGGTGGAGTAGAATGAAGCGTGATATTGTTGACTTTATTGCCAAGTGTCCAAACTGTCAACAAGTAAAATATGAACACCAAAGGCCCGGAGGAACGCTTCAGAGAATGCCCATTCCGGAATGGAAGTGGGAGAGAATTGCAATGGACTTTGTGGTTGGTCTTCCAAAGACAATGGGTAAGTATGACTCCATTTGGGTGATTGTTGATAGGTTAACTAAGTCCGCTCATTTCATTCCGGTCAAGGTGACTTACAATGCAGAGAAGTTAGCAAAATCTACATCTCAGAAATCGTTCGATTGCATGGGGTTCCACTATCCATCATATCAGATAGAGGTACGCAGTTTACTTCTAAGTTTTGGAAAACATTGCATGCCGAATTGGGTACTAGGTTGGACCTTAGCACTGCATTTCACCCTCAGACCGATGGTCAGTCGGAGCGAACGATTCAAGTGTTGGAGGATATGCTTCGTGCATGCGTGATAGAGTTTGGTGCCATTGGCATAGCTTCTTACCTTTGGCAGAGTTTTCATACAATAATAGCTATCACACTCCCGTATTGATATGGCTCCATTTGAAGCATTGTATGGGAGGAGGTGTAGATCTCCCATTGGGTGGTTTGATGCATTTGAGGTTAGACCTTGGGGTACTGACCTCTTGAGGGATTCGTTAGATAAGGTGAAGCGCATTCAAGAAAAGCTTCTAGCGGCGCAAAGTAGACAAAAGGAGTATGCAGACCGGAAGGTTAGAGACTTGGAGTTCATGGAAGGTGAACAAGTCTTGTTGAAGGTTTCACCCATGAAAGGGGTGATGCGGTTTCGTAAAAGAGGTAAGTTAAGTCCAAGGTATATTGGACCATTTGAAGTGCTTAAGCGAATAGGGGAGGTGGCTTATGAATTAGCCTTGCCCACAGGGCTGTCCGGAGTGCATCCGGTATTTCACGTATCCATGTTGAAAAGATACCACGGAGATGGAGACTACATCATCCGTTGGGATTCAGTTTTGCTTGATGAGAATTTGACTTATGAGGAGGAACCAGTTGCTATTTTAGATGAGAGGTTCGCAAGTTGAGGTCGAGAGAAATTGCATCCATCAAGGTCCAATGGAAGAATCGACCGGTTGAAGAAGCTACTTGGGAGAAGAGGCAGATATGCAAGAAAAATACCCACATCTGTTTACAGATTCAGGTACTCCTTTTCGCCATTGTTTTTCTTCTTTTGATCGTTCGGGGACGAACAATGGGTAAATTGGTATCTATTGTAACGACCTGTTTAGTCGTTTTGAGCAGCAGATTTTAATTCTAGAAAACTGGCCAAGACCACGGGCACTGCGACAGACCGTCACAGGCACGACGGCCCGTCGAGGGTGCATCGTTTCAGCATACTTAGAATTCTGAAATTGGATACTGAAAATCGACTCTCTGTAAATTGTGACGGACCTGCAGGACGTGCCGTCACATCCACGACGAACCGTCGTGAGTTCCCGTTGCAAAACACTTCAACTTTTGAGAATTTGGTACAAGAAACGAGTTTCTGACCGTCAGGACGGAGGTGCAGGACGGACCGTCACTGGTGTGACGGGCCGTCGCAGTTCACCTGAACTTTGGGAGGCTGCGACGACCATCGTGACGCACCGTCACAGGCACGACGGCCCGTCACAGGTTGCGCAAATTCCAAGCAGAATAGGATTCCTCTACACGTTTTAAGGGTCGTTTTGGACTATTCTTTCCTTAGTTATAAAGATTGAGGGTTAATATTATAAGTCTAATTACTTGGGGGTTAAAAGAGGTAACCTTAAGTTAATTATGTGTTCTATTGTCCTCTTTTAGTCTTAAATATATGATAATTAGGGTAAAGGAAAGAGGGTTTGAATAAAACAAACAAAAGAACAAAGAGAAAGAGAGGGATCGATCGAGAGGGAGGAGAAAACGCAGCTTGAGGATTAGCTTGTTTATCAATTCTTTGGTGGAGGTAGGTTATGGTTTTCATGCTACTTGTAGTAAACTCTTAATAGTGAATTTTATGTGTTGATAGTATTGTAAACCCTACTATGTGCTTAATTGTAAGCTTGCATGAATATGAATATGAAATTGTGATGAATTAACAAAGCATGATGAAGCCATTGAATCCCAAATCTTGAAAGAACCCTAATTCACTTGTTATTGATGATGCCTTAGTATAAAAGAAGGCTTGATATATTATATAATGAGATTGATGATGCCTTAGTATAAAAGAAGGCTTGATGAATTAGGGGATCGGGTACCACGTTCCGGTACCAGGATAGAATGAGGATCGGAGTGTCACGTTCCGGCACCAGGATAGAATTATGGATCGGGTGCCACGTTCCTGTACCAGGATAGAATGAATATGAGGATCGGAGTGTCACGTTCCGACACCAGGATAGAATTATGGATCGGGTGCCACATTCCGGTACCAGGATAGAATGAGGATTGGAGTGTCACGTTCCGACACCAGGATAGTATATGGATCGGGTGCCACGTTCCGGTACCAGGATAGTATATGAGGATCGGAGTGCCACGTTCCGGCACCAGGATAGAAATAGATGAGCGGAGTGTCACGTACCGACACAAGAGGAAGAAAGATAATGAATCTTGAAAGATAATGAACATACTCAATCTAAATAAACGTAATTCCCAAATGAGTATGGTATTGAGGCTTAAGTCCTCATGTGTGAACTCGGTTGTATTTATTGATGAATTAATATTGTTATTGCTACATGTTGAGTATTGTAGTTGATTTACATTATTATTGATATATACTGTTCCCTATTTTGAGTTGGCCGATGATATCTACTCAGTACTTGTGGTTGTACTGACCCCCTACTTTTACTTTTTCTTCTTTGTTGTTTGTGTAATGCAGCAAACGTTCCGTCAACTTCAACTCAACAGTAGATCTAGCCAGTCTTCACTACCTTCGGAAATTCAGGGTGAGCTAATGCGTCTAGCTTGGACTGGGTCGTCTTCTTCAAGTCTTGATTCCTTGAACTTCCGGCATGGACTAGCTAGTAGTTGTTTTAGCTTCTTAGACAGTTTTAGTTTAGCAATTTGAGATAGATGTTCTTGTGATGATGACTTCCAGATTTTGGGGATAATAATAATAGTTTTGAATTGTTTTATTAATGAGTTTAAGTCTTCCGCATTTCTTTTGTTGATATTGTATTAAAATGTTAAGGGTTAGATTGGTTGGTTCGCTCACATAGGAGGGTAAATGTGGGTGCCAGTTGCGGCTCGGTTTTGGGTCGTGACAGAACTCACGAGACATGTAAGTGTGTTGAGGAGAAGGAAAACCCTCCTTAAAAATATCTACAAATAATAAGGTTGAGTATGGACTTCATGGTATTATGTCTAAATGATAAGTATCTTTGTTGATCTACTTTACTCAAGTCGATGTGCATAGAAGTATGAGTGCCTATTTGCTTCTTTAGTGATGTTGACCTTGCCTTGGTTTGACTTAAATGTTGTTGCATAATGATCTCTTAAATACATGAAATGTAGAAGGATGTTCCTCCTATTAACATTGCAAGATCCTATGTGTTTTGTGCATTTAAAAAGGTGAGTGAATAAAGGTTTTGCTAACTTGTGTTGTATTGAGTGAATAAATGTTGTAAAATGCTCTTTGGGTCCTTGAAATAATTGATGTGTAGAAATGTTCCAAATGTCATTCGAGGACGAATGTTCAAAAGTGGGGGATATTGTAAGGACGCTTGAAATGAATTAAGGGGCTTAGAGACTCACATCTGTATAAAAAGGTTTAAAATATAATAAATAAGTGTTTTAGAAAATGTATGATTGATTTTAAGTTATTTGGAAGTCAAACATCCAATAACATCCAAGACGTTCGAAACATAGCCCTTAGATGTACTTGTTTGTGCTAAGCATGTTTTAATATGTCGTATACGTTTTTTGTGCTCTAAATTGTATGGAGGGACCCTAAAATGCATAGGGGTGTATTTAGGGTCGAGACGTTAATGCACGACTCCCCAAGGGCCCCGTAAATGTCCCTCAAGGAGGATCCCAAACACTGCCTAGACACTGCCTTCACACTGTCTACCTACGAGCCTAGAATGACGGACAGTAGCCATGGTTATTCCTCGTCAATGAGGGAAATTAGTCAGATTTTTAAATTGGGAGATAAATCCCCCAATGTTTATCCTCACACAAAAAACAATGGTCGCATGTACGGCACGTCGATCGGTCTACTAGGCATTGTTGGTGGGTGTCGATGCAACGTGGATTATGCTGCGAGGCGCACTCTTTTATTAATGCGTCAATGGGAAATTTAACCTAAGTACTAATTTAACACTAGAAGGCTATTTTAGGTAATATTGGGTATATTAAGTTTGTTATTATGATCAAAATCCCATGCCCGATTCATTCTTCAAAAAATAACACTACCCCCCACAAAACAAAACCTCTCTAGAAACGTCCATTGGAGATAAAGCTCAAGAACAGCTTGTAGATTGGATTGTGATGGTTTCTTCATCCTGTTTTTGTGGTTTTCGCCTATGATAAGGTATTTTATCCTTCATCTTTATATAGCATTCCATCTAAAGAGTTCCTTTAAAGTTTTCCAAAGAGAATTCATAGTCAAATTCTATGTTCTACAATCTAGTCGTCAGTTACATCTAAATAAGATCTCAAAAACATTCGTATGATAAATTATGGATTAAATACTGTTTCTAAAGTGAGTTTTGTTCCAATTTCATGATGAACCCATGATCTCTCCTAAATTTGGATTTAGCCTATGTGATGGTTGTTATGATCTTGATGTTAGGATGACTGTAATGTGATTCAATTATGATGAATTGATTATGGGTTCTGCCTATTGTGTAAATTGATGGTGAATTTTATGTAATTTATCAATGAGGATCATCTCTTCAATATTTAGTAATGTTGACCTATATTACTCTACCTTATATAGATTGATGATGTAGTGAACATGATGTAGTCTTTATTCTATTATGGTTGAAGCATGATTTCAATCATGTATTTATACTTTTAGCTACTTCCATATACATGAATTATTGATTAAATATGAGGATTGATCAATGATTATCAAATCTTGGTAATTGGTAAGATTGCTCTATTCCACTAATTTTCCGTCGAATTGCTATTTAAATTTGCCTTGTATGTCATTGTGTGGTATGGTCCACTTATTGTGGCAGTTTTCTTATTGTCAATATATATGTGATTTGATCATGTACTTGAAAGCAATTGTATTATGAATGTGGGGTAATGATCATCACCCGATGTGAAGTATTGTGCCTATTCATCCATTCTAGTTTATTATCTAGCGTGTATTGCTAATGTTATGACCTATGTGAATGACTATGTTAGGGTTGGGTACGATCTACATGATTTATGATTGAATACTATTGTGTAGTATGACCTTTATCTATGTACATGTGTTATTAGCTAATGTTAGGACCTTTTGCATGCAATGTGAAGTTACCTTGTCTCCTATGCTAAATTGTTGTGTGTGGCCTATGCATGGATGTGAATTTTGGTCTTAAGGGGGTGGCTGCCTCAATTTTATGTTGATATCTGTTATGTGAACATGTTTACCAATATTGACACAGTCACACCTTATGCATGCTTACAAGTAGTATAGTTTCATGGTGTCTAATGAAAAGATATTTTCATATGCACTAATGTCTACTATTATGCATGTAAAGTATATGCCAATGAAGTATTGTATGTATATCTTAACTAGTATTAATTTCTTGGTTACTAGTATAGACAGGGGTATGGGACCTTGTCTATGCAATGCACATGCGTGCCTTGATAGGGTCATTACAGGTTGTATACTATGTACATGAATATGGATGCACGAGTATGTTATGAACATGTATTATATGCTATGATGTCAAGTATATGATATGATGATGTAGGAATATGTGTAGTGTCTAAATGTTTTTATATGAAAGGATTTCTCATATAGTTATACATATACGCTTATGCATGAATGAACTAAAGTATGAATATGTGTGGGTATAGACTGTTTATGTTAAAAGTTTGCTCACATACATGTGCACATACAAACACATTAAAGCATGTCTATGTGATTGTATTATGATCTAGTAAATAGAGGGTATTTTGAAAGGTATTCTTAATTGTATCCTATACTATATGGTTCTTGAATATTCTATGTCAATGTGAAAGGTTTTCTCACATGATTTAGCTTGATGAGAGGACACTCTCGTCTATGACCTATGAGCTAAGAATATGAGGGGTTAATTCTCCTAAAGCCTATGTTTTATAAAGTAATACTAATAAAGGCTTATCAATAAAGGGAACTTGTCTTAGCACCGAGTGAACTTAGATGATGGGTGCCCCTTCCCAATTTTTGAAGGCTTGTCCACCATAGTATTGACGAGGTGGATAACTACAATGTTTCAATAGGAATAAAGGGTTTCCATATATGCATCCACGTTACGTAAACTATGTTTTACCATAGTATCTTGCAAGTGATATCAACTAATATGCTAGTATGATGTTAATGTTCTACATTGGCAAGGTAGAGAACCTCTTTTGGTGTGAGGTTCTACAACACCATATTCCATATTTAACACACATGGTCTTAGTGTAGGTTAAGGCTGTAGTCTCCCTAAATGTAAATAGACAATGGAAGTAATATAAGGATTCCCTAACTACGATAACCGAAGGGAAGTTGCTTAGGATCGGTGAGTCATGAACTTATCTATGCATTGCACAAGTAGCTCTTAATGTTAGTTTTAGGAAGGTGTTCTAAGGTATATGTAAACGTTTGTTTTCCTTATGCATGACATTGTAGAGGTTTGTACTTGTTGTGGTGATCTACATGACATGAGTCCTATTGAGTCTATATGATGAGGGATTACGTTATATTCGTAATGTTGGTCTTGGTGAATATGCGATGAAGGTCCTACTTGGTATGCGTGTAGTTTATTATAATATCACGGTTGATGTATAAAGTACATGTTAAGGCTTGTGGTCTATTTGTACGTTTACTTTGTATGTGTGAGGTTATGGGACTTCACATGTACAATGCATTAGTAATCTTAGAATGAGATAATGAGTAGGGTTCTATGATGTCTCTGTGAAGTGAATTGCAAATATGTTAATATGGACTATTTTCTTATTATGATGATGTTGTAAGTGTTGACTTGTATATTGTATTGTAATGAGTTCTTCTATGTGGTCCATAAAGTATGTCGATCCAAATGTGAATTATATCTCTTGTTATATGCAATGGTTCTATGAATGTATACTTGGTGTGTCACATCCTAGAATAGCCCTAGACGTAATCAACATCGTCTTCTGGGGAAAATTTATAACATTTCATTACTTCTACTCGGAGGTTTTCATAGACATCTACATACACATAATATATATATATATATATATATATATATCGAATATACATAGTCCTTCGTATAGGATGATTACTTAGTTTTCTACTTTTATTGCTCATAAGTTTATAAAATATAACATAGTTATAATAGTCGTCTCATTTCATTACCATCTAATAAGAGTGTAAGTACTTGGGCATAACCCATAAATCAAAGTAAGAATGCCTCACATAGTCTATATAATGTTTCATACTAAATGGAAAAGAAAGAAACATAGAGTTTTACACTCAAAACAACTCCATTAGGTAGATAGTTGAATCTCTCTCGGAAAGAGAGGACCTACAAGCTAAGATGATCAAGAGATCCAAGTCTTCTTCAAGTGTCTTCAGAAACACTTCAACGACATGAACCTTAAATGTTGGGGGAAACGGAAGAAATGGGATTAGTACACCGCTTGTACTAAATATGAGACCATATTTACACATACTTTGAAAACATGTTAAGAAAAGGGACATTTAAATAAACATGCACTGTTCCTAAAAAACCTTTATGCACATTCAACAAGGCCATACCAACCAATAGGATATGTTCATTAAGTAATAGGCATGTTCAACACAATAACCACAACATGTAGTCTAGTCAAGTCAACATGCATATCACGTAACTTAATACATATCCAAATAATTCTATCAAGTCATAATAGTAGCAAGCATGAATAAGAGTACATTTCAACATAACTAAAACGAGGCAATTACCCATGATTCCATATCAAGTCAACAAGTGCAATGACCAAGCAAATCTCCATAACCTTATTCAATCGAGTAACCCAAAAAGAATCATAACTAACTTCCTACTTCACATATAATAACATTTAAGAGTACATAGCATCATGCTTTGACAATATAGACCAACACATATTCATAAGTGACACCAATCAACATATAATATCAACAATGTGAATGTTCGTCATATGTATATCATATAGCATTATAAACATATTCGAACATAATAACAATATCCTAAGAGACCCTTCAAGTCTAACTTGTGCAATGTTTAGGTAGAGTCCCATACCCCTACCTAGACTAAGCTAAATCGCTTAGGTCATCTTAGTTAGATTTCAATCCTTTTGTTCATTTTACCTTTTGGGAACATCTTTCCCTAACCGACCTAGATCATATGAGCACATGTGAAATCCGGTGTCATGGAACCCTACACCGAATGAAGGGGGACTACTTATCAAGGTAGTAAAAAAACATGAACATAACAACTATGTGGATCCAGTAGCTAGTATTCCTTTAGGGGAAACACTGTTCAAGAACTGGGAGATATAATTGGGACCCTCTTTATGCTACATGCATTGTAGTCTCCAATCTAAAGAGTACATTATTGATCCTACCTTCCCGACGTGGAAAGGGATGATCCCCACACTAGTTCACTCGGTGCTAATCTAGAGTCCCCTTTTAAATGTCTTTAATGGTTTTATTAATAATCATAGCTTATTGTAGGTCATAGGTTCTAACCCTCGAATAACATCATCATCATCATATCTCAATAAGAATTGCATGAGTATTGTCTTTTTGTTACAATTCATATAGGTGAGGATAGCACATTAACCTTTTCATGTCATGATAAGGAACATTGGTACATCATTCACCATCCTTATAATAGTTACATCTTAAGCCAACCCCTCACGAAACATAGTCAACACATTTAAATTCAACATCATACCATCCAACAAATCCTATAAAAGGCATACTCAAATACAATATCATGACTTAATCACAATTAACCACAATTTTGAATAAATGATAGGGATCATAAAACTTAGCAAGTCTGCTTCATAATTCATCAACAAGGTCTTACCATCAACCCTTAACTCAACCCAATAATTGTATATCATCATCACAATTCAATGACCAACATGATAACAAGGCTAAAACAATCACTAAATCACAATTCAATACTAGTTAATAGGTTAAGACAATATACTTTTGTCTATTCACAACATATTTCATAACTTAGATCACTTCTCAAGAACTAGCATGATAGGACTATACGTCCTAATTTAGACATATTGTTGATACAATAACTTCATCTAATATCAATTAAACCAATGACCAGCTCAATTGAACCAATACAATATAATTCATATCAAGATCATAACCTAGGGTTAAGGGGAATAGGGCAACCTCTACAAGCTAGGCTAATCCATCAAGAATTAACATAATTGAATTAGAGTAAATTTGAATATATTTGCAATATTCAAAAGAAATCATAAAAAAATAATTCATAATATCAATTTCTAGATTCAATGAAACCCACTTGAAAACTCAACTTTTGGAAATCAATTTGATGGAACCCTTTGAGAAAGAGGTCTCAAAAGTGAATTAGTTCTCATACCTTGTTAATTGATGAAGATTTATGGTGAGACTTGACTCTTTTTATCCCTTAAAACCTCCCCTGTCTAGGTCTTCAATGGTGTTCTGTAGATAGAGAAAGAAGAGAGAAAAAGAGAGTTTGGAGTTTGGAAATTATAAGCATAGGTTAGGGCTTTATTTACGGTATTAATGAAGTTTATTAGACCTCCCTAATCCCCCAACTAATTATATAACCCTTTAATTTATTAATTGAAATTAATTAAAAAGGTTCCGAAAAGTCATGCCCTCACAGACGAAACCTTGACCAACGGTTTGTCTGTTAATCGACGACCCCTGCCTCCATCCGTATTGCATGACCAAAGGTAAGTTCAAAGACTAGTACAATTGGACCATTAGAACAAATGGCCAAGTGTTGGTAGAGTATGTCATAGATGCCCCGTTGATCCACATACGCCACGCCGTTACCCTTTGTGGGTGCACACTGCCCAGGCAGTCCTTGACCCAAAAATGTAACGGTCCTTCTCAAGATCCTTTTGTTGGTCATTGGGGAGTAATGCCCGGATTTTTCAACCATGAGATATCTTAAAAACATATTATACACCCATATACCAAATTTCAATTATTTCTGACTCCTAAAAGCTATTCAAATAGGCTAAGGCACACATGTACCTCCTTGAACTAGTTTCCGGACGTCATGGACGTTTAAGTTTCTAGACTTCCTAAATTACTTATATTCATTACAGTATACCTTAAAACAATGTATAAAACTTATGACACTAATGTTTTGTTCTAGAACACCTCTTGGATTTTCAAACTATTACACTACCCCCTATTTAGGAACATTCGTCCCCGAATGACACAAAAAATCTGTTGAAAGAAGGAATAGACTCAAGACTAGAAGTCCAACCAACAACAATAGATAAAAACATCAACCATATCACTTACTAAAGGCAATTCAAAATTTCAATTACAACACGTAAGAATCATCATTACATTATGAGATATATCTTTCTCACAACACCAAGAGCTCAACATAACATTTACGAGTCAATTATGTCAAAGTTTAACTTAACAACATATAACATATCATTTAATAGAGACTCACAGTATCAAAATGCATAACATAACTCAAAACAAGCCAAAGAGAAAAATTTACAATTGTTCCAGTCAAAATGCACATTCACTGTAACTACCTCAAAAATGATTTTTTTGGCAAAACTTCACCAAAAAACAAGAAACTTCAATTTTTAGTCATTATTTTCATTATTAGTAATTAAAATTAATATTACTTATCAAAAGATGAAGGTAACGGGACTTGATGTCGGCCTCGGCCTCCGATGTTGCACCCTCAACTAGGTGATTCTTCCATAACACCTTTACTGAAGCCACATCTTAATTCGTCAATTTCATTACTTGCCTATCAAGGATTTGAACCGAAACCTCCTCATAAGAGCGGTTATCCTTCACACCAAGGCCCTCTATAGGAAGAATAGGCTAGGGATCACCGATACACTTCTTAAGTATAGACATATGGAAAACTAGATGAAGCAAAGCAAAGTCACTAGGAAACCTTAACTCATAAGCAACCTTACCAACCCTTTGCAAGATTCATAAGGAACCACATAACGAGGACTCCAATTCCCATTCTTGCCAAATATAGCCACTCCTTTCATAAATTAAATTTCAAATAAACCTTATCACCTTCTTCAAATATTAAATCCCTTCTATTATGATCAGCATAAGACTTTTGCGAACTATAGGCTGTTTGCAACCGATTCCTTACGATATGAACTTTCTCCAAATTCTTATAAATTAAATAGGGAACAAGAAGTGAAGGTTCACTTACTTCAAACCATCCAATAGGAGACTCACACATCTTGACGTACAAGGCTTCCTAAGGAGAAATGTATATGGATGAATAAAAACAATTATTGTAAGAAAACTCCACCAAAGGACAATTCTTGTCTCAATTTCCCTTGAAACAAATCATACAAGATATAAGCATATACTCAAGGGTTTGCATACTATGCTCTGCTCGACCATCCATTTGGGAATGAAAAGAGGTACTTAACTTTACACTAGTAACCAACCCTTGTTTGAATGACCTCCAAAACCTAGATGTGAATTTTGCACCTTGATCCAATGTGATGGATAAAGGAATACCATGGTGACACACAATCTCATCTATAAAGATCCTGGCATAATTTTTCACGGAATAAGTAGACTTGACGGGAATGAAATGAGCGAACTTGGTCAACCTATCCACGATTACCATATAGATTCATATTGTTTTTTGTCTAAGGCAAACCTACCACAAAGTCCATATTGATGTATATCCACTTCTAAGTAGGAACATTG
Source organism: Solanum peruvianum (assembly GCA_027705065.1). Classification (NCBI taxonomy): domain Eukaryota; kingdom Viridiplantae; phylum Streptophyta; class Magnoliopsida; order Solanales; family Solanaceae; genus Solanum; species Solanum peruvianum. Next base: position 11,618,348 of record JAKWJD010001758.1, on the reverse strand, counting down.
ATTTCCTGTAGAAATCCACCAAGCATTTGATGGTCGGCTTTCACTTGTATGCAATTTGGACACTTAGCAACAAACTCCGCTATGTTCTTTTTTAAAACCTTCCCACAAAAATACTTCCCTAAGGTCATGGTACATCGTTTTCGAACCTGGATGAAAGAAGTAATGGGACCCATGGGCTTCCTCAAGTATTCGGTTCCTTAACCCATCTATATTGGGAACACACATCCTTCCTTGATACCTCAAGACACCATCCCTCCCTAAGGATAATGACTAATTAATCTTACCAAGAACCGATTCTTTCAAAGCTGTCAATGATTTATCATGGTGTTTTTTGGAATTCATCTCAATTACCAATGATGAGTCGAAGTAATGATGGACAATGAAACCAACATTCGGAGAAAATTCTAACCTCACGCCAAATATTTTCAACCTATGAACGTCTTTCACTATTTATTGTATGGATTCTTCTATGTGAGACACATTACCCATGGTCATACAACTTAGAGCATCCGCAACCACAAGGCCTTACCTGGGTGATAGAAGACACTCATGTCGTAATCGTTGAATAATTCTAACCACCATTTTTTTAGATTCAACCCCTTTTGGGTAAACTCATATTGGATACTCTTATGGTAGGTATATACATAAACATGAACACCATACAAGTAATGTCTCCATATTTTTGAAGCAAATGACACGACCTCTAATTCAATCGGGGTAATTTCCAAACCATACCACATAGTTTCGGCAACAACAAAATCTGCAAAAAAGACAGCAACGACTCTGAAAAGACACCATCAAAAGATCTTTCCCGCTTGGCATCTCTACTCTTCCTCTTAGACCTTGCCTCTGCCACTTTTTCAGTATGAACCATGAGACGAGAAATGTTCATATTGTCATCTGAGACACCCATCACAATGTGATTCCTTTCATCTCTTGGGTCTGAAATCAAAGAAGGAGCTTAATTTGTCAATTGAGGAAATTTCGATGAGTATTCAAGAATATTCATACCTTCTAGAGGAAGGTTGATGAAATCCACCACCCTGGCTTCCCTTTTATCCCTAGGAAAGAACCTATTAATAAAATCCTTCTTGAAAACTTCCCTAGTCACCGATCCACCCCTTAACAACTTATTATCCTTCCATTGGACCCCATAGCATAGAGGATCATATAAATTTAATCAATGAACTCTTACGGGTCTTCTTCAACCTTTGACCCATAGAAGGTAGGAGAATTTATCCTAGTGAAATTCCTTAGAAGGGAGGCCATTATAGCAACTTGTTGGTGTGCTCGGGGTGGAACCTCCCAATTAGCATGGGCCGTCGTGGCTTGGGATTGCGTAGTGGTGTCTTGTTCTTGGCTAGTAATGGCTTGGGACATTTGGAAGAGACCGACCCTAATGTTCTCATCTGTTAAAGAAGGAGGATTGAACGGGTTTGGTCATCATTCAAATATTCCTCAAGAGGAAAAACATAATTCTTTTTAGGTGTTGGCAATATCTTCTTTAAGTCTTTGTGCCACGTACCTTCGAGTATCCAATGTCTATAATCACACTAAGTGGATAGATGCAAAACCACATAGATTTAACATTCCAATGGCACGATACTAGGCTTCCAAGAAAGTGAGATTTTCCTACACATCTCATAGATACCTATTCATAAGTATGGTGCACTTCACAAATATGAAGACTACATAGATGTGGTTCAGAGAGACATAGACTCATAGATACTTTATCTCATGCTTTGATACCAAGTTTGTTACATTCGGGAATAATACCTAGATGTAACCGACGTCGTCCTCCTCTTTAAGGACTAAGACTAGCCTCTTATCTTACATCATTACAATGCTAGGTCAAATTTAGTGGAACTTTAAACTTTTAATTACCTCTACATACAAATAGTATATATATATCGAGTATACATAGACACTTCGTATAGGAAGATTACTTGCCTTCTACTTTTATTGCACTTTAGTATAGAAAATATAACGTAGTCATAATAGTCATCTCATCTCATAACAATCTAATAAGAGTGTAAGAACTTGGGCATAACCCATACATCAAAGTATGAATGCCTCACATGGGCTATACAATGTTTCATACTTAATGTAAAAGAAAGAAACATCGAAGTCTTTAACTTTAAAAAAATACCTTTAGCAAGGTAGTGACATCGCCCTCGAAAAGTTAGCACCTACCCTACTTGGATGATTATGATCTCCAAGTCTTCTTCAAGTCATCTTCAAAATCACTTCAACGATCAGAACCTAAAATGTTGGGGAAAAGGAAAAAATGGTTTAGTACACCACTTGTACTAAGTATAAGAACATATGCACACATCTTGTCTAGTCAAGTTAACATGCATATCATGTAATTGAAAACATAGCCAAATAATTCTATCATCAAGTCATAATAGTAACAGTCATGAATAAGAGAACATCTCAACATAACTAAAACTAGCAATTATCCATGAACCCCTATCATGTCAACAAGTGTAATGACGAAGAAAAACCCCATAACCTTAATCAATCAAATAACCCAACAAGAATCATGAATAACTTCCTACTTCAGATATAATAACATTTAAAAGTACATTGCATCACAGTTTAACAATATTGACCAACACATATTCACAAGTGACACTAATCAACATATAGTATCAACAATGTGCAAGTTTTTCATATACATGTCATATAGAATTATAAACATATTCATACATAAGAACATCCTACTAAGACTCCCTTAAAGTATAACTAGTGTAATGTTTAGTTAGAGTCTCATACCCATATCTAGACTAAGCTAAACCCCTTAGGTCATCTTAGTTAGAGTTCAATACTTTAGTTCATTTTAACTTTTGGGAAAATCATTTCCAAACCGACATAGACAACATGAGCTAATGTGGAATCCGGTGTCATCGAACCCTCCATTAAAAGAAGGCAAACTATTTTCCTAGGTAGTACAAAAAAATAAACATACAAACTACGTGAATCCACTAGCTAGTATTCATATGGGGGAAACATAGTTCAAAAACTAGGAGAAGTAATTGGGACCGTCTTTATGCTACATTCATTTTAGTTTCAAATCTCAAGAGTACATTAGTAATACTAACTTCCCTATGTGGGAAGGGACACTCCTCAATTATTAACTAGGTGCTAAGCTAGAGTCCCTTTGGAAATATCTTTAATGTCTTTATTAATCATCATACCTTATACAAAGTCATAGGGTCTAACCCTTGTATTCCATCATCATCATTATAACTCAATAAGAACTGCAGGAGTATTATCCATTTATTACAATTAATGTAGTTGAGGTTAGCACATTAACATTTTAATTTCATGATAAGGCCTATTGGTAAATCATTTACAATCCTTATAACATTTACATCTTATGCAAAGACCTCACAAATCATAGTCAAGACATTTAAATTCAACATCACACCATACTATCAATCCTATAGAAGTCATACTCCAATACAATATCATGACTTTATCACAATTAACCACAATTTCGTTAAAGGATAGAGATCACAAGACTTAATAAGTCTCCTTCATAATTCATCATCAAGGTCTTATCATCAACCATTAAATAAACCCAATTAGGGTATAAAATCATTACGATTCAATGATAAACATGATAACAAGGCAAAAAAAATCACTATATCATAATTCAATACTGGTTCATAGCTTATGAAAAAATACTTATTTCAATTCACAACATATTTCATAACTTAGATTGCTTCTCAAGAACTAGCGTTATAGGAAAATAATTCATCCTTATTTAGTCATAGTTGATAAAAACACATCATATAATAGAAACTCAACCAATAATCAATTTGAATTAATGAATACAATATAATACATATCAAGATCATAACCTGGGGATAAGGGGAATAAGTCATCCTCTACAAGCTGTACCAACCCATCAAGAAATAACATAATTGAATTTGAATACATGTTAATATATAAATAATTTCCAAAAGATATCAAAAACAAATTAATTCATAACATTAATTTCGTGATTGAATTAAACTCACTTGAAAACTCAACTTTTGGAAATCAATATGACGGAACCCTTTGAGTAAAGAGGTCTTAATGGTGAACTATATCCCATACCTTGTTCTTGATGAAGATTTATGGTGAAACTTTACCCTTTTTAGCCCTTAAACACTACCCTATATAGGTATTCAATGGTGTTCTTCACTATAGAGAGAAAGAAGAGAAAAGAAAGAGAGTTTGGGGTTTGGGAATTATGAGCTTAGGTTAGTCTAATTTATGTTACAACTTTATATAGGGTGTTAACAAAGTTAAATAGACCTCTCTAATCCCCAAAATAATTAACTAACCATTGATTTAATTTATTGAAACTAATTAAAACGTGTAGAAAAGTCAAACCTTCATAGACAAGACCTCGACCAATAGTCTGTCTCTGATTCAATGACCCGGCCTCTTCCATTGACACACGTTCGTAGGTAATTTAAGATACTGATATAATGGACCATTAGAAAAAATTCTAACTGTTCGTCAACGTATGGCATCAACGCCCCGTCGTTACCCTTCGTGAGTGCACACTGCCCATGGAATCCTTGACTCCAAAAATGCAAGGTCCTCCGGCTGGGCTCTTGGTTGTTCTTGGGGAGTCCTGCCCATACATTTCGACCATGAATCATCTTAAACACATAAAAGACACCATTCCATCAAATTTCATGAATTTCCGACACCTAAAAGCTAATACCTCCTTGAACTAGTTTCGGAATGTCATTGACGTTCTTGGACGTTTTGGTTTCTAGACTTACTAAATAAATTATATTAATTAAAATAGACATAAAACAAATTATAAACCTTATGAAACTTATGTTAGGTCCTAGAACACACCTTTGATTTTAAAAGTGTTACATGATTATTAATGAAGGGTGTATGCATGATTATTTGTGACCTTAAGGTGATGCTTGAGTGTGGATAGTGTAATGGGACATTATATATGTATTGAACCAAGTATCACTAGAGTGTTACTTTGGACGTTAAAGAGTTAAGAAGAAAAAAAGAGGTTAATGTAAATAAATGGGAGCTTACTATAAATGGGATGAGTTTACTGTGATTGTGCCATAAATGTGATATATGGCTTATGTGAATTTATGACCATTGTATATGTCTATACGAAGTATGTAAATGGTATGATACTTACTGTATTATGTTTTATGAAGTTTTTACAACAATGCATGATGCATGGTTTCAAAGTAAAATGTTCCTTTTTAATGCATGTTTTTGCGGGGTTGCCATACTTAGTGAATTTTTGTAGTAACACCAATCTTCTTCACATTTTTTGCACAAAGTGTAGGTTATGGATGCTTAAAGGATGTCTTTAAGGTGAAGGACTTGATATGTGATTCCCAAGCTCAAGGAAGGGATCCTTAAGTCCAAGAATTTCTTATGTCATGTTTTTTTCAAATAATGTAATAGTTAAGTATGATTTATGTTATAAGGGTTGTGTCCCTAATGTAATATAATGATGTATGGTCTAAAATTGCAAAGAGACCTAGAGTCTAACTATGTAAATATGATATTTTTTTAATATATATAATGGAATTGATGTTTCTAGATATGATGTGTTGTGAATGTTTTAAATTTTTCACTAAATTTACCCATGACAGTTTGATGAATGATAACTATGAGCTTGTACAAGACCTCTGAGAGGTCGAATACGCCACGTTAATTCTAGGGTGTGCTCCCCGGTCGTGATACATAGACTCCTCTCTTATGAAGTATACATATATATTTTGATTAGCATAAAAAATCATAGACATTACAAGTACAATAAAACATTATAGTCTCACATCAATAGTTATAAATGATAAGGGAATGAAACAAATGTCTTTTAACATTACAACCCCACTAATCTAGATAGGTGGTACGATTCTTTAATCAGTGAGGACTCACAAATGAACTTGGGAAAGATGTTCAAGTCTTCTTGCAATTTTCCTTGAAAGCTTTTCAATGGACGGAACCTACATATTAGTACAAATATAAAAAATATGGGGTAGTGCAACCACTTGTACTAAGCATGGAAAAAATCCACAAGAAAACATTTGGAACATGCATGAAAGGGACCATTACATTTCAAAACATGCCAAGTCATTTGGAATGACTTTATGCAAATATAAGACCATATACTATAAAGGATCACTAAAACATACGACATGTTCATGAACAAGGATAACATCATCATAAAGTCATCTCATCCTTCCATGTTCAATAGATCACATCATTAACATACAACCACCTTACCAACAATCCCATCCGAAGCCTATAAGTGCAATGCTCATGTAAAGCCCTACAATAAAGTAAATAAGAAAAGGAACCATAAGCAATGCCTTGCTTCATATAACATAATCATCATGTACAGTCATTATCATATACCAAGTAGACCAATATCATATTCGTCAATGTAACCATAATCATATAAAAGAAACATAAAATATATCCAACATATATACATTTCATGATAACATAAGTGAATAAGAACATAATAACAATCTCGTAGAAATTCCCTAAAGTTAAATTTTGTAATGCACAAGTAGTGTCTCATACCCCTACCTACACTAAGTAGAACCCCTTAAGTCACCCTAATTACTGTTCATCTTTGTAACACTCCAAAAATTCAAGACCTAATCTAGAGCCTCACCTGAGTGTTGAAATTTGTAACACTTATTTATGGTCTATAATAATTTAGGCCTATTTCAAAGGGTTTCAAGAGTCAAAATTTGATAAAATTTTGTAAAAAGGGTGTCAAACATGTATTATACTAGGTTTAGGGTGAAAAAATATGGGTACGACTCCCCAACGACCACCCTAATGATTCTTGAGGAGGATCATTCAATTTTTGCCAAGAAGCTGTCACAAGACACTGTGCATCAATAGTTGCAGGCGACGAAGCGTGGGCTAATAGATGAGGCATCAATGCAGATGTTGACCAAAATAATATCCAAAGTGTCGAAGTGACAACTATCTCACCAAAAGGATGCTTGTGCAGGATGATTGGGGGTGAGGCCGTCGACTGACCTACGGACCGTAAGTTGGGACTCATACGTCAGGCCTGCACTTTCTTGTTTAGTTTTAATAGGTTTATTTAATTAAGTTAGTTAGTTGGGGGTTTAATTATTTATTAGGGAGTTGTTAATTCGGTCAGTTAATTATCTATATAACCTACCCCAAGCCTAAACTCAACTAAACACCCCACAATTTTCCAAACCCAAACTCTCTTTCTTCTCTCTACTTTCGCTCTCCCAAGGACATCCATAGAAGACCAGAGTCTAAGAGTTCCAAGGAACGAAGAAGGGTTATTTTATCCATCAATCCTCAACAATTAACATTGTATGGGAATTATTTACCTTTGGGATCCCTTTCAACAAAGGGGTTCTTCAAAAATTAGTCTTCAAAAAGATCATTTCATATGGGTGTCTTTCTAAAATGTAATTGATCTTCTAAATTATATTTTCCATTGTTTATTTTGATTTTTATGATTGGATTCTGAAGTATTATTGTGTAATTATACTGTTTCTTTATTTTTAACCTAGTATAAGCAATCGATCATGAATTGACCCTAATTCCCTATCCCTAGGTTATGACTGTATAAAATTGAATTTTATTGATGTAGTTGACAAAGTTATTGTTTTAATTATTATTGAATGAAGTTATTACACTTATTCTTGGATGAAATTGGTTTATTTATGGTAAGACCATGTATGATGGCTTTTGAAGGAGATTTTGTAAGTCTTTGTTATCCTAAACCTTTACTTTGATTATGATGGCTTGTACTTGGTGATAAAGTGCAATTGAAGTATGTATTGTAATTAGGTTATGCAAATGTGGTATAATGATGTAATTGAAATATCATGATTATGTGATTGCGAGATTTTTCTTAAGATGTTATGATATAAGGTTAGTTATGAAGTACCTATGTACCTTACTATGATATGATGATGTTATTGTGCTAATCTCACCTATGACGGTTGTATTGAAAGGTGTTCTCATGCAATTCCTATTGAGATAAAGACTATGAAATACAAGGAGATATTCTCCTATGACCTAAACTATGTTATGATTGTTAATGAAAGACATTTCAAAAGGGACTCTAGCATAGCACCGAGGGAACTAGTAATGGGAGTTTCCATTCACAAGTAGCGAAGGTAGGTTCACTATTATACTTAATTGATTGGAGACTATTATTCCAAAGTCATAAAGTGGGTCCCAACTACATTAACTAGTTCTTGAACTATTCCCCCCCCACCCATAGGAATACTAGTTAGTAGATCCACCTAGATGCTATATTCATTCTTTGGTAGTACCTTGACAAGTAGTCCACCTTCTTTCAGTGTAGATTTTCATGACACTGAATTCCACATTCACTCATGTGGTCTATGTAGGTTAAGGCAAGTGTTCCTGAAATTAAAATGAAGTAATAAAGTGAATTGTAACTAAATGACTTAAAGGGTTTGACTAAGTCTAGGTAGGGGTATGTGACTCTCCTTCTATATTGCACTACTTAGCCTTGAAAGGAGTCTTAGGAGGATTTTCTTATGTTACTATGCTTTTATACATTGAATGATATGCATGTGTTGACTTACATGTTGAAGATACTCTATGATGTTTGTTTTATGTATGTCCTTGTTATTGGTTTGTATTGATAACTATGTTAATGACAAATATTGATGCTATGTTATGTAATATGAGGCATTTCTTATGATCCTTTGTTTTGTTTACTTGGTCGAGCAAGTTTATGGGTCTTTAATTTGTCATTGCACTTGTAGACTTTATGGTGGGTTATAAGTATGGGTCTTGTATATGTTGTCATGTTATGAACTCTTATACATGTTTTTTTGTTATAACATGATGTTGGAGTTTCTTTGGCTATGGTTCTAATATGCTATTGAACATATTGACTTGGTTATACTTCATAATGTTTGTATTGTGTTGAATATACTATTTTCTTAATAAATATATGGTAATTGTCTTATATGCATTCTTGATTGTGGATAAGGATTTTCAAAGTAACTTGGCATGATTTTGAACAAATGTCCCTTTTAGCATGATTTCTATATTGTGTGTGCATATGTTTCCATACTTACTACAAGTGATGTACTAGACCTTATTTCTCCCTTTTCCCCAACATTTTAGGCTCTGATCGTTGAAGGGTTTGTGACCAATTTGCAAGGAAGGCTAGGATCATTTCTCCAAGTGTGGGTATGTCCTCAACATCCGAGGATGATGCCTTTTCTCATTCTACCTATGTGACATACTATAGTATAAATACATTTGTTTCACTCTTATTGTTCAAGACATTTTTCTAAGACCGAAGTGTCATTTTTCCATTTGTCTAAGGACTATGTCCTAATTTTTCAATTCTGACTTAGACGGCTCTACAAGAGACATCTATATTAGACTCAACATTTTGTATGTTGTATATGTGCAATCAAAGTAGAAAAGTAATCTTCCTATGTGATGACTCTATATTACCTTCCTATTTATATACTATGTGTAAGCGAGAGGTCGATGCAAACCTCATAAAGTAGGTGTAGATGAAAACTTTTAATTTCCCGTACTTTTTAATGTACGAAATGTAATAATCAACGCTAGGAGGCAAGTCTAAGTCCTTTTTGAGGAGGAAGACGCCAATTACTTCTGAGGGGTTCTCCCTGAATGTGAGAATATTCATTACTTCGTCCATTAATTTTATGTTCGATAACAATTACCGTAACCGATAATAGACATGCGAGCTAAACATGGAATCCGGTGTCATGAAACCCTACACCGATGTGGTATATTTTCCAAGGTAGAACCAAAACATAGATAGAGCATTGTAGGTGGAACCACTAGCTAGTATCATGGGGAAAAATAGTTATGGAACTAGAAGATATACTAAAGATCCTCTTTATGGACATTTGCATAGTAATCTCCATCTCATGAGAACCAATAAGAACCTACTTCCACATAGGGAAGGGATGTCAAGACCCTCAATATTAACTGAGGTACATAGAGCCTCACATGTGTCTTAAAAGGTTAAAAACATTTAACTAAAGTGTTTTACCACATATATAGTTGATTTCAAGAGGTTTGGAGGTCAAACATCCATGAACGTCCAAGATGCTTGTAAGTTAGTCTTTAGACATGCTAATGTGTCCATGTATGTTTGCCTTGTTTGTATGTGTTTTTTGTAGTCTAAAAATAGTGGAGTTGATCCTAGTGTCTTAATAACATGTTAAGGTTCAAAATGTTTGGGTAGGATTCCACAAGGACCACAGTAAGGGTCCTTGAGGATGACCGAAATATTGGACAAGGAATTGCAAAAGGAAGCGTGCAACACAAATATATTGAGATACTCACATGTCGTGTGACTGGAACTCAGCCAGCCAGAGCATCACGCGCCTACAAAAGGCTCTCTTCCTCAAAAATTTAGTGAAGCAAAATTAGGAGCTGCCGCCGCGACATGCAGCCTTTGCCAAAATTTGTTCCATCATTTTAAAGTCATGTTTGACATGTCAAAGAGTCCAAATAAGTATGGGGAAAGTAAATCTTAAAGAAAGACTCCTTAAACTCTTCCTAGTCTATGGGACCCGATTCAAACGGCGTATTATCTTCCGATGGAGTGTACCATACATGAGAAATATCTCTTAATTGGTACGAAGCTAAGTCCGCCTTCTCCCTAGAAGTAACTCCCATGGTATTCAATACCTTGTACTAACCATCAACAAACTCTTGGGGATCCTCTCTAACCTTAGACCCAACAAATAAAGAAAGTTTCATTCTCACAAAGTACTTTAATCTAGAGGTCATAGTACACTCCAAAGCATTCACCTAGGCCCAATGTCTCTAGTCACATGAGTGGTCATAGGGAATAGATAAAGTAAATCATACCTAATCTCTTTATTTGTCAAGTCTGGAGGAATTACAGGAACATCATCCCATTGACCCCCATTAGGAACTTTAAAATCTTGAGGAACAGAGCACCTTATGGAACTTCTCCACTTTCAGAAGTTGCTCATCTTGGGGATGAATTTCCTCATTCACCCTCCTCTCTTCAACCGTTCTTAAATCCATTCTTCTAGTAGTCATCTCCTATAAACACAAGGAAAACATTAAGAAGGAAACTCATAACTTTTTACTCTATGCCGCGACACTAGAGTAGAGAAGAAAGAAAACTCTATTTTCCTATAGTCTCTCGCACATGGATGTGTCGCGATTCACACAAATGAACAAGACTATACTGTACACATATGTTTGAGATTTTTTTATTCCTAAGTACTAATTCATAACCTTATGCTCTGATATAAAGTTTGTTACGACCCGAGACTACCCCTAGAAGTTAGGACATTCTCGAACTGCAACAAAACTTACTTGACCTCTCGAAGGTCTTCTACAAACCCTTTGACATTGTTCATTGCATACATGTATGAAAATTAGTTCAAAATATAAAATTTTTACACCAAATAATAATACTTCAAAATATCTCTTTTATAGAAAAAATATTATGAAATACTAAGTCTCAAAGTCTCCATCTTATACATAAGAATATATAGGGACACAACCCATACTTCATCATATAGGAAAATAGCTAAGTCTATTTATAAAACCCCTCAAATGAATTCGATTAATATAGAGCCTAACATGGTTATCCTGATGGTATATGGTCCTAAAATTGTCTATAATGTTGTATTCAGGCAGTGTCTAGAGTTTTAGGTTATTTGGAAGTGAAACGTCAAGGGATGACTAATGCGTTCGATGACTAAGTCACCTATGTGCCTCACACGTGGTTATATGCTTAATTGTGTGTTTTATGATTTAATGAGGTCATTATATGAGTTATTATAGTGTATATAGGAAGTGTTTCATGTTACGTGAAGTTTGGAGGTCAAACGTCTAAGATGTTCGAAAAGTTTGCCTTGAAACAACCTTTTGTGTCTTGCAATATTTCATTGAGTTTTACGTGTTTGTTTTGAATTAAATTCATACAAGAGGTTCTAAACACATACAAAAACATATTTGGGTTGGAAACATCCGGGTTAAAGTAACCAAGGACCAACTAAGGATCCGTGAGGAAGGACTCTTTTCAAGAGCCAAGGATGTCTTGAACAGGCCCCAAACGACTGAGGCAAACGATGGCTCATGGGCCAGTCGACGCCCCGTAGATGGGTTTCTTTATTCAATATTTATCCTAGGGAGCTTAATCTCCAAAAGAGAAGTCTATGAATCTAACGGCGGGAGGACAAGACGGTCTATTTTTGGAAAACTGGCCCGTCAACTACCACCCGTCAACGGTAATGGTTTCCTGCGTGTAGTCACTGTTAAGTTAGGAGTGATTGTAAATTCACCCTGCGTCCAAATAAGATAAAGGGAGGTTACTTAAGGGTCTTTTGGTAATTTTAAATATGTTTATAAGCCTTTAATACTTTGAAGATTTCATTCTTCAAAATCAAAACCCAAATTCCCGTAGAAGTTCTCTAGAGCTACTGAGCCAACATTTGAGGAAGGGCTTGGATAGATGAAATGTCCAATTTTATGATCTATTTATGGGTTCTTGCATTAATGGTTTTAAAGCATTGTTTATCTCTTGATTTATTTTTTATGATTTAAACTCAATTAACCTATGAACCCGTGAAATTGATGAACCCTAGTTTTTAACTATTTTATGGCTTAGGTGACTTGGACTCGATTCTTATCAATTTTGTTGTAGTTTTCTATGGCCTATTGATTGATGTGATAATTATACTTAATTGATATCTAGGATTTCTTAAATTGATGAATCTACATTTAATTTACCTAGTTTTATTAAATATCATAGTTTATGTATTGAATTACTTGTTTTGTCAATGGTAAGGGCCTTATGATATTGAATTGGATGATTTACCTATGGATAAAAGTGGAGAGAACTGCCCTAAATCTCATTGTTTTCTCCTAATTAGAGTTCAATTATTATATGAATTGTATGGTACACTTATGGTGGCAGTGCTATGTGCTTTACTTGCATTTGATGTGGCCTTATTGACGTTTCATTATGTACTATGATGATCATGGCCTTGTCGGCAACTACTTGAAGTATTCTGATGATTTTTGTAGTTGATTTATTTAAAGTACGATAAAATCTATATACAAGTGAATTAATGTGAAAGAATGTGTTATTTCTATATACATTAAGAGATCATGATAGACTATTATTATGTGTTCATGTGTGTAGTTTTAGAGTTTATGTATGATTGTTCCTACATGACTATATGAGTCTATAATGGTCATATTGATGATGATATGGTAGTGTATAGGATGACTTAAATATGATAATTGTTAGTTTTATGTGCTTCTAGAATGAAATGTAATATGTGTTAAGGTGAATTACGTTTTGTCTTGTCTTGGTTGACATTTGTCCCTTAATTGGTACATGTATGGATGATATGTGAATAGGAAATTTCTTGACTAGGTAGGCTTAGTCCACCCTTTTCATGTATGAATTAATGATATGTGAGACCATAAAATATGTTAAGGTCATCTACGTGGAACATTAAACCTAGTGGTAATATTATGAATGTTGAAGTTGAAGAGCCCTAATGGTATTCTTCATGTAATGGATGATGGACATAGAGTTGGTTGGCTAGAACGACACCATTCATCCTTAGGAAAGTCACAATGAGCAATCTAAGTCGCCATTGAAAGGTATCCCTAGTGGACCTCTTTGATAGGGTGAATGTGATTGGGTTATCAACTAGATAAATAACCTCTTCATATGATTTGTCAGTTTCAATTACTTTATGAGAAAGAAGGCTAGCACCGAGTGATTATATAATGGAAAGTATATTTACTTTAGAAGGAGACTAGAGTGCAATGTATCTCTACTTGAGAATTAGACTAGAGTTCATAAAAGTCCTTAATATTCCTTAACCATGCGTCTACATATGAAGTGTCCTAGTTCTACCCTTGTCAAGTAGAATACCCTCTCGGAGTAGGTTAACACTCTCGATTCCATGTCTAGATATCATGGTTTATGTGTTATTTCCTATTATCATCATATGGGATACCTACTAGCATTAGATAAGTACTATCAAGTTTAGGTGGTTGTATGTGACGCTATCTAGACATTGCACAATAAGCTTTGAATATGTTTGTTAGAGTCCCTAGGTCTTCTCCAAGACAATTAATTGAATGTCTTTATGTGATGAATGACTATTAGATGAACTAGTTAATCTAATGGCTTGAGTTATGAAAGTACGTTAAATGAATAATTAATTATCTAGAGTAGTTAAAGGTTGTCTAGTTAAGGTGTGAAGGGGAATAGGAATGATTATTTCGTATATTACCTAAATAAGTCTTAAGAATGACTCTATTTAGGGAAGATGGTTGATTATTTAGACATAATATAACACTTAGGTAGTGTTAAGGATTATTTAGGTAAGCTTGAAGAGGTCAGTAATGGACATTATATTCTTGATTTACATAAATAAGTCTTTTGATAACCATTCGAAGGAGAATGTCATATTGTCTATGTATTGATGTATTAAGTGAGAAAGATTCTATATTAGGTAGTCTATATCTTTAGTGTGTCTTTATGGTATTTTATGGGCGAGCGGTTCACAACTCACTCAAGTGAAACTTAGAATCACCTTTGGTAGGAAAATCTCATGTTCATATGTGTGATGCCTTGTAAGTGTGTTGATCTAAGCATATGCGGTCTTAAGTATCATTTTAGGTGTGCCTAGATAGGTTGTATGGGAGGTCTCTCTTTGGCCTACTTAAGTGAGTCTTAGGTTTTCTTTTAGTTGGAGGACTACATGCTAGCAAGTGACTAAGGAGAAGTTATGGTTCTTCAATGTACATTGAAGAAACTTCACTGTAACAGTGAGTTAGTTCACTGTAATGTGATCTTAAAAATTTGATAAATGGTCTAAGTGATTTCTATCACATCCCGAAAACCACACCCTAGAAGTTACGGGCAATCTCGGATTGCAACCGGTGTACTTGACCTCTCGGAGATCTTGTACAAGCCCTTTATCACATTTGGGTTTACCCCCTAGACGTAAGCGGCATTGTCGTCCATTCCCAAGAACTAGGACTAGCCTCTTAGCCTCATGTCATTACATGCATAGGTTCAAATGCGGAAAAATTTAAAACTTTCATACCTACATGGAGGTTTACATAGACCTCTACATACACATGATATACACGTATCGAGTTTACATAGACCCTTCGTATAGGAAGGTTACATAGCCTTCTACTTTTATTTCACATATATATATATATATATATATATATATATATAAGATAAAAATATAGTCTCAAATATTGCCTCATCTCATACCATCTAAATGATCATCATAATTTGGGCATAGCCCCTACACCAAATGTAAAAAAGCCACATATAGGCTTATACAAGTCGTACACAATGAGAGTGGAATGAACATAAATGTCTTTAAAAAAAAGAACTTCAAAGCAAGATATTGGCATCACCCTCGGATAGTGAGGACCTACCCAGTTGGTTGATAGAGAATATCCAAGCCTTCTTCCAGTCTTCTCGAATTCCTTCAACGACCGGAACCTTAAATGTTTGGGAAAAAGGAAGAAAATGGTGTTATTATTCCACATGTACTTAGTATGAGACTATGTGCACATATCATAGAAAAACAAGCTAAGAAGAGACATTTAGTCACAACATGCCATTTTAACCCTTTTAAAAGACTAATAAAAAATCAAGCAAGTCATACCAATATGTCACATCGCCAAACAACACCCTAGAAGTTAGGGGCAATGTCGTATTACAATCGGCATACTTGACTTCTCGGGGGTCTTGCACAAACCCTTACATATCATTCATCGCATAAACATAGTGAAAAGTAGTGTGGAATTAAAACTTTTAGCAAATCATATCACAGTCTTAAAAATTCTCTTTTATATAAAGAAATATGAAATACTATGTCTCAATCTCATCATCTTAAGTCACAAGAATATTTAGGAAACAGCCCATACTTCAAAATATACAAATACTTTAGTCAATTACAATACATCAAAACAAAACATAAAAGACATATGGGACATAGTTCAACTTTTCTTCAAGGATGCTACGGTCCGAGTCTTCACTTCCCAAATTCTCCTCACCTACCAACAACTATAGAGATAGATAGAAGCATGGATTAGTAAAATTACGTGTCCTAAGTATGACATAATGCATAAAAATCATGAAAATTGACATTTATTAAAAATATACATATTTTAATTTAAAAATCATATTATATCCATAAGAACAACATTTAATAACTTAGAAACACATAAGATATTATTTGAACGAAATATCACATTTTTATGACTTATTTTCCAGTAACTCGAATCATTATTACAGTGAGTCATTTCACTGTACAATGAAGTGCTTAACCTTCACTAAGCAGACCTTCTATCATGTAGTCTTCTCACTAAAAGCAATATTAAGAGTCACTTAAACAACTCAAAGAGAGACCACCCATACAACCTCCCAAAGCATACCTAAATGACCCTCTAGAACACTTATAATAAGTCAGACACACACTTCAAGATATTAAACATATCAACATATATATAATATGACATTTCCTCATCAAAGCCTATTAAAATACATACTTATGTAGATAAAGAAGACAACGTCCATGATTGACCTCTTCAAGACTACGTAAATAATCCTTAGGATTTCCTATGTTCTGATTATGTCCACATATTTCATATTTTCCCTAACTAGAGTCATTCATAAGACTCATCTAATTAAGATACGAAGTGACCATTCCTATGCCCCCTACACACCTTAACTACACAACCCTTAACTACTCTAGATAAGTACTTATTCCATTTATATACTTCATAACATAAATCTGAAGTTAATTAGTTCATTAAGACTCATACTTCACATAAATGACATTCAAGTAATAGTCTTAGACAAGACCTACGGACTCTAACTAACACCTTCAAAGCCTATTGTGCAATGTCTAGATAGCATCCCATACCACTACGTAAACTTCATAGAACTTCCCTAATGCTAGTAAGTATCCCACATTTTTAGAATAGGCAATAACTGACATAGACAATGATAGCTAGACATGGAATCCAGAGTTCTAACCTACTCCGATGAGGGTGTTTTACATGCCAATGGTAGACTTTGACACATCCCATGTAAGCACATGGTTAAGGAATATGAAGGGCGTGATTTTAATCTAGTCTCACTCTTAACTAGAACAACTTCCCATACAATACTCACTGGATGCTAGCCTTCGTTCTGATATAGTAATTCACACCTAAGGTTCACATAAAAGCATTCCATAACAAGTTGGTAACTGTATTACATTTATTCTACCAAAGAGGTCCTCTTAAGGCTAACTTCAAATGGCAACATGAAGCTCATGATGACTTTACTAAGTATTAATATGATGTGGTTCCATTCAATAAACCTTAATTCCATCATTCTTTTACTTTGAAGGATACCATTACGGCATACGACTTCAAGATTCACAACCTTACCAGTAGGTTCAAGGTTCCACATGAAAGACTATATTAACTTCATTTAACGTCACATGTCATTCATACATTCAACACGAAGAGATTTAACATTCCAAGTTAATACATCACATATCCATAATCATATACACATCAATAAAGGGACACAAGTCAACCAAGACAAGACACCACATACTTCACTTTAACTAATAATACAAGCCATTCTGGAAACACATAAGTATAACCATATCATCTTCAAGTCATATTATACACTATGAAAACATCATTAATGTGACTAATATAGACATATATAGTCAAGTAGGAATAATCAAGACTCAACCCTAAGACTTAACACACAAAGTTAAAGTCAAAGTCAAACATGATCACCTACACAACATCAATAAAACACATATACTTTCACATTGCTTAACATCTAGATAGATATAATCGTACTTCACATAATAAACTACTCAAATATCCATATAACTTCAAGTGGTGCCGGCAAGGCGATGATAATCACAATTCATAAAGTTACAGAAACAAGGCCACATCAATTGTAAGTAAAGCTCATAACACACCACCATTAGTGGTCTACACAAATAAAAATAGAATTGAAGTATAAATAACATCAAAAGGAAGGAAATAGGGTAACTTAACACCAAAACATCCTCAACACTTCAATTTGATGCTAAATCATCAAATTCAATAACATAAGGACCTTACTCATGGTCATGAAAAATAATTCAATGTAGAAACTATAAAAATCAATGAAAAACTAGGTATATTCATTAAGGATTAATTAATATAAGATAACATAGATTTCAATTGAACACAATTCTTACATCATTAAAAAGCCCATAGAAATCTACACCATAATTTATCAACAATAGATCAATATCAAGTAACCCATAACATAGTAAAAAACTAGTGTTCATCCATTTCATGGGTTCATTGGTAATTTAGGTCAAAATCATAAATACTATATCAATTAAATTATTTTTCAATTTTTAGAAATCATTAATGCAAGTACCCATGGTAGAATCATGAAACTGGACAATTCAACAAGAAAACATTAGAATACATCTTCAGAATTGAGTCTTCTTGATGAAGAGAGTTTAAAAACTCAAAATTCATACCTTGATGAATAAAATTATTATCTTTTATTAATAAACTCCACTCAATTCATCACTCTAAGACCTTCTGTGTGTTTAGACTTAAATGGAGTCCTAAAGAGAATTCTAAGGGATTTCGGTTTTTAATTTATAAGAATGAAGTCATCAATGTGTTTTTTTCTTATAAAAACATTTAAAATACCAAAAATACCACTAAATAACCTTCAATACTCTTATTTGGAATCGGGGTGAAATTACAAATTCACCCCTTACTTGTTAGTGAACTACACATAGTCACCAACGATTGAAAGTCGACGAACCGTTTGTCCTCAAACAAACCGTCTTTACTTCCGTTGGTTGGATCAGAGACTTGACAAGGGTCTCTTTTAACCCAAGACTAATTCCATACAAAAACAGAATCCATTGACGGGGTGTCAATTGGTCCACGATTCATTCATGCCTCAGTTTTTTGGGGATTCCTGGGACAGTCTTGACTCCAAATTTGGGTCCTTCCTCAAGGATCCTTGGTTGGTCCTTGGGGATGTTTGCCCAGACATTTCATACCCAAACATGATCGTATATGACTTTAGCACCTCTCACATTAATTACATCCAAAACAAACATGTAAAACTTGATAAAACATACCTAGACACAGAAGGTTGTTTCAAGGCACATCTTTCAAGCGTCATGGACGTTCTTAGATGTTTGACCTCCAAACTTCACAAAATTTGATAAACTGCCTATAATAACTCATTTAAATAACTTGAAACCTCATGAATAAAACATACACATATCAAAATACATATAAGGCACATAGGTAACTTAGTCGTCCCTTGACATTTGACTTCCAATGCACCTATATTGTTCTGTTCCTCGGTTGAAAATAGACGTCTTGAGGGGGGGTCCTCCTTATGATGCTACGGACGGCTGTCCGAAAATACACTGCCTCATTAACACATAATAGACCTATTTAGGACCTTAAAAAATCATTACTAACATGTTACACTCTAGTTAACCTAAGTCATTTTTGGGGTCTTACATTCCCCCCACTTGGACAACATTCATCCTCAAATGACATTTGCCACTCTCCCAACACTTTCAAGAATTGAGATTTAACACATAACCAAGAAGAAAACATCAATTTCACATATTAAAGAGATATACAACACAACAAGAAACTAGAAGAAATTCTATAAGTCATTATGCTTTAAAACTCACACGTTTATTCAAAATAGTAAATACACATTTTATACTCATATACATCAGTTCTAAACACATCACAACAGTTTTAGACCAAAGAATCAATTAGTCATTTTTTTAAAAAAATTAAAACAATGAACTGTCCAAAGCTATAGTGATTTTTAGCAAAATTTCAAAAATCTATCTTTTATTCAATTCATTATATAAACATACTTATATGCAAAGTAACATCACATGAACACATATTACAACATAGTCATAGATTCACAAAACACACAGTGCAAGATGTTAATATAATTCAATTTTAAAAAAACTCCTAAACATCATGCATATACAACATACTTCTATATAATTCTATCTCATCTTCAAACACTACGCCCCCACATAGAAGGAACTCATATCACTAAAAGAAAAGCAAGGACTTACCCTCATCATCATCACCGTTCTCATCCATCGTATATCTTCTAGATCGGAATGCATAGAAACGCCTCTTTGTTGGAGCATAATCCTTAGGAACACTAGGAGTAACTTGCTTACACTCTCTTCCTCTATAAGAAATAATAGGAAAATACCTCACCTTATGTCTTTTATTACTAGAACCATAACAACTCCCGATATCCAATAGACAATAACCATAATATTTCTTGCCACAAGTGACACATGTAGTCTTGACATTTTGGAACAACCTTCTCTATCAAATTTAACCTTAACACTCATAGGTTCTTCTTGACCTGGGGCCCTCTTGTAAAACCTAGGTTTCCCTTGATCACTAGCGACACTCCTTTTCAAACATCTAGCCATCCTCCTAAGTTTCCACTCTTTAATCAATTGTGCATACATCGTGAGTCTAGCTAGGTTCATATCATCAGGTTACATTGCCGTACCACATTCTTCCCTTACTAACTCTACAACTCCGGTTACAAACCAACTTATTTCATTCCTTGGATTTGAAAGAAGAAAAGGGGAATATGTAGAAAACATGAAGAACTTCAAAAAGTATTCTTCAACACTTATATTTCCTTGCTTTAGATTGATAAACTCCTCCACCATAACTTCCCTCTTCTCCCAGGGAATGTACTTACCAAGAAAAGCTTCTTTAAATTCATCCCAATCAATAGAACCCGATTCCCTTAGCCTATTATCCTTCCATTAAGTATAAAATATTTGCAAAAGATCCCTCAATTGATACGAAGCCAACTCCGCCTTCTTCCGAGATGTAACCCCAATAGCACTAAACATCATATACACTCCCTCAAGAAACTCTTGGGTATCTTCTCCCAACTTAAAGCCAAGAAAGATAGAGGGATTCATCCTCACAAAATCTCTTAACCTAGACGTCATAATGATCTCCATAATATTCACCCTAGGCATCATACTCAAATATATTTGAGTAGTCACACCTTGGGATAAAGCAACCAAAGACTCTCTAATCTCTCTATTAGTCAACTCTAGATACCTCCGAAACCTCATTAACTTCTTCCACATTAGGGATTTTATCACCCTGAGCACCCTGAGTAAACTTTCTCAACTTCCTCAACTTGAGGAAGGATCTCCTCTTGCAGCTTATTCTCTTCGACTCTCCAAACCGGTGTCCTCGTTGTATTGATCTTCCTAGAAACACAAGGAAAACCAAAAGAAAAGAGTACTTATAACTTTTACTCTACGACATTACATAGGACTACAAAAGAAGGAAACTCTATTGTCCAATAGCCTATCCACCATAAATGTGTCGCGACTCACACCAATGGTCAAGACTCTACTAGACGTGACTTGATGAGACTTTTTGATTCATATTACTACTTTCACAACCTACGCTCTCATACAAAGTTTTTCACATCCAGAAACCACACCATAGAAGTTAAGGGCAATCTCTGATTGCAACGGATGTACGTGACCAATATGAGGTCTTATACAAAATGTTACAAATCATTCATCGCATAAACATAGTAAAAAGTAGTGCGGAATTAAAACTTTAAATAAAACATATCATAGTCTTTAAAACTCTCTTTCATATATAGCATTAAGAAATACTAAGCATCAATCTCATCATCTTGAAACACAAGAATACTTGGGACACGAACCATACTTTAAAATATAGAAATACTTAGTCTATTACAATACTACAAATGAAAAAATAAAAGACATATATGCCCTTGAGTCAAATGATGACATATTTTAACTTCTCTAGAATGATGCTATTGTTACACCCGGATTCTTGAATCCAAATAAGACCGGCGTCGTTAAACACTCAGAGGTCGCACACAAGCCTCTTCTTAGCTTTCATCACAACCATACAATTAAATTTGCAAAAAATTTAAAACTTTTAGAATATAATGAAGTATACATAGACTTTATATAATTACCATATTGAGTGATATTTAAATAATCTCAAACTAAACAACCATCTATCATCAATTAAATAATTCAAATGAAAGAATCAATATATTGTAATAGTTTGCTAAATGGCCTTAATACAAAGTTATTAATAAAATATCTAAAATAAAACGCTAGGGAAGACATACACTAGCTATGTCTAAAGTGCTATACTTGAATTATTGATGTAGCATCCTTGAAATAAAGAGGACCTACCAAAGTCTGTAGATCGCTAGTCCAAAACGCTTCAATGAATCTTCAATCTTCTCTCTGCCCAGTTCCTATAAAATAGTAATAGTATAGGGTTAGTACACACTTTTAATAAGTATGGGTATATGTATATATACACGTAAGGACTATGCATGATTAAGGAAAGCACTTCCTATAACGACATGCCATTTCTATAAAGTGAAATAACTAAACATTCTTAATTCGTTATTTGTGAATAATGGTATGAATTTGACATATTTTAATGCATTCAAAGCGAACCAGTCATTTTATATATGAACATAATACCTTGGAATCATGAACATAATTTTAGAACACCTCAAACGAAAAATTATAAATTTGCTAATCTCAAAACCGAGAGATTTTCCCCCAGGACTTAGTTTATTTTTAATTCTTTTTCTTGTTGTTGCTGTTTAGTTCAATGATCTCCTTAATCCTATATCATACTTACAAGAGAATTGATTCGTTATAGTCTCATACCTACAATGAATTGAGCATGTAATCTAAAAGACTAGGAAATTGATTTGTCTACCCTTCCTACAAATTATTCTTTCCATTCTTGTTATATTGGACATGAAATCTTTATAAGCCAATCTTTATTAGCTAGGCAACTTATTTCATAATTTTCATATTATAATGATTATGCGGCATAGATTAGCAATTATGTTTTACTCCCTTTTATTGACATAACATAAGAAGTCATTATAAGCAAATTTTTATTTGGCTATGCCCATTATTTGATCATTTGCATTATGTAAAGATATTGGATCATACATCTTTATTTAGCACAAGACAATAACTTCTTAAAACATCATTCTTATCAACCATAGATAATTTGACATACTTAAGCTCTTGCTTTGTTATCTCACTTTGAACATACATTTCTTCTTCTTTCATTCTTATTTTCTTAATGAAATCTTTAACATTAAGATCATGCGAGCTAACATGAAATCCAGTGTCTAACCCAAACCAAAAAGAGGTGGTTCACCGATCAAAATGAACCTAGATCATGTGATCGAAACATGAAATCCAGTGTCTGCCCTATACGAAAAAGGGGTGGTTCACCGGCTAAAGTGAAACAAAGTCCATTGTTTTCCCCACACCGAAGAGAGTTGAG
Source organism: Solanum peruvianum (assembly GCA_027705065.1). Taxonomy (NCBI): domain Eukaryota; kingdom Viridiplantae; phylum Streptophyta; class Magnoliopsida; order Solanales; family Solanaceae; genus Solanum; species Solanum peruvianum. The sequence goes on along the minus strand of JAKWJD010001758.1, from coordinate 11,594,837 downwards.
TCATGGATAAAGTGAACCGAAAACATTCTTTTAGCATTAACCGACATACGTCGTGTTATCTAAACATCAAATTCAGTGTCTTCCCCACATTTACAAGGGGTGATTTACCACATCATACCTAGTTCTCTTAGGTGGAATCCAATAGCTAGTTCCTATCCATGAAACATAGTTCAAAGACTAGGATATTTTCAGAGAATCTTGTCCACCTTGGTGGACCCTGATCTTATGAGGCTTACATGTGCTGTCACAAGCTCATTGCTAGTCTATCAGTGCTTCGCTCATCTTCTTTTCCTTTATAACTGTTAGAGTTGACTCAAACATTATGGAAGTTTGCTTCTTGTTATGAGGTTTACTCAACTCTTTGGATAAACAATAATCCCTTTCTTTACTTGATGAGTTGTCAATTTAACCTTTTATTACCATCTTGCTGTTAATGAGACTTGTCTCACGATTATTAACACCTTCTTATGGTAATATCTTTAACATAATTTTCTATGTGTGAGTGAGACTTCTCTAATTTCTTTTAATACCACATTCTGGTCACATTCATAATTCTTAAACTTTTAATTTTGTCATTTCTCACCTTATAGTTTTCAATGAAATTTGGCAGCTTTATACCACTTTTTATGAATGTTATAAACTTTGTTCAATGTATTTACTTATATTCACAGTTCATTTGGAAAGGGTATGTTGAAACTTGTCCGAGATATTAGGATACCCATGGTTATGAATTCAAACTTACATTAGTCATGCTTATTTTAGTATAACTTAGTCATTAGCCAATTTTGTATCATATTTTGGAAATATATTGTTAGCCAATTTATTGGCATATACTAAACTTTCACATATTATGGTAATCTAGCATATTGTTAGTCAATTTATTTGCATAATCCAAACTTTTACTAGACAAAGGTCATGAGTATATCATTAGCCAATTCAATCAACTTCATGAATATACTATAGTGATTTCATAATTTTAAGAAAGTCGACATTTAACAGTGAACTTTACTTCATGAATGATTCATAACAACTTCATCTTCTCAAACACAATTAGGCGTTAAAAAATTCATTAACTCATGTAAATAATACCCTAATCATACGAATCAAATATATAGGCCTAATTAGACATTAACCGGTCAAGAACCCTACAAATAATGATCAATTAGCATTACATACCAACACATGTTGGAGATTACATCTACATACTATTAGAATAAAAAACAATGATAACTAGGTAGGTGGACACTTAACAATATAAATGGGAAAAACCCTAGTTTAGATATTCTTAAATTCATAAGACATTTCAAAATCCTCTTGGAGATAATAATCAAAGAGAGAAAACCTATAATTTATATAGATTTGAATCTACAAAGATCACCTTGCACGATGTCACGACCCGAATTCTGGAATCCGGATCGAGACCTGCATCGTGGACCTCTCAGAGGTTTCAAAGAATCCTCTTCTTGCATTAATCATATTCAAATGGTTAATTTTATCGGAAAATTTAAAACTTTTTATCTGTATGGAGTATACATAGACTTTATATAATTATTACATTTTTACATCATATACTAAGCTCAACTTTAATATAATAACAATCTATTATAAGAATCAAATCGAAACAGGAACAGAATATATCATAAATATGCCAACAACGACCTTATTAAAAAATCTTCTAAATGAAAAGAATGTATGAAAGAAACTATAGGGTCAACATCCACTACCTATGTCTAAAACTAAGGATAGACTAAAACTGTAGCATCCTCAAAACCAAGAGGACTGACCGAATGGTTTGGAGAAATGCGGATGTCCAAATCGTTGTGAAAGTCATCACTCAGTGATTTTTACCATCATCTATAAAATAGTGAATAGTAGGGATTAGTACACCACTTGTACTAAGTATTGGTGTATGCACACATACACATAAAGCTATGCATGATGAATGAAAACTCTTCCTAAACAACATGCAATTTCTAGAAAGTTTGTTCATTAGACTATAGTAATTCGTTAGTTGTGAATTGGGGTATGAATATGATGTATTTTAATGCATTATAAGAACAAAAATGATTTTAAATATAATTACAAGACATTAGTATCATCAACATAATCTTAGGACAACTAGGGAAAAAATTGAGATTTGATCCTCTTAGGACTAGATCTTCCCTTTGAACACTCAGTTTATTTTTCAAGGTTTTATCATTCTTTATTATTGTTGTGTATTTAATTAATTCCTTTGGTCTTATGTTTTACTTACAAGTGCAATGGTTCATTCTAGTCCCATTCAAACAATGAATCAATGTAAGTAATCCAAGGACTAAGGAATAATTTCCCTACCCTATAGTGAGTCATTATTTACACTACATATTAGGAAAGTTATGAGGTTTTTAGTTGTTATGTTTCTACTTCCCTTTATTGGCATCATAAAACAAGGTACTATAAGCCATTCCTATTTTGCTTTGCCCATTATTTGTTGAATTGACTTACTTAAGCTCCTCTTCATAGCTCACTTTGAACATATGTTCCCTCATTTTTTCTTACTTTAATAAAGACATACTTAGGAATAAGATCATATGAGCTAACATGAAATCCAGTGTCATCCCCACACTGAAAAAAGGTGCTTCATCGATTAAAATAAATTTAGATCATGTGAGTTATTCATGAAAGCAGTGTCTTCCTCACACTGAACAATACATGTTCATTTGATACTCATCATTAAAGAACAATACATGTTAAGGACACCCATAACCACATACTAATTAGATGATCTCTAACCTATTCAACATGAAATCGAAAAGGATACTAGCGAAGGGAAGTTCGACGAGAACGACGGGAAGAACTCCAGTTTTCAAGATCTTGTGAATCGTTTGAAGGGAAAACTCTTGGAGAAAGGATTCCAAGAGAGAAACCCATACCTTAAGTATTACTTTATCTAAAAATACAAGCTTGAACGAACCGTGAAGAAACCTTTGAAATAGTCTAAGAAATTTTCTATTTTTTGATTGCGTTTTGTTCACTGTTTTTCTCATGCTTGTTTTCTGGTTTTAGTCGTGTATTTGTTTGAGTTTGAACGTGGTTTTTAGGTTTTGTATCTGACCTTTAGTTATTAAACATAGGTTTAATAAGTTAATTATATAAATTAATTAACTAATTACTAAAAAAAAGTTTCCTAAGTTGACTAAACATAGGAGAATGTTGACTTGACCTAAAATCTGAAATATCGGTATTGACTATGGTTTAGGTCAATAATTTTACTTTATATTAATTAATTAAATCCTTAATTTAATTATATTATCGACCTAGGGTAAGTACTAAAGTAACCCTAAGTAAATGGAACCATAACCAACCCTTTAAGACCATCCTAGGTTAAGTATTAGGATGTTTCTTGAATAATACTAGGTTACCATAAGAATTTCTATTTGACCCCTTTAATTTAATCAATTAAATGGTTATTATATTAAGTGACCTAAGTTTCTTTCTACAATACCCTTAAGTCTTTATAACCACAACTAATCCTTTGGACCATCCTAGGTTGAATACTAGGTTTTCTTTTTCATGCCTCAATCGAAATCTTGAAACTTCTTTTTGATTTCAGTATTGACCCTTCAAATTAATTAATTAAGATGATACATTAATTAATTAGGTATCCTAGGGTACTTAATAAAGTACCCTTAAGTTTTTAGGATCTTAACTAACTCTTTGGACCATCTTAGGCTAGGTACTAAGTTGTCGCTTTCTTGTCTTAACAAAAATCTGAAAATTTCCTTTGTAGTTTTGGTTGTAGAACTTTTAAATTAATTAATTAATTTGCTAAATTAATTTATTAGGTAACCTAGGGGAATTTATAAATTACCCCTAAGTTTATTGGAACATAACTAACCTTTTTGACCATCTTAGTTTAGGTACTAGCTTATTTCTTTAACTTGTACTATGTTTTTGTCAAGCTGGTTTTGGTCCTAGATTGTTTGGTGCACTAGTGGGTTCATTTAGGTTAGTACTAGTTTAGTTAGCTATTTGGTGAAGTATGTAAGAGTCAAGGTTTTTAGGAAGTTAGTCCCCACATGGAATGGTCCCTTATGCACATTTTTTCACCCTTAACTACCCTAACTGAATTTGGTTAGGGTGGTCCCCTCCTTTGGTGCTTATTCACATATCCTACACATGGGTTCGTTGTAATTATCTAACTAACTATTTTGTATGGTTCCTTTGGAAATTATTACTTATTCTATTAAGGATCATCACTATATCCTTCGGCACTACGTAGTCTACATGATCATTTGAATTGATCATGTGACCTGGTATCTACACTTGACACTTGGATGCCTTATACCTTTTTGTGAGTTAAATGAAAAAGCATATTAGTTTAGGGTTTTTATTGCAGGTACAATTCAAAAACAAACTCATTAATACTTAGATATATGGTCAACACCCTTTAAGTCAATATTTTCTAATATGCCCAATATTTTGCTTACTTGGGTATTATATAGAAATTGGCTAACACCCTTTATCCATTTTTCTATACTATTCCAAAATTTTTAAATATTAGCATTGGAATGGCTGTGTATCCCCAATAAGTATTCTTAAAATCTATTGGGCTGTTCACTAGACATAAAATTTTTCGGACAATTACATTACCACTCCCCCCTGGGACATTTGTCTCGGAATTACACTACACATCATTAAACTAAAGAGGGTGATTTTCGGAAAAAGTTTAACATGCTTTAAACTTTACTCTTTTTGAATATCTGAATCACACTTTTCTGGATGATGCATAACATTCAAGCTTATCTGAAACTTCATATTTAAGATCGAGGAACTTGCTTCTCAATCACACTTAACTTAATGCACATCACAAATCATGCAACACTGAAAACACGCCTATGCTACATTAAAAAAACACCATAAAAAGCAACATAACTTCATTTGTTTTAACTCACGTGGTTCTATTATAAGACATACAATTAGGGACTTACCACAAAAAATTCCACTAAAGCACTTAAACGTAGAGTTTCTTACAGATAAACCAGAAGTAGGAAGATTATATCTAACCTCTTAAATAACTTGTAGTTGGCCTTAACATTTGAACCTAATGACACCTAACATAATTTCAAAGGGACTTTCCACTATGCCATCAACTTCTATACATACCCCTTCAGCCATAAAAATATCTCCTTTGGGATTACTAACTTGAAACGCTTCATGTAAGATCTCAAGAAGTAAGTCAAATTAATTTGCCAACAAAGGAGTAACCATAGACAAGGAAAATTATGGATCTAATAATTTTAAAAATAAAAGGATAATACAAGCAAGTTACCATTATCCACATCCATAGAGTTCTCTTGTTCCTCTCTTTCATTCAACGCATAGTACCAGTTTCTTTTGGGCAGTTTGGCTACAACTTTTGGCTGAGGCAGAGCATCTGCCTTGACATGTTGGATTTGAACGATGCCCTTCTCATTTTAACTCAACTTATTTAGAAAATGAAGCCTTACTAACCTTTTTCTATAATCTATTATAGCATAACACTTAAGAATTAAATACATGTCTAAGACTTATTCTTGAGTTGGTATGCAGCCAATGTATCCTTCTCCTCCTAATTAATACTCATATAAGTCTTTTAGACATTACCATGCATTCACCTCCATGCGAACAACCACACTCAACAAAGGTCTTTCGTCCACGTTGGGCATTTTAATTATGGCCCTTTCATGGGAAGGCTAGATATTGATTCTGGCGCCTTAGACCACATGGCCATCCTAATTCTTGTGTGTATCCCTGTACGTGATCACACAAGACGGAAGTGAGATACTTAGAATGATCAAAGTATAAAAGCTCAATATAGCACGATAAAGAGTAGAAGAATGGAGAATTTCCTATCATCGTGTAGTCTCAAAGTCATGATTAAGTTAGAAAATATGTAACATGGTTGTGTTGATCTTTAGATCCTAGGTTATTTAACCTCGTGATCTGATACCAAGTTTTTCATGACCCGGATTTTGGAATCTGGATCAAAACCGGTGTTGTTTACCTCTCAGAGGTCGCAAACAAGCCTCTTCTTGCATTCATCACATTGATATGGTTAATTTTAGCAGAAAATTTAAATTTTTTTATATGTATGAAGTACACATAGAGTTCATATTGTTATTCCATATTTACATCATATACTATGGTTATCATTATTGTAAGAACCATCTATCATAAGAACCAAATCGAAACAGGATAATAATATATCATATATATGTTTGCCAACCACAAACTTATTACAAAAGTTTCAAAATAAAAGTACGAAAGAAATGCTAGGGACAACATCCACTAGCTATCTCTAAAAATAAGGCTAGACTAACACGGTAGCATCCTCGAAATCAAGAGGACCTACCAAATGGTCTGGAGAAACGCTGATGTCAAAACCATTGCAAGAAACGTCAATCTATGCTTTTTACCTGCATCTATAAAATAGTAAATAGTAAGGATTAGTACACCACTTGTACTAAGTATGGGTGTATTCACACATACACACAAAGCTATGCATGACCAATGAAAGCTCTTGCTAAACAACATGACATTTCAGGAAAGTCTTGTCTTTAGACTATCCTAATATGTTAGTTGTGAATTGTGGTATGAATATGACGTATAATGCATTCAAAGCAGACAAACATTTTCTATAATTTTAGGACAACTCGGGCAAAAATAAGAGATTTTGATCCTCTTAGGCCCAGAGCTCCCCTTTGAACACTTAGTTTGTTTTTCTGTTTTTTTTTCCTTCTTATTGTTGTGTAGTTCAGTAATTCCTTTGGTATTATGTTTTAATTCCAAGTGCAATGGATAATTTTATTTCCATTCCCAAATGAATCGATGTAAGTAATACAAGTTTTAAGGAATAATTTCCCTACTGTATAGTGAGTCATTCTGTACACTATATATTCATTACATTTCATAAGCCATTCTCTATTGATCATACCATTTTTTTTATTACATTCATGTTAGGGAAGTTATGGTTTTAGTTGTTATGTTTCTACTCCCCTTTATTGGCATCATACAACAAGTCATTATAAGCCATTCCTATTTGACATTGCCCATTATATCCTAAAACTTCTGGCAATTGACATTCTTAAGCTCTTCTTCATAGCTCACTTTGAACATACGTTCCATCATCATTCTTTCTTACATTCATAGAGAAATACTTAAGAATAATATCATGTGAGATAACATGAAAACCAGTGTCTTCCCCACACTGAAAAGAGGTGATTCACCGATCAAAATAAATCTAGATCATGTGAGCTACTTATGAAATCCATTTTCTGCCCCACACCGAAAAGGGGTGATTCCCAACAATGGCGAATCCGTCTTAGTTGTTTACTCCAAATCAAAAGGACTGGCTCACGGCTATAGTGAAATAAGAACATGTTTTATATATTATACATTTCATATTTACGAGACCTTGGAATCGTAGATGTAGCATCAAGATATCTCAAGAAAGGGCCCAACAAACGGGACCTCAACCTTAGGGTCTGCTTTAGCAAACACAGAGTCCTCTTCATTCATTTATTCGTATTTCACATTATTCGTTTCATTAATTCGTAGGCTGATGTAAACACCATTTATACCTACGAGGAATTTTATGACTCTTATCGGGATCGTGAAGTGCAATGACCAAGAATGACCTAATGTTATTACTTGAATCTTGTTTCACCTCCTGATTGTCTTGCACAAACACCTTTGGTATCACTAATTTCATTATCTTTCATACTTTGTTGAACTCCAACCTTAACTGACATAGATCATGTGAGCATGATCAAAAACAATGTCTACCCCACACCAAAAATAGGTAGAATCACCGGTCAAAGTGACCCAAAACATGCTAGCATACATGGAATTTGAATCCCGCCAGATCCCTACATTGGCAGTATAGGTTCGATTACTAAGAGATATAAGGAGACCCATACCGGCAAGCAGGACAGTCTCATCTCATGAGAGTAATGTGAATCTTTGCCCTTCCCGAAAGAAGGCATCACCGCTCATAGCTAGTCTATCCATGCTCAATTTTAAGTTCCATTACTTTTAACTCATACGTCATGGAAGATGGCTTCTAGTATGAGTACATCATATCTCAATAGATTATTTCTCATATCATCATTAGTATTAAGTGTTTTAATCTGAATACTTTCGTTAGAGTGTTCATGGAGACTGGTCTCTTAATTAATTTTACACTCTCATAGGTGTGGACGTTTTGGTAACCTTTACTTAGGTCATTTGAGATTGATCTCATCTTTTACATTAGCCTCATATCATATTTTCATCACTTTCATTAATATTAGAACATTTGTTCTTCATAATTACTCATCCTTTTTGTTACGTGAATTTTCAATTCATCATATGCCAATGCACATGGTCATTTAGTGTGTTTTGCACTCTTACTTAACCCTCTAGGGTTACATCATTTCATTACATAAATCTTAGGTCCACTTATTTTTTTAAAAACATATGTTATACCTATGGATCTAGACATACAAGCCATGAGGGTTCATTCATAGTTCATTTAAATGATTCATATCCTTCTTAGATTATGTTTTATAAGACATATGCATCTTGTATATATGCCAAGATCTCATTTTCTATCTAAGCAGGCAGCATTATTCTTGAACATTTAATTCACGTATTACTTATGTATAAATACAAAATTTGGTCAAGGGAACCTGGTTTTTAAATCCCTTGAACAACACTTACAGTTTTTATTCAGTTTTATTTGATCCTTATGGCTTGGGGACCCATGTTCGAGCCCTGCGCCTTCATTTTATTTTTTACGCAATGTCTCTTCATTTTTTCGCTCAATGGAACTCAGAGGATTTGTGATCGACCCCCACAACCTCATTTACTTTTTATTTACATTTCCTTTAAATTTCTCTCCTTTGTTTGAGGGGTTGTGGATTCGAACCCCCATAATCCCTCTTTAATATCTTTTAATTTTTCTCCTTAAATCTTCTGAGGAGGTCATGGGTTCGATTCCCACGCCTCACATTCTGTTTTCTTTCATTTCGTTTGACTATCCTTCACTGCCACACATCTGTTTTCTTTCATTTCCTTTTACTATCCTTCACTGTCTAGAGGTCACAGGTTTGATTCCTACGCCTCACATTTGTTTTTTTTTTGCATTTTTTTACTCTCCTTCACTGCCTAGAGGTCGTGGGTTCGATTCCCATGCATAACATTTTATTTTAATTTTTTTACTCTTCCTTAAATATGATTGAGAGTGGTGGGTTCGACCCACTCCTCTCATTTCTTATTTTTTCTTTTAAATTACATTTTCCAGCCAATACCATGGTACAAATCACATTCACCACATTTCTTTATACTTCTTTATTTGCATGGTTTTTTAACATGTTTGAGGTCACATGTTCATTCCTCCGTGACATCACATGTTTTAATTCATTTTTTTCAACATTTTGAACTCTCTGTGCTGAAAAAAATTCATCACTAGAAGCTGAAATTTTTCTTTTAATTTTTCAGCATCCTTCCATCAAGTTACACCTTAGTTCTTAGGAAAATTTCGTAGTACATTTAGAACGTTTTAGGTGCGTCTTCGTGTAATCGTTAAACAAAGACATTATCTCAAAATCAGCCATATTTCAACTCATATGAATATCACAGTTACATCGACATGTGTACATGAAATATAAAGAACTATCATGCAATTTCAAGTCCTAAACCATGAACAATAGTCAAGACAACACACACATACAAACATAGTTACATTTTCTGAAACAACAACATAAGTCACATAATTCCAAAAAGACATATAAAAACATAATAATCAAGAAAACACGTTTCATCAATATTTTTCTACCAGCAAATATAACCAAGCTATGATTCAATGGGAGCTAGTGACAGGGACATGCAACAGGGAACAATCCTACTTTTCAGAATGAATATTCAAAACCTTAAGGGGTTTCTTTATAACATCACAACAACATCAAGTCAACAATCAGCCAAAGACACGTATTCACTCAACACATCACGGACTTAACTTAGCATATTATTGATCCTTAATTATCATGATAAGATTAAATTTACGCAATTACAAGTTCATAAGTTCATTAGATACTCATCATATAGAACAATAAATTTTATAAACAGCCAGCATGACATACCAACAACATGATCTCTAACTTATTCAACATTGAAATCAAAAAGGATACTAGGGAAGGGAAGTTCAACGAGAACGACGGGAACAACCCTAGTTTTCAAGATCTTGTGAATCGTTTGAAGGAAAAAATACTCTTGGAAAAATAATTCCAGGAGAGAAACCCATATCTTAACTAGAACATAGTCTACAAAGACCACCTTGAACAAACCTTGAAATTTGTCTATAAATTTTTTGTTTTTTCTTGTGTTTTAGTCGCTCTTTTTCTCACGCTTGTTTTTCTATTTTTAGTCATGTATTTGTTTGAGTTTGAACGTGCTTTATAGTTTTAGGAACTGACATTGACTTATTAAACTTAGAAACCTCCTAAGTTGACTAAGCACAGGAGAATGTTTACTTGACCTAAAATCTGAAATTTCGGTTTTAACTATGGTTTAGGTCAACATTTTAGTACTTTCCCTAGGTCACTATATTAATTAAATAAAGTATTTAATCAATAAAAATAAATACAAAATGTTGACCTAAACCATAGTCACCACCAGAATTTCAGATTTTAGGTTAACTAAACATTATCCTATGTTTAGTCAACTTAGGAGGGTTTTTTAATAATTAGTTAACTAATTTATTTGATTAAGTTATTAAAACCTAAGTTTAATAAGTCAAGGTAAGTTGCTAAACCTAAAAACCATGTCAAATCTCAAACAAATACATGAATATAACCAAAAAACAACCCTGAGAAAAACAGTGAACAAAACCCAAGAAAAAAAACTAAAAAATTCTATATGATTTTCAAGGTTTCTTCAAGGTTAGTTCAAGGTGGTATTAGTTTATTATGTTCTACTTAAGGTATGGGTTTCTCACCTTGAATGATTTCTCCAAGAGAACTTTCTTTCGAACGATTCAAAGATCTTGAAAACTAGGGTTAATTCTCATCGTTCTTGTCGAACTCCTTTCCCTAATATACTAGTTACAATTTCAATGTTTAATAGGTTAGATATAATGTTGTTGGTATGTGGTTATGTCTGTTATTAACATTTATTGTTCTTGAATAAGGAGCATTTAATGAACTTACAAACTTGTAATTGCGAAACGTTAATCTTATCATGATAATTAAGGATTGATAATATTCTAAGGTAAGTCCGTGATGTGGTATGTGAATATGTGTCTTTCGGTGAATGTTGACTTGCTGTTGTTGTGATGTTATGAAGATGTTAAATCCATCAAGTGTTAATATAATGGTGTCCAATATGTTCTTAAAAACCCTACACTAAAATCCATAAACTATGAATTGGCTCAAAGACTATATGAACTCATATCTTGAATGACTTTTCTATCTTGTTCCAATAAAGTTGGCTAACTCTATGTGGTGAAGATGAATATATTCTTATGGATAGGAACTTTTCTAAATTATTAATATATTTGCTAAGGGTTAATATATATTGCAATTTAAATATGAACATACGTAAAAATTGGCTTATGCAAAAAAGTATGAATTTACTAGTCTAACATCCCAAATCTTGAGCCAATACTAATCATATGTCAATTCTTGTGTAGTAAGAGTATTAAGTATATTAAGCACTTATAAAGTAATATCAATGAATCAATAACAGATGGCATTACATTCATTGGCATAATTCCCAACATGGTCCACAAGAAAAAACTATGTACACAGAAACTCATTTAATGAAGTGCTCGTCGTCCATAACCGATGATATGAAGATACTACAATAAAGTGGTTAAAGTAAGTTACCAGAATGGAGTGTTAAAGTACGTGAGACAAGTCTTACTTACATGAAATCTAATTTGTTAAAAGAATACTCACGAATGAAGGTGTTTGAATGTGTGAAACTAGTCTCATTGACACCTAATGATGTTATGTAAGGTCAATTCACATTCATTAATGTAAATTAAGGATAATATGAAATAAAAATTCACATTTCATCAATTTAAAGCAAGGATTACCAGTAATCAATAGAGTAAATAGATTTCAATCTAGAAGCAAGCCTTCATAATGCTTGAGTAAACACTAAGAGATGATGAAATGAACATTCACATAAAAGGGATGAGTAATCATGAAAATAAAATATGCTAATTGTAATGATTGTGGTGACAATATGTTAAGGGGCTAATGTTAAAGATGAGAGAAATCTCAAATGCTCCTAAGTAAATGTTACCAAAACGTACTCACCTATGAGAGTGTAAAGCTAATGAAGAGACCTGTCTTTATGTACACTCTAACGAAAGTATTGAGACTAATGTATACTTAATACTAATGATGAGATGAGAAATCATCTATTGACATATGATTTCCTCATACTAGAAGCCAGCTTCCATGACATATGAGTTGAATGAAATGTAACTTTATAGTGAGCACCGATAGACTAGCTATGATAGGTGATGCCTTCTTTCGGAAATAGCGAAGTTTAACGTAACTCTCATGAGATGACACTGTGTGGCATGGCTGGTATGGATCTCCTTATATCTCCTAGTTTTCGAACCAATACTTCCAATATAGGGATCTGGCGCGGTTCAATTCCATATATGCTAGCATGTTTTGGGTAACTTTGGCCTGTGATTCCACTTCTTTTTGGTGTGGGGTAGACACTGGATTTCATGATGTTCACATGATCTATGTTGGTTAAGGTTGGAGTTCCTCAATGTAAAAGATATAATGAAATGAACGATAACAAAGGTGTTTGTGCAAGACAATCAAGAGGTGAAATCAGATTTAAGTAATGACATTAGGTCATTTTTGGTCATTCCACTTCATGATCGCGATGAGAGTCTTAAACTTAATCCTAGATATAGATGGTATTTACATATCCTAGGAATGAATGAAATGAATAATGTGAAGTACGAATGAACGATTTAAGTAGACTCTTTGTTTTCTAAAGAAGGCCCTCGGGTTGAGGTCCCATATGTTGAACCCTCACTTGAGATTCCAAAATCTCTTGTATATGAATTGTATTATATATAAAACATGAAAGTAATGAAATCAATGGCATGATCAATATAGAATTGCTTATGAAAGGTAATAAATATATAATGTAAAGAATGAATCACAATAAGGTAGTGAAATCATTCCTTAGTCTTTAGATTACTTACATCAATTCATTGTGGGTATGAGATTACAATGAATCAATTCACTTTAAGCAAAATATAGGACCAAAAGAATTATTGAAATACGCAACAACAAGAAGAAAAAGACTGAAAAATAATGTATGTTTACAAAGAGGAGCTCTCGTCCTAAGTGGATAAAAATCTCAAATCATCGCCCGAGTTATTCTAAAATTATGTGGATGATGCTAATGTTTTGTAATCATATAGAAAATTAGCTGTGTTCTTTTAATGCATTAAAATACGTCATATTCATACAACAATTCAAATCTAACAATTTAGGGAAGTGTAGTCTCTACGCTTTCCAGAAATAGCAGGTTATTTAGGAGGAGCTTCCTTTGATCATGCATTGACTTATGTGTATGTGTGAATACACCCTTACTTAGTAAATGTGGTGTACTAAAACCTAATATTTACTATTTTATAGATGCATGTTAAGGGACAGATTGATAACTCTTTCGAGGATTCTAAAGTTTTAGTCTAGACTTATTTTTAAACTTAGCTAGTTGAGGTTTTACCTAGAGTTTCTTTCATACATTTATTTGAAGCTTTATAATAAGGTCGTTTTGTCAAACTACTATGATATGTTATTCTCTTATTTGAATTTATTCCGCAATTGTTAGGTGGTTGTTTCTTTATGTTGAGCTTAGTACATGATGAATTCATGAAATAACTATATGAAGTCTATGTATACTGAATACGTTTAAAAGTTTTAAGTTTCCCGCTAAAATTAACCATAAGAATGTGATGAATGCAAGATGAAGCTTGTGTATAACCTTTGAGAGGTAAACGATGCCAGTTGCGATTCGGATTCCAGAATCCTGGTCATGACAAGTTTGCCAAACAGCCTTGAAATGAAATGTTAGAGACAACATCCACTAGCTATGTCTAAAGTTCTATGCCAGAATGATAGTACTAGCATCCTCAAACTCATGAGGACCTACCAAAGGTAGTTCACGAATAAAGTGAACCGAATAAATTCATTGAGAATTAAACGACATTGATAATGTGAGATAAACATGAATTCCAATGTCTGCCCTCATCGGAAAAGGGTTGGTTTCACCAGGAAAAGTTAAACCGTATAATACCTAGCTCTCTTAGGTGGACTCCACTAGCTAGTTCCTATGCTTGCAACATAGTTCAAAGACTAGAAATTTTGGGAGACTCTTATTCACCTTGGTGGATCCTTGTCTCATCAGGCTTACATGTGCAGGCGCAAGCTCTTGCTAGTTTATTGGTACTTTGCTCAACTTTTTCTTTATAACTTTTAGAGTTGACTCAAACATTATGGAAGCTTGCTTTTAGTTATGAGGTTTACTTAAATCTTCGGATAACCACTCATCCCTTTCTTTACTTGATGGAAAGTGAGATTAACCTTACATTATCATCTTGGTGTTAATCAGACTTGTCTCATGATTATTAACACCCTTTTATGTGAATATCTTTAACATAATTGTCTTGGTGTGAGTGAAACTTGTTTCACTTATTTTAACACCACATTCTGGTCACTTTTATAATTCTTAAACTTTTAATTTTGTCATAACTCAGCTTATATTATTCAATGACATTCTTGTAGCTTTATACCACTCTTTATGCATGTTAAAACTTTGTTCAATGTATTTACTTATGTCAATAGTTCATTTGGAAAGGGTATGTTGTGACTTGTTCCAAGGATTGGCATACCCATGGTTATGAATTAAAAGTTACATTGGTCATGCTTCATTTGGTATAACGTAGTCATTATCCAATTTAGTATCATATTTTGGACATACATTGTACGCCAATTTATTGGCATAACTTAAATTGTCACATATTATGGTGATCTAAAATATTGTTAGCCCATTTATTTTCATAAGACAAACTTTCACTAGACAAAGGTCATGAGAATATCATTAGCTAATTGAATCAACTTCATCAATATAGTATAGTGATTTCATCATTATAAGCAAGTCGACACTTAATAGTGAACTAAAATTCATGAACAATTCATAACAACTTCATCTTATTGAACATAATTAGGCATTACAACTTTCTTTAAATCATATAACCAATACCCTACTCATATGAATCAAATCTAAGGACTCATTAGACATTAACAATTCAAGAATCCTACACATATTCCTTGGAACAACCCTAGTTTTGATATTCTTGAATTCAAAAGACGTTTTAAAAACCTCTTGGAGAAGGAATTTAAGAGAGAAAAATCGTACCTTATTATAATTTAATCTACTAAGGTCACCTTGCACGAAAACCTTGAAGAATACTTGAAATCGCCTTGGAAAACTATTATGTTTTTCTACGTTTTGCTCACTTTTTTCTCACGATTGAGTACTATTTTGAGTCGTGAGTTTTCTAGTGTTTAATAGTGAGTCTATGTCTTAAGAACTGACATTGACTAATTCAACTTAGGGTAATTATGTTAATTAAATATATTAATTAGTTAATTAATAAAGTTCCCCTCCTAAGTTCACTAAACATAGGAGAACATTTGACTTAGCCATATCTGAAAATTGGCTAAGGGTCTAGGCCTAGCTTGTGAATTTTAATTAATTAATTAAGTTGTTAATTTATTTAATTAAGGTACCTAGCGTAATTAATAAAGTATTTATATGTCATTAGACCATACTTACTCTTTTGGACTATTCTAGGTTATTTACTAGGTTGTCTCTTAGTTAGTTACATGGTTTGGTGTCACCCGACTAGGTCTTGGTTATCGGGTCCCTTAGTTAGTTATTTTTGGTTTTTCCCAGGTTAGTTAGTTAGTTACATCAGTTAGTTAGAGTCTAGAGGTTTTTAGGAAATAAGTCTCCACATGGAGGGACCCGTGTGTGCGCCATCCTTAACCACCCCTAATCGAATTCGCTTAGGTTGGTCTCGTGGTCCTCCTTGGTCAGTTACACATGTGCTTGCACATGGGTTGCTTCCTACTTTCCCTACTAACTATGTTGGAAGGTTCATTTACAATGTTTACTTATTATCCCAAACATCCTCACTATGTCCTTGCGCACTGATTAATCTACATGATCATTTTAAATGATCATGTTCCATGGTACCTAGGCTTGACACTTGGATGCCTAGTACCTCATGTGTTGGGTTGAGAATCAATATGTGTATTTTTAGCTTAGGGTTTTCATTGCAGGTACATTTCTTAGACAAGCTTGGATTTTATTATACACCCTTCTGTATATTTAGAATTTGGCTAACACCCTTAAGCCAATATTTTTTAATATGCCGAATATTAGTCAATATTGGCAAATGAAATGCCTGTGTACCCCCAATACCTATTTATAAAACATAATAGGCTCTTCACTAGAGGAGTACATTTTCTTGAATGTTACAGCTATGATACAAGTCTTCACTTCCCAAAGGCTCCTCACCTACCTACAACTATACAGATAGATAAAATCATAGATTAGTACAACCACATGTATTAACTATTATATAATGCATAAAATTCATGAAAAGGAACATTTATTCGAAATATGCATCTTCTCATTCAATAATCATATTATAATCATAAGATCAACATTTATCCACTTATAAACATATAATATAACATTTAAACCAAATATCACATTTTTATGAGTCAGTTTCAAGCAACTAATATAGCTCTTACAGTGAAGTCATTTCACTGTAAAGTGAAATCCTTAAGTTTCACTAAACACACCTCTAGCATGTAGTCTTCTCACTAAAAGCTATCTTAAGACATTAAGAAACACAAAGAGAGACCACCTATTAAACCTCCATAAGCATACCTAAATGATCCTCAAGAACACTTATATTAAGTCACATACACACTTTATGAAATGAAACATATAAACATTTGGATAATAAGATATTTCCTCATCATAGGATATCAAAAGACTTACTTAAGTAGATCAAGAAGATAATGCCTAAGATTTACCTCTTCAAGACTACCTAAATAATCCTTAAGACTTCCTATGTTCGAATCATGTCCATATAATCCATATTTTCCCTAAGTAGAGTCATTTTTAAGACTCATCTAAATAAGATACCAAGTAACCATTCTTATGCCCACTTCAGACCTTAACTAGGTAAAACCTTCAAGGCCTTTTGTGCAATGTCTGGATATCGTCCCATACAACTGCCTAAACTTCATAGATTTCTTTAATTCTAGTAAGTATACACATGATGAGAAAATACAATAACCTACATACACTATCATAGCTATACATAGAATGCAGAGTTCTAACCTAGTCCGACTAGGGTGTTCTACTTGGCAATGACATAACTTCGATACATCTCATGTGGGGACATGGTTAAGAAATATGAAAGGCATGCTTCGTAATCCAGTCTCATACTTAACTAGAACTACTTCCCTTAGCATACTTACTCGGTGCTAGATTTCGTTCTCATAGAGTAATTCACACCTAATGTTCACATAAAAGAGTTCTATAACAAGTTTGTAACCCTAATTATATAGTCAAGTAGGAATAACCAAGACTCAACCCTAAGAGTATAAACATAAGGTCAAAGTCATAGGCTAACATAATCACCCACTTAACATCAATACAACACAAATACTTTCACATTGCTTAACATGCAAATAGATATCATCATACTTCAAATAATAAATTACAGAAATAGCCACATAACTTCAAGTAGTGCTGACAAGGCCATGATCATCATATTGCATAATGTAATGCTGAAAAGGCCACATCAATTTTAGGTAAAGAACATAACACCGCCACCATAAGTGGACCACACCAATTACAATATACTTGAAGTATAAAAAACATCAAAATAAAGGAAATATGGAAGCATACAACCAGAACATCCTCAACACCTCAACTTGATGCTAAATCATCAAATTCAATAACATAAGGCCCTTACCCATGGCCATCAACAATAATTCAAATCCACAAACTATGAAAATCAATGAAAATAGGTCAATTAAATAATGATTCATCAATCTAAGATAACCTAGATATCAATTGAACACAAGTCTTGCATTATCACAAAGCCCATAGAAATTTACACCATAATTTATTAACGATAGATAAATATCAAGTAACCCATAACATAGTCAAAAACTAAGGTTCATCCAATTCATGGATTCATAGGTAGTTTATATTAAAATCCTAAATACTATATCAATTAAATCATTATTCAATACTTAGAAATCATTAATGGAAGAACCCATGGTAGGATCATGAAAATGAATAATTCAACATAAAATCATTAGAAAACATCTTCATAATTGGGGCTCCTTGATGAAGAAAGTTTCAAGGATAAATATAAATAGCTTGATGAATCTAATTCTTAACTTTTATGAATAATCTCCACTCAATTCGTCAGTCTAAGCCTTCCTTGAGTTTGGAATTCAATGGCATCCTAGAGAGAATTCTAAGGGATTTGGGTTTTTTATTTTTGAGAATTTAGATTTTAATGTGTTTTAGGATTATAAACGCATTTAAAATACCCAAAATACCCCTAAATAACTTCTATACTCTTTTTTGAAAGTGGAGTAAAATTACAAGTTAACCCTAACTTGGCAGTGAACTGCACGCACTCACCAATTGTTGACAGTCAACGGATCATTTGTAAACAAACAAACCTTTCTCTCCTTCTGTTGTTTGGATCAGAGACTTGACAAAGTTATAATCTCACCTAATACTAAGTCCCTACCAGCGACACCCATCGACGGGGCATCGATAGGACCACGATCTGTTGATGCCTCCTTCATTTGGGGCTCCTAGGACAGTCTTGACTTCAAGTTTGGGTCCTTCCTCAAGGACCCTTGGTTGGTCATTGGGGATGTTTTCTCGGACATTTCCAACCTAAAAATTACCGTTTATAATATCTCACATGAATTTCATTCAAAACTAACACATAATAGTTGACGAAACATGCCTAGACATCAAGGGACATCTTTCGAATGCCATGGACGTTCTTGGACGTTTAACCTCCAAATTTAACAAAACATGACACACTCACTGCCTATAATAACTCTTTTAAGGACCTTACAACTTCATGAATGACAAATAAACATATAAAACCACATAGGAGGCACATAGATGACTTAGTCGTCGAACGTCTTAGTTGTCCCTTGACGTTCGACTTCCAATGCACCGAACAAGTATACGCTACCTCATTAACACATAATAGACCTATTTTGGAACATAAACCATCATGACCAAAATGTCAGGCTCTAGTTACTCTACGTCATTTTTGGGTTCTTACACAATCAACCAACATGCTTACTAACTCAATCAAGCAATATGTATGCTAACATACTTGAACCCATGATTTAATACAACCCAATCATCAATGAATAATATCACAAGTATGAATAAGAGTTAATTATATCATAATAAGAAAGACAACTACTCATGAATCCTTATCAAGTCAACAATTGCAATGACGAAGCAAAGCCCCATAACCTTACTCAATCAAGTAGCCTCAACAAGAAACTATAACCAATGTCAAACTTCACATAATATAACATTTGAATATGCATTTAATCTTATTTTAAAAGTATAACCCAACACATACTCATAAGTGAAATAAAAACATATAGTATAAACCAAGTGCATGTTCATCATGTACATATAATATATCAACATAACATAAACATATATAAGAGCATCCTTCTAAGACTCCCCTCAAGGATAACTACTCCAATGCTTAGGTAGTGTCCCATACCCTACCTAGACTATGCTAGACCCCTTAGGTTATCCTAGTTATAGTTCAATTCTTTGATTCATTTTACCTTTTGCGAACATGTTGTCCTAACCAACATAGACCACATGAGCTAGTGTGGAATCCTATGTTATGAAATTATACATCAAAAAGAGGCAGACTACTTTCCAAGGTAGTCACAAAGCATGAAACATAGCAACTACGTGGATCCACTAGCTAGTATTCCTATTGGGGTAACATAGTTCAAGAACTAGGAGATATAGTTGGGACCCTCTTTTTGCTCCATGCATTATAGTCTCCAATATCAAGAGTAATGTAGTTCTTATAGCTTCCATATGTGGGAAGGAACACTCCTCAATCTAGTTCACTCGGTGCTAAGGTAGAGTCCATATTAGGAATATCTTTAAGCCTTTAATTGTAAATCATAGTTTAGTTTAGGTAATAGGGTCTATCCCTTGTATTATCAACATCATCAATATCTCAATAAGAATTGTATGAGTATAAATCTTTCCATTACAATTCATATAGGTGAGGTTAACACATTACATATCACTTCATAATAAGGCACATTTGTATGCATCACCATCCTTATAACATTTACATCTTAAAAAACCTTACAACCATAATCAAAACATTTTAATTAAACATCATACCACACTATCATCATAATATAAGGCATACTTCAATAAGACATCATGATTTAACCACAATAATCACAAATCGAAGTAAAGATAGACATTCTAAGACTTACAACGTATTCCTCATAGTTCATCATTTAGACCTTAACATAAAATCTCAATTCAATCCAATTTATATGTTCAACATTATATTTCAATAATCAACATGATAACAATACTAAAAGAGTCACTACACCATAAATTTGATACCAAATCAAAGCTTAAAACAAGGTTACTAAGACACATTTCCATAACCTAGATCACTTGTCTAGATTAGCATGAAAGGCAACAATTTACTCTAATTTGTTAGTGATTTGTGCAACAACATCATCTAATAGTGATTAACCCAATAATCAAGAAAATTGAATCAATCACAAGCCTACTAACATCAATATCAACCTATGGTTAAGGGCTAAGGATCATAATCTTCAAATTGAACCAAACTATCCATTATATCCTAAAGAAACCATAAAATACTAGGTTCACAACATCAAATTCGTAATTGGATGAAACGCACATTAAAACTCTACTTCTGAAATACATTTTTGAAGGAACCCTTTGAGTAAAGAGTCTCAGAGGTGAATTAGATCCATACCTTAAAATTTTAAGAAGATTTTATGGTGAAATCGTCCCTTTCCAGCCCCCGAAACCTCCTCCTAGCAAGTCTTAAATGGTGGCGTCCAAATAAAGAGTGAAAGAAGAGAGAAGGAAAAGAGTTCATTTTGATAAGTTGTGTTTGGATTAATGAGGGTTGGGGTCTTTATATGGAAGGTTAAATTATTTAGTTAATCTTCCTTTAATCCCTAAATAAATCCTAGACACCTTAATAAATTAAATGAACCAACCTTACAAAAATAGAGTAAAACTTAACCCTCACAGACAGAACCCCGCCGACGGGCGGTTTATGAGTCGACGGTTGGTGCCCCTTTAGTCCTGCACAACCGTCATCTCGGTGAGAAACTAGTGCAGGTAGAGGCTTCCTCCATTTTTCTGATTATGGATCAAAGGTTTGCAATGCTTCCCCATCGATCCATACATGGATCATTGCCTGCATCTCGTCGATCCACACTGCCTAGGCAGTGTTGACATCAACTTGCACGGGTCCTCCTCAAGGGACCTTGGGGAGTCGTAACCGGACGTTTCGACCACAGATAAACTTAACACACATTTTACACACCCTTCAACCTTATTTGATAGATTTACGACTCCTAAAAGCTACTCAAATAGACTATGTCACGCTAGTACCCCTTAGAAATAGTTTCTGAATGTCACAGACGTTCTTGGGCGTTTTTGTTCTTAAACTTCCTAAATGACCTATATTCATTAAATATGTCTTAAAACAGTTCTTAGACCCCATGACACCTATTTTATTCTCTAACAGTCATCTTGGATTTTCAAAGTGATACATTATCCCCCCCCCCCCCCGCCGCTAGAAACATTCGTCCCAGAATGACACTAAAACTCTTTTGAAGGAAGGAATAGAATCAAGACTAGCATCCCAACCAATAAAAATTATCAAATCAACATAAATAATATCATTTCAACAAGGCATATTTCAAAAATCCAATTATCCCACATAAGGCTCAAAACACATCATCTCGAGGTATTTACTTCTCAAAACACACAAGATCTCAACATACCTTACATGAGTCAATTAGCAAAAAAATTTCAAAGATTCACCAAGTAAAATTCACAACATAACACAAACAAACCAAAAAATAAAAAATTCAAGTTTTAAAGGTACTACTTCACTATAATGCAACCCAAATGCACATTTTTGCAAGACTTTATCAAAAATCATGAAACATTAATTTCTAGTCTTATTTATATTATGAAAAATGAATAACCTTAATTATCAAAAAGATGAGGATAACGAGATTCAATGTCTACCTCGGCCTCGCATGTTGCACCCTTAACTAGGTGTTCCTTCCATAACACTTTTACAGAAACCACCTCTTTATTCCTAAACATCTTTATTTGCCTATCAAAAGATTGAGTCGGAACTTCCTCATAAGAGAGATTATCCTTGACACAAAGGCCCTCAATAGGAAGAATGGACTCAGAATCAGCTATACACTTCTTCAAAATAAAAACATGGAAACTAGATGAACCAACCCTTTGCAAGATTCAATAGGGACGAAAATAAGGAGGACTCAACTTCCCTTTTTTTTCCAAATCTAACCACCGCTTTCATTGTTGAAATATTCAAATACACCTTATCAACTTTTTCAAACTCCAAATCACTTCTCCTATGTCGGCATAGACTTTTACGACTATAGGACATTTTTAACAGGTTCCTTATGATATAAAACTTATCTAAGGTCTTATATATCAAATATGGACCAAGAAGCGAAGGCTCACCCACTTCAAACCATCCAATAGGAGACCTACACCTCCTACCATACAAGGCTTCATAAGGAGCCATGGAAATAGATGAATGAAAACTATTATTATAAGCGAACTGTACAAAAGGCAAATGTTTATCCAAATTCCCTTTAAAAAATGCAAGCCCTTAGCATATCCTCAAGGGTTTGAATAGTGTGTTCCACTTGACAATCCGTTTGGTGATGAAAAGTGGTAGTCTACTTCACCTTAGTAACAAACTATTTTTGGAATGACTTCGAAAACATAGATGTGAATATTGCACCTCGGTCCGATATGGTGGATAACAAAATACCATGGCGACACAGAATCTTATCTATGAATATCCTAGCATAATAAGTAGATTTGACGGTAATAAAATGAGGGGACTTAGTCAACCTATCCCCATCCACCTATATAGAATTATATGATCTTTTAGTCCGAGGTAAATCTACTGCAAAGTCAATATTGATGTCTTCCCACTTCCTAGTAGGAATTAGGATCTTTTATAGCTAGTCACCCGACTTCTGATGTTCAGATTTTACTTGTTGCTAATTTGGTCACTTATATGTCCTTCTCATACCTTCCCACCAGTAAATTTCCCTAAATTCATGGTACATTTTAGTTGAACCCAGATGAATTGAGTAGCCTGTCGCATGGGCTTTTTCTAGGATTCGGTCCCTCAATCAATCTACCTTTGAAACACATAATATCCCTTGACACCTTAAAATACCTTCCCCCAGGTAAAATGCCTCAATAATCTTGCAGAGAACCGTTTCCTTAAAATCCATCAATGATTTATGAATGTGTTGCTTGGACTTCACCTCAACCACCAATGATGAGTTGGAGTTATCCTTGACCAAGAAACCGCTATCCTAAAAATCTTCTAATTGCACCTTCAAACTAGCCAACCTATGTACATCCGTCACTAGGTCTTTCATGGCTTAATCAATGTGGGATACTCTACCCATAGTCATACGACTTAGGGAATCCTCAACCACATTAGCCTTGTCGTAATTAAAGAGGACACTCATGTCATAGTCTTTTAACAATTCTAACCACCTTCTTTGACAGAGATTCAACTTCTATTGGGTAAACACATATTGAAGACTCTTATGGTTGGTAAAAATGTCAACTAGTACACCGTATGAGTGATGCATCCATACTATCAAAGCAAACAACAGGGCCGCTAACTCAAGGTCATGAGTGGGATAGTTTCACTCATGTACCTTAAGGTTCTTAGAGGCATAGGCTATCACATTCCCATGTTGCATAAGCACACACCCCTAACCAACTCGGGATGCATCACAATACACAAAAAAAACTTTGTACCCTCTGGTAAATTTATGACCGAAGTGGAAGTGAGCTATCTTTCAACAATTGGAAACTTTTCTCACATGCCTCCGACCACTGAGATTTCTTACTCTTTTGGGTCAATGTAGTCAAGGGAGATGCAATGGATACAAAACCGTCCACGAACCTCAGATAATAACCCGCTAGACCCAAGAAACTCCTAATGTCGATCGGAGTCAATGCTCAAGGCCAATTCTTTACCGCCTCCATTTTCGTTGAGTTTACATCAACTCCCTTACTAGAGATGATGTGCCCAAGAAATGCCACCTACAACAAAAAAAACTCACAGTTGCTATATTTTGCAAACAATTAATGTTCCTTAAGGGTTTGCAATACCATCCTAAAATGTCTTATGTGATCACCCTCATTCTTCGAATATACCAAGATATCGTCAATGAACACAATGACAAATGAATCTAGGTAATTTTGAAAAACTCTATTGATTAGATCCATAAACACCGCAGGAGGATTAGTTAGACCGAAACACATTACTAAGAACTCATAGTGCCCATACCTAGTCTGAAAGGTCATCTGTGGTACATCCTCACTTCTCGCTCTAAGGTTGTGATACCCCGATCTCAAGTCAAATTCTTAAAAGTAGCTTTAACCTAGGAGTTGATCAAACAATTCTCAAATCCGAGGAGATGATACTTATTCTTAATGGTGACCTTGTTGTGTTGACGGTAATCAATACACATTCTCAATGACCCATCATTCTTCTTTAAAAACAAAACCGGAGCAACCCACGGAGAAATATTAGGCCTTATAAAACACTTATCTAGTACATCCTTGAGTTGAGACTTCAACTCTTTAATTTTGACTGGGGCTATCCGATAAGGAGGAATTGAAATGCTATTTGTATCTGTAGCAAATGGATACAAAAATTAATTTCCCGTTCAGGAGAAATACCGGGAAGGTCATTAGAAAAAACTTCCGGAAATTCACTCAAAAAATAGACCAACTAAATTGGAGGAATTTCGGAGTCTAGATCTTGGACTTTTACAATATACTATAGAAAACATTTATTGAACATTTTGCATGCTTTTAGACAAGAGATGACACGACTTCTCGGAATAGAATTTCCCCCCTTCCACTCTACAATGGGTTAATTTGAAAGTTAAACTTCACCACCCTTGTCCTACAAGAAGTCGAAGAAAAGAAAACATTAACCAAACCCTGCAAAATATAATATCAAAATCTAGCATGCCTACTTCTACTAGACTAACATATGAAATTCTATTGGGCAACATTATTGGATAATTTCTATATACTATTTTTGCAACAAACGACTCACCCACCGGAGTACACAATATAAAAGGTTAATGAAAAATATTAGTTAAAATATCAAATTTTTTTGGTTACTAGAGGATTAATAAAGTATAAACTAGAGTCGGGGTCAAGTAAGGCATATACAACAATAGAGAATTCTTTCAACATATCGGTCACCACTTCGGGTGAAGTCTCTTGCTCACCCATATAGTGGAGAGAATAGAAGAGGTTCTTCTTTAATGCCTAATAAGAAGCACTTGCATGAGCTTGACCACTACCGTTTTCTTGACGCCTTACATTAGGGAAATCCCTCACCTTGTGCCCACTCTTGACACAACAAAAACAATTATCCATCCCCTTAAGGCAATCACCATAGTGCTTCTTGCCTTGCTTCCCAGAAGTTGGCTTCTAGGTTGTTAATTATTACCTTTTACCTTCTTGAATTTAGGGTTAGACATTCTATTACCACTAGCTTTTGGGAACTTGGAAGGGAATTGACTTGAAACCCACTACTTAAATCTAGGTTTGTCTTGTATCTCAAGCCTATTATTTGAAGAACCTCAATCAAAAGATCTTGCCCTCTTAGAATCATAACTCTTACTCCTAGCCCTTGCCTCTTATACATGGTTCGCATGAATCATAAGACGATAAATGTTCATGTTGTCTTGTAACATAGCCGAATTATACTCCTCTTGCAAATTATCTGGCACCCCCGTCACAAAGAGACTCGTTTCATTTTTAGGATCGCAAAACAAAGAAGGAACATATTTCGACAACTAAGTGAATTTCAAAGAGTATTTATGAACACTCATACCTCCTTGATGAAGGTTGATGAACTACACCACTTTTTCCTTCCTCATATCCCAAGGAAAGAACTGATAAAGAAAAGTCTTCTTAAAAATCTACCAAGTCAAAGTACTACCTCTCAAGGGCCTATTATCCCTCCATTGCACAAACCATACGTGTGCCAGTCCATGAGTTGATAGGTGGATATATTTTACTTCTAACATGACGACAACCCATAACCAAAAGTATTTTATAGACTTCATCGATGAATTCTTGCAGGTCGTCCTCAATCATAGACCCGTAGAAAGTAGAAGGGTTAATTTGAATTAAGTCCCTTAGATTGTAAGCCATAGTAGTGAGTTGTAGATGAGTACGAGATTCAAGCTCCCGGTTGGCTTTGCCCATCATAGCTTGGGCTTGGAATGTGGTGACTTGAGCAATTGAATGATGGCAGCCCTAATATCTTCATCAGTCAAGGGCGGTGGATTGTCTGGATCTTGGTCAACATTATCATCTTCTTCAAGTGGAGGAACTTGCTCACCAAGGGGAGGAGCTCCCGCATTGGAAATTTCCTCTTCAATTCTTCATGCCACATTCCTTCCAATGTTCATTCTTCCTATAAGCAAAAAAATATGATTAGATGCAAAAGCTCACCATAAGTATACTATAATGGCACGATATAGGATTTCCAAGAAAGACAGCGATTCTTAGGCTTCACATAAGTTCCTATTCATAAGTTTCGTGTGCTTCACAATTACGAATAAAACTACATAGACGTGGTAGAGAGAGAGAGACATAACTCAATGATGTTCAATCTCATGCTCTGATACAAATTTTGTCACATCCAGGTTTACCCTCTAGACGTAATCGGCCTTGTCATCCTTTCCAAGGACTAAGACTAGCCTCTTAGTCTCATGTCATTACATTCATAGGTTGAAAATGCTGAAAAATTTAAAACTTTCATTAAACCTACTTGGAGGCTTACATAGACTTCTACACACACATATTATATACGTATCAAGTATACATAGACCCTTTGTATAGAAAGGTTACATAGCCTTCTACTTTTATTGCACATACACATATATAATATAGAATGATAGTCTGAAAGATTGTCTCATCTCATACCATCTAAACGATCATCACAATTTTGGCATAGCCCTACATTAAATGTGAAGAAGCCACATATAGTCTTATACAAGTTGTACACAATAAAAGTGGAATGAACATTAAAGTCTTAGAAAAATAAATGAACTTAATGGGCAAGATATTGGCATCGCCCTCGGAAAGTGAGGACCTACCGTCTTTGATGATAAAAAATATCCAAGCCTTCTTCGAGTCATCTCGAATGATCGTTCAACGAATGAAACCTAAAATATTTAGGAAAAAGAAAGAAAATGGGGTTAGTACTCCACATTTACTAAGTATGAGACCATATACACATAGAAGAGCAAAACATGGTAAAAAGGGACATTTAGTCAAACCATGACATTTTTACCTTTTTATAGGTCCAATGCAAAATCATGCCAGTCATGTCAATCAATAAAAGATGCTTACTAACTCAAACAAGTAATATGTATCCCAACCTACTTGAAGCCATGATTACTAAAACTTTATCATCATAGAATTACATCACAAGTATGAATAAGAGTCAATTATATCATAATAAGCAAGAATCCTTATCAAGTCAACAAGTGCAATGACTATGAAAGTCCTCATAAGCTTACTCAATAAAGTAACATCAACAAGAAACCATAACCAATGTACAAATGTACATAATATAACAGTTAGATATACATTTCATTTTATCTTAACAATAAAACCCAACAAAAAGTAATAAGTGAACTGAACAACATATACTACCAATCATGTGCAAGTTCATCATGTACATATGATATATCATCATAGCATAAACATATTCAAAATAACATCTTCCTAAGACTTCCCTCAAGGCTAACTAATACACAGTTTAGGTAGAGTCCCATACCCCTACCTACCCTTAGGTTATCCTAGTTAGAGTTGAATTATTCAATTCATTATATCTTTTGGGAACATCTTGCCCTAACTGATATAGGCCATATGAGCTAGTGTGGAATCCTGTTTTTTGAAACCTTACAAGGAAAGAAGGCGTACTACTTGCCGAGGTTGTACTAAAACATGAAACATAGAAACTGTGGATCCACTAGCTAGTATTCCTATTTGGGCAACATAGTTCAACAACTACGAGATATAGTTGGGAACCTCTTTATTCCTTATGCATTATACTCTCCAATCTAAAGAGTAATGTAGTGCTCCTACCTTCCCTATGTGGGAAAGGACACTCCTCAATATACTTCACTCGGTGCTAAGCTAGAGTCCCTTTCTTGAAATGTCTTTAAGCCTTCAATTATCAATCATAGCTTAGTTTAGGTCATAGGGTCTACCCCCTTGTATAATTATCATCATCAATAACTCAATAAGAGTCGTATGAGTATAAATCCTTTCATCATAATTCATATAGGTGAGGTTAACACATTACATATCAATTCATAATAAGGCATATTGGTATACATCACCATCGTTACAACATTTACATCTTAATCAACCGCACAACCATAATCAAGACATTTGAATTCAATATTATACAACCCTATCATCCATTTATATGGAATACCCCAATATAATATCATGACTTATCCACAATTAATCACAATTGGATGTAAAGATCGAGATTCTAAGACTTACCAAGTCTTCATCATAGTTCATCATTTACACATTACCGTAAAACCTCAATTCAATACATTTTAAATGTTCGACATCATAATTCAATTATCATAATGATAACAATACTAGAAGAGTCACTACAAAATAATTAAATACCAAATCATTGCTTAAAACAAGGTTACTTAGGACAAATTCCAAATCCTAGATAAGTTAATGATATTAGTATGAAGGAAAACAATTCATTATAATTTTTTAAGTATTGCTGAAACAACATCATATAACAGTGATTTAACCTATAATCAACACAACTGAATAAATCACAACCCAATGTACAACAAGATCAACAAAGGTTTAAGGGTCACTATCTTCAAATTGAACAAAACTATCACATATGATCATACTCAAGTTAAAATACAAATTCATATATCCATTAGTTCCTAAAGAAACCATAAACAACTCGGTTCAGTACATCATTTTCGTAATTGGATGAAACCGACATTAAGACTCAACTTTTCAAAATCCATTTTGAAGGAACCCTTTGAGAAAAGAGTCGGAAAGGTCAATTATATCCATACCTTAAGGTTTGATGAAGATTTAATTGTGAAATTGTCTTTTTGGAGTCCCCAAAACCTCCACCTAGCATGTTTGTAATGGTGGCTTCCAAATAGAGAGAAAAGGAAGATATAAGGAAGAGAATTCATTTTTGTGATATGTGTTTAGATCAATGAGGGTTGGAATGTTTACATGGGGGTTTAAATTATTTAGCTAATATTCCTTTAATACCTCAATAACCCCTAAACCCCTAAATTAATTAAATGAACCAACATTAAAAACGTGCAGGAAAACTTAACCCTGACAAACGGAACCCCGTCGACGGTTGGTGCTCCCTCCGTCCTGCACAACCGTCCTCTCGGTCAGAGACTAGTGCAGGTGGAGGCTTTCTCAATTTTTTTAGTCTTGATCGACGGTTTGAAATGACGCCCCGTAGATCGATACACGGACCATTGCCTGCATCTCATCGACCCACACTGCCTAGGAAGTGTTAATATCAACCTGCAAGGGTCCTCCCCAAGGGCTCTTGGTTCGTACTTTGGGAGTCATACTCGGACGTTTTGGTCATGAATCAACTTATAACATGTTATACACCCTTCCACCTAATATCATAGATTTCCAACTCCTAAAAGCTAGTAAAATAGACTAAGGCACACTAGTAACCCTTAGAACTAGTTTCCGAACGTTATGGACGTTCTTGGGCGTTTTGGTTCTTTGACCTCCTACATTACCTATATTCATAATATAGGTCTTAAAATAGTGCTTATACCCCATGACCTATGTTAGTCTCTAAGACTTGTCTTGGATTTACAAAGTGTTACACCATTACATATCATTCATCGCATATACATAATGAAAAGTAGTGCGGAATTAAAACTTATCACAAAACATATCATAGTCTTTAAAATCTCGTTCATATTAAGTCATAGGAAATACTAAGTCTCAATATCATCAACCTTAATACACGAGAATACTTGGGACACGACAAATAAACAAAACCAATATAGAAGTACTTAGTCTATTACAATACTACTAATAGAAAATATAAAACACATATATGACTTCGAGTCAAAAGAGGACAAACTTAAACTTTTATGGAACGATGCTACATTCCAAGTCTTTCTTCCTAAATGCTCCTCACCTACCAATAACAATAGAGATAGATAAAAGCATGGAGTTAGTGCAACCACATGTACTAAGTATGACATAATGTATGAAAATCATAAAAGCGGACATTTATTCGAAAGATGTATATTTTAATTTAAAAATCATATTATATCATAAGAAAAACATTTTAAAACTTAGAAACACATAAGATAATACTGAAACTAAATATCGTAATTTAAAGATCATTTACATTGAACCGATTTCACTGTTACAGTGAAGTCACTTCACTGTACAGTTAAGTTACTTATGTTCACCTTGAACATCTTCACGTATGTAATTATCCCACTCAAAGCTATCCTAATACTCACTTAAGAAACAGAAAGAAAGAACGCCCATAATTGCTCCCTATGCATGCCAAAATGATACTCAATACTATAATATGACAATTCCTCATAAAAGGCTATCACTATACTTCCTTCGGAAGATCAACAAGATAACGTCTATGATTGAGCTCTTCAATACTAACTAAATAATCATATACACATAATAAACATCCTTTATAAATAGAGTCATTCATAAGACTTATCTAGGTAAGATATGAAGTGACCATTCTGATGCCCCCTTCACACCTTAACTAGACAACCCTTCACTACTCTAGATAAGTACTTATTCCGTTTACATACTTCGTAACATAAGTAGTTAGTTCATTAGTTCATTGATACTAATACATCATATAAAGGATATTCAAGTAGTGGTCTTGAACAAGACCTAGGAACTCCAAATAACACCTTAAAAGCCTATTATGCAATGTCTAGATAGAGTCCCATACCACCACCTAAACTTCATACAACTTCTTAAATGCTAATAGGTATTCCATATGATGAGAATAGGAAATAACCGACATAGACCATGATAGCTGGACATGGAATCCGGAGTTCTATCCTACTCCGACGAGGGTGTTCTACTTTGCAAGGGTAGAACTAGAACACATCCCATATAGGCACATGGTCAAGTAATATAAAGGGATTTTATGCACTCTAGCTCATTCTCAAGTCGAGGTACATTGTACTTTAGTCTCATTCTGAAGTAGAGACACTTCCCTTAACATAATCACTCGGTGCTAGTAGTTGTTCTCATAGAGTAATTGATATTAAAGGATCACATGAAGAGGTTCCTTATCTAGTTCATAACACAATCACAGTCACCCAAGAAAAGAGGTCCACTAGGGCTACTTTTCAATTGCGACTAAGATAGCTCATTATGACTTTCCTAAGGATTAATTTTATGTCGTTCCAAACAATTAACCTTAGGTCCACCATTTCTTTACATGAAGGATACCATTACAACTATCGACTTCAACATTCATAACATAACCTTTACCGCTTACACAACCTTCATAACATTCTCTAAGGTCTCACATATCTTTCATTCATACATGACAAGGGTGCACTAAGCCTACCTAGTCAAGACATATCATAATATTTATACATATATCAAGTAAGGGACACAAGTATACCAAATAAGACATAATATTCTTTTACCTTATCACATATAGCATATCATTCTTTAAAGGACTTAGGATGACCCTTATCATCTTTCAGTCTCCCTATACATTAGTACATCATCATCAATATAACCATTATAGACTCATATTGTCAAGTAGGAACAATCATGCATCAACTCTAATACTACACATATAAGCACATAGTCATAGTCTAACATGATCACCTAATATACATAACACTTCACATAATAAACTACACAAATATCCATAATACTTCAAGTAGTTATCCGACAAGACCATTATCATCATAATACATAAAGTAACGCCGATAAGGCTACATCAATTGAAAGTAAACCACATAACCTACCACCATAAGTGGACCATTCCAATCACAATATGATGGAAGTCTACTTAAAATCAATATAAAGGAAATAGGGAAGATTACCACCACATCATCCTCAACACCTCAATACAAAGTCAATCAACACATTAGATATCATAAGGCCCTTACCCATGGGCATAACCAATAATTCAACATAATTATAACAAAACTCCTGAAACTAGGTCTAATTATTACATATTCATCAATCTAATACAACCTAGATATCAAATTACTATAATTATTACATTATTAGAGACACCATAAAAATCTACATTATAATTCATCAACATTAGATCAATATCAAGTAACCCATAATTTAGTAAAAATGTAAGGTTCATCCAATTCAATGGTTCATAGGTAATTTAGGTTAAAATCATCAAAACTATATCAATTAAATTATTATCCAATGTTTAGAAATCATTAATGGAAGAACCCATCGTAGAATCATGAAATTTGGACAATTACACTTTAAAATTTAGAATACTTCTTGAGAGTTGGGCTCCTCGATGAAGAGAGTTTCAAGGATAATAATCCATACCTCAATGAGTCTAATTCATCAATTTGATGAAGAATCTACACTCAATTCGTCATAAAAAGATCTTTATAGACTTTGTATTTCATTAGAGTTTCAAGGAATTTCTAAGGGATTTATGGGTTTTGATTTGGAAGAATGAAATATTCTAAATATTAAAGACATATATACACACTTAAAATACTCAAAAGACCCTTATGGATCTACCAATACTGTTATTTGAAATTGGGGTGAAATTCCCATCTTACCCCTCACTTAACAATTACTTGTGTAGGAAAACACGGATCAATTGACGGGGTGTAGGCGCATACACGGGCCACCCTATCCTCCGTCGATAGTTTCAAAGGCTTGGAATTGGTATCTTTGCTTCCCAGGATATGTAATAAATGACGCCCACAACATACGGGGCGTCGACCAGGCCACTGGCCGTCGTTTGCTATTCATAGATGGAACTACCTTGGGTAGTTTTGGCCACGAACTT
Source organism: Solanum peruvianum (assembly GCA_027705065.1). Classification (NCBI taxonomy): domain Eukaryota; kingdom Viridiplantae; phylum Streptophyta; class Magnoliopsida; order Solanales; family Solanaceae; genus Solanum; species Solanum peruvianum. The sequence continues at coordinate 11,561,215 of JAKWJD010001758.1, read as the reverse complement.
GGCTCCTTCCTCAAGGATCCTTGGATTGTCCTTTGGATGTTTTCCTTGTTTCCAACCCAAACTTGATCATATAAGATTTTAGCACCTATCACATGAATTTTATCAAAAACGAACACATAAAACTCAACGGAACATGCTTAGAGACACAAGGTCATTTCATGGCAAACGTTTCGAACGCCATGGACGTTCTTGGACGTTTGACCTCCAAAATCAAAGAAAGTTGAACTACTTCCTACATATGCTATAATAAATCATTTAAAGACCATTAAACCTCATGAATCACACATAAACACATAAAAGCATATATGAGGCACATAGGTGACTTTGTCGTCAGACGTCTTAGTAGTCCCTTGACGATTTACTTACAATGCACCTTAAATCCTAGACACTGCCTCAATACCATTTATTAGACCTATTTCGGACGTTAGACCATTAAGAACAAAATGCTAGGCTCTAGTTCACCTAAGTCATTTTTGGGGTCTTACAATCTCCCCCACTTGGACAACATTCGTCCTCGAATGACACTTGCCACTCTCCAAACACTTCCACGAATAGAGATTCAACTAGAAGTCATGACAATACCATGTAAGACATAATCATGAAGAAAACATCAATTCAACATATTCAAGAGATTCACAACATAACAAGAAACAAGAAAACAACTCAATAAATCAACATGCTAGAAAACTTATATGCTTCATTCCAAATAATGAAAACTCATTTTATAATATTATACTCATATACATCTGTTCTAACAACATTACAACAATTTTTGAAAGAAGAATTGATTAGTAAAATATTCAAAATCTTCTTAATGAGTAGACAGTGAATTACAATGATTTCAGCAAAATTTTCAAAAATGCAACTTTTTGGCAATTCATGATAGAAATATGCTAATTTGCAAAGTAACATCATATAAACATCTCTTACAACATAATCATGGCTTCATGAAATACACAACACAAGAAGTTAATGTAATTCAATTTCAACAAAAATCATAAACACCATGCACATAGAACATGCTTCTATATCATTTTATCCCATCTGCTAACCATACTCCCCCACTTAGAACAAACTAATATCTCTAGAAATAAAAGAAAGGAATTACCCACATCATCATCATCATACTCATCCATATTTGATCCTCTTGTCTGGAGTATTATCCCAACCCGCAAGTACACCCTAGAAGTTAGGGCATTGTTGTGTCATTACACGGAAAATGAGACTTCTAGCGTCTCATCTAAGCCTCTAGTATCATTCATTGCCTAATAAACATTCTAAAATAGGTAAGAATTTTTAACTTTTTTCACACACGAAGAACTCTTTCATAAACTATACTCAAGGGGGAGACTTTCATTTATAACATTAAATCTTTACAACAATCTACTTAAACCATCTAAACTTTTGAGTTTACAACACATGGGACTAATCTCATACAAGACATAATATAAAGACTTAAGACATAAAGGAACATGTAAATATTGTCCTAGCATCGATGAGGACTCATCAATACTTCATCTTCAACCCTTAGAAACCTATTCATCCATCATGATACATCAAGATTCCATTTTCCTAAAGTTTAGTCAAAAAGTAAAAGAAAGGGTTAGCACATTAGATGTACTAAGTATGGTAGCCATGCAAAAACCATGAAAAAGGATATTTAGTTTATAACATACTTTTCATCAAATTCCGATTAAAACATCATACCATAAGCATAAGAACAACATTTATCAACTTAGAAACACATAACAAATCATTTATCAAAAAGTCTCATTTTTAGATAATATTACAGTGAAGTCACTTCATTGTACAGTGAACTCAATTCACTGTTACACTGAAGTTCCTTAACTTCAATTTAGACACCTTTAGCATGTAATCTTCTCACTCAAAGCTATCGTAAGATTCACTTAAGTCAGACAAAGAAAGACCGCCCATACACCCTCTCTATATGTGCCTAAACGACCATAAAGAATACTTATAATGAGTCTCATACACACTTAAGAGATATCAACATAAGAAAATGAAATTCTCCTACCAAGGTGACTCTAAGGTTCACTTGAGTGAGTTGTGAAGCGAACGCCCTACAATCCCTTACACACACACTTATGAGATACTGTAGACACCCTAAAATAGAATCATTCTCATTTAACACATTAGCATATATGTGATATGACATTCTCCTTCTAAAGGATATCAACGACTCACTTATGTAAATCAAGCAGATAACATTGATAGCGACCTCTTCGAGATTACCTAAATAATCCTTAAGATTTGTTAAGGCTAAATCATGTCAGCACAATCAACTATCTTCTCTAACTAGAGTCATTTTTAAGACTATCTAGGTAAAATAAGAAGTGACCATTCCTATACCCCCTTAAAACCTTAACTAGAACACCCTAAATTACTCTAGATAAGAACTACTTTATTTTTGACATACTTTCTTTACTTAGTTATTACATTCATTAGTTCATTTAAGAATCATTCACCACATAAAGGACATTCAAGTAATGTTCATAGACAAGATCCAGGGACTCTAACTAACACCCTAAATCCCATAGTGTAATGTCTAGATAGCGTCCCATACCACGACCTAAACTTCATGGAAATTCTCTAGCGCTACTAAGTATCACATATGATGAGATTTGGCAATAACCGACAAAGACCATGGTAGAAAATCATGAAATCCAAAGTTCTAACCTACTTCAATAAGGGTGTTCTACTTGCAGAGGGTAGAACTAGGAAAAATCCCATGTAGTTACATGGTTAAGGAATATGAAGGGCATGGTTTGCATTCTAGTCTCATACTTAACTAGAACTACTTCCCTTGCCATAATCACTCGGTGCTAGCCTCCGTTCTCATTCAGTAATTCACATTAAAGGTTCACATTAAAGGGTTCTATAACAAGTTCATAACCCAATAACATTTACTCTACCAAAGAGGACCTCTTAGGGATACCTTTCAATGGAGACAAGAAGCATATTATGAATTTCCTAACTTTTGATATGATGGTGTTTCAAACAATCAAACTTAAGTCCATCATTCCTTTACTTGAAGAATATTATAACGGCTTTCAATGTTTCACATAAAAGACCCACTTAACATCATTCAACGTCACATATCATTCATACATTCAATACTAAGAGTTTATAGTACCCTAAGTCAAGACATCACATATTAATATTCATACAAGAATCATGTAAGGGACACAAGTCAACAAAGACAAGACACAACATACGTCACCTTAATACATATAACTAACCATTGTACTAGCACATAGGAATAATTATTATAATATTTAAGTCATACAACACACTTCCATATCATCATCAATATAACTATTATAGACTCATATAGTAGGAACAACTACGCATCAACCCTAAGACTACAGATAGAAGCACATAGTCATAGTTTACACGATTTCCTAACATACACAGAATTAAAACATACTCTCACATTATTTCCCAAATAGATATATATAGTCATCTAACCATAAAACAACTAAGGAAATCATCATAATACTTCAATTATTGCCGACAAGTCCATGATCATTATATTGCATAATGTAATGCCGACAAGGACACATAAATTCACACAGCACCGCCACCATAAGTAGACCATACCAATAAAAACATAATGAAATTCGAATTAACATAATATAAAAGGAATAACGGCATCATACGCCCTTTCAATCTTACTGCTTTGATTCCAAAGCTAAATCGTCCAATTAAACATCACAAGGCTCTTACCTAAGGCCATAACAAACAATTTAATACAATTATATCAATAATCAATGAAACTAAGTCAATTTAATGCATACTTCTCAAACTAATAGAACCTAGATATCAATTGAATATAATTATTGCATCATTAGATAGCCCATAGAAAATTACATTAGACATCATAAACATTAAGTCAATATCAATTTTATAAAGTTAGCATGCAGTAGATCTAAGACTATTCATTACACAATGAATCAAACTGAAACAGTCTATACACCATAAACTCATAATCTATACATCAATCAAAAGCCTATAACAATCTACACATGCATTCGTGAATATCAAAGTATAATCAATTCACCCATATTAAAGGGAAAATTAGAGATTTGAGAAGATTAAGGGTTCATGGAGAATTTCAATGGAAAATATCAATTATAAATCAATTTCATCATATATAAACTTTTTGGAAACCATTTTTTCAAGAACTCAATACTTAGTGTAGAAATTGAACTTTTCATCTTTTTGAAATCTTTTGAAAATCATCTTTGAAATTGGCTCTAAGGTGATAAAAAGATATAGATGAAGAACTCCAATAAATTATTTGAAGAATCCAAATCTAATTTAATAAGAACCATTAAATACCCATCTTAAAGCTCCATCTTCACTTTGAACTGACACGGAGTTTTTTTGGAGAAACTTTTGGAGGGAATATGTTTTGATTTAGGTGTTACGGTTACAATGATAGTTTAATGACTTATATACTCTTAAAATACCCATAAACACTAAAAACAACCATCCTCCTATTTTTAAAAGGCTTGGGATTAATTCCCAATTTCACCCCTAACATTATAGTAAACGAGAAGCAGACACACGGATCCATCGACGGAGGCATCAACAGACTATTGTCTTAACCACGTCCCATCTATGGGGTGTCATAGGTCGGTTTAAAGGCTCATAAACCTGTTGTTAGTTTGGATCCATTTATCATACCCATCGATGGGTCGTTGCCTTGTCGACCGGCCATCGTTTGGCTACTACCTGGCAGTGTTGAACTCCAATATTGGGGTACTCCTTTAGGGCCCCTTGCTGCTCCTACATAGAGTCGTACCCGGACGCTTCCACCCCAAATATGTTCGTATACGGTTTAGGACCTACAACATGGGCTTCGTAAAAAACAAACACGTAAAACTCGATGAAACATACATAGACACACAAGGTCGTTTCAAGGCAAACCTTTCAAACGTCATGGACGTTCTTGGATGTTTGACCTTCAAACTTCACAAAACTTGACACACTGACTATATTCCATAAAATAACTCATTTATGGACCATATAATCTCATTCATAACACATAAACACATACAACAACATATGATTTACATAGGTCACTTACTCGTCCAACATCTTGGTCGTCCCTTGACGTTTGACTTCTAATGCACCTAAAATCATAGATACAACCTCTAACCCACATTATACACCAAATTAAGACCTTATACCATCTATTACAATTATGTTAGCCTGTAGCTTCACATATGTTTTTTTCGGGGTCTTACATTCTCCCCCACTTGGACAACATTCGTCCTCGAATGACACTTGATAGTCTCCTAACACTTCTAAATGTGGAGAACCAATTATCAACACATGACCATAACATATATAATATAACCAAGAAGAAAACTACAATTTCACATAATTAAGAGAATCACAACACAAAAAGAAACTAGAAGACATTGTATAACTAATCATGATACAAGACTCATATGCTTCATTCTAAATAGCAAAAACTCATTTTATACTATATATCATACTTATATACATCAGTTCTAAAAACACTACAATAATTTAGACCAAAGAATCAAATAGTCTAATTTTGAAAAATCTCACAGTAATCTGGCAGTGTGCATTACAATGATTTGAGCAAAATTTTGAAGAATTCAATTTCTAGGCAATTCATGTTATGGACATGCTAATAATCCAGGTAACATCATATAAACATGTTTTACAAAACAATCATGGCTTCATAAAATACAAAATGCAACAAGTTAATAAAATTCAATTTCAACAAAACTTCAATCAAATATGCACATCATTAGGAGAAAGTTGGGAACTCATCTTCCACAAAAGACTCCTATACAACCAAGTTACTCAGAACTCTTTGTTTTAGGATTTAATAAATAAATAAAGAGAAGTATATGGTACTTCACTCCCAACACCCATACTCTTCAGTATAATCCCCCACATAGGAGAAACCCATTCTAAGGTCAACATAACATTTACTAAACAGAACTACCTCAAGGAATCTTAAACCTTCATAATAATTTCTCAAAAAGGTGTACCTCATAGTGACTAAGGACTTTCAAAGGTCTCATCAACAACCACAACATCCCCCTTACGAGGAGAACTCACCGTTAATCTTTTAAATCCCATCACCTCCCTTCCTATAGTTGGAGTGTTAACAACATCAAACTATCTTAAAAACCACTCATGACATTCTCTAACAATATAAATTACCATTCTTTACAACTTAGCTACCCTTCAAAAGGTAACCAAACCAATCTTGTGTCTAAACAACCTTCTACTAGAACTCATCTCATAAGTCACATATCATCTTCTATCTCCCTCAACCCAAACTTCATAAAGTCACCCTCAAGGGAAATACACATAGGGGAAACAAGGGAAAGACACCATATACAAAGCACTCAGGCTAGATTAGATGAATGAATAAGTTAAACTTTTCCTAGCACCCTATTTCCTCAAATTTATAATGTGGCACGCTTTACATTATAAAAAATACACTACTAGATGTGGTTCATATAGAAACTAAGACACTCCCTACACTTTATGCTATGATACCATATCTTTACCATCCCGCAGGTACACCCTAGAAATTAGGGCATCCTTATGTCGTCACACGACAACTGAGACTTCAAGAAGTCTCATCTTAGCCTCTCATATCATTCATTGCATAATAAACATTCTAAAATAGGTAAGAATTTTCAAATTTCATTACACACGAAGAACTCTTTCATAATCAAATGCAAGCGGAACACATCTATTTAAAACATTAAATCATTACAACAATCTACTTGAAACATCGACTCTTTGGAGTTTACAACACATGGGAATAATCCCATATAAGACATAAAATAAATACTTAAGACATAAAGCAACATGTGGATATTGTCCTCGAATTGATAAGGTCTCACGAATACTTCATCTTCAACCCCTAGAAACCTATCAATCCTTCATGACACATCAAGATTCCATTTCGATACACATAAGTCAAAAAGTAAAAGAAGGGGTTAGAACATTAGATGTACTAAGTAAAGAAGCCATGAAAAACCATGAAAAAGGCACATTTAGTATATAACATGTTTTTTATTAATTTACTATAACCAAAAGAATAATATTCTAACAACTTAGAAACATAGAAGAAATCATTTAGCAAGAAGTCACATTTTAGCAAACATTACAATGAACTCAATTCACTTCACCATATAGTGAACTCAATTCACTGTTACAATAAAGTTCCTTCACTTCACTATAGACACCTTTAGCATGTATTCTTCTCACGCAAAGCTATCCTAAGATTCTCTTAAGTCAGAGAATGAGAGATCGCCCATACAACCTCTATAGATGTGCCTTAATGAAACTCAATATTAAATACACACTTAAGAGATATGAACATAAGAACATGAGATTCACCTACCAAGGTGACTCTAAGGTTCACTTTAGTAAGTTGTGAAACGATCGCCTATACAATCCCTTATACACACACTTAGGAGATCCTATAGGCTCCCTAAAATTGAAACATTCTCATTTAACAGATTAACATATAGGTTATATGGCATTCTCTTTCGAATGGCTATCAAAAGACTTACTTTAGTAAATCAAGAAGATAACGTCCATAGTGACCTCTTCATGATTACCTAAATAATGCTTATGATTACCTAAGGCATAGATCATGTCCACATAATCAACAAACTTCCCTAACTAGAGTCATTCTTAAGACTTATCTAGGTAAGATAAGAAGTGACCATTCGTATGCTCCCTTCACACCTTAACTAGACAACCCTTAATTAGTCTAGATAAATACTACTTCATAATATACTTTATTTACTTAAGTCATTACATTCATTAGTTTTTTAAGACTCATTCACCACATAAAGGACATTCATGTAATGTTCTTAGACAAGACCTAGGGACTCTTACTAACAACTTCAAAGACCATTGTTCAATGTCTAGATAGCGTCTCATACCATCACCTAAATTTCATGGAACATGTGTAGTGCTAGTAAGTATTTTATATGATGAGAATAGACAATAACCTACATAGACCAGGGTAGCAACTCATGGAATCCTAAGTTCTAACCTAACTCTGATGAGGGTGTTCTACTTGTCAAGGGTAGAACTAGGACACAAACCATGTAGGTATATGGTTAACGAATATGAATGTTGTGCGTTGGATTCTAGTCTCATACATAACTAAAAAGACTTATCTTACCATACTCACTCTGTGCTAGCCTTCGTTCTCATAGAGTAATTTACATAAAAAGGATCAATAACAAGTTCATAACCAAATCACATTAACCCTACCAAAGAGAACCTATTAGGACTACTTTCCAATGGCAACTAGAAGCTAATTATGACTTTCCTAAGGTTTGATATGATGTCGTTCCAGCCAATCAACCTTATTGCCATTATTCCTTTACTTCAAGGATAATATTAGGATTTTCGACTTTAACATACATAACCTTACCACTAGGTTCAAGGATTCAAATAAAAGACCCTCTTAATATCAATCAAGGCCACATATAATAATATATTAAAGACTAACAGACTGGATCACCCTAAGTCAAGACATCGTATATTAATACTCACACAAGCATCAATTAAGGGGAAGAAGTCATCCAAGACAACAAACCACATACTTCACCTTAATACATATTACTAATCATTCTACAAGCACATAGGAATAATTATTATCATTTTTGAGTCATCTTACACACTACCATATCATCATAAATATAACTATTATAGACTCATATAGTCAAGTAGGAACAACCACGCGTCAACCCTAAGACTACACATAGAAGCACATAGTCATAGGTTACATGATTTCCACATATACATAAAAAGAATACATACTCTAACATTACTTCCCAAATAGATAGTTATAATCATACTTCACATAAAATAAACTAAGAAAATCATCATAATACTCAAGTAGTGACGACAAAGCCATGGTCATCATATTGCATAAAGTAACACCGATAACGCTACATCAATTCACATAGTACCGCCACCATAAGTGAACGACACAAATCACAAAATAATTAAAGTCTAATTAACATAAAATAAATGGAATTATGACTACAAACCCCCCACTTCATCTTACCGCTTTGATTCCATAGCTAAATCGCCCAATTCAATATCATAAGGCCATTACCCAAGGCCATAACCAACAATTCAATACAATTATATCAATAATCAATGTAACTAAGTCAAATCATTACATACTTCTCAATCTAATAAAACCTAGATATCAACTGAATATAATTATTGCATCATTAGATAGCCCATAGAAAATTATATTAGAAATCATAAGCATTAAGTAAATATCAATTCAATCAGCATGGCATGCAATAGATTTAAGAGTATTCATAACTCCATTAATAAAATTTAAGCTGCCTATAACCCATAAATACATAAAATATACCTGAATCAAAAACCCACAACAATATGCACATAAATTCATGAATAACAAAGCATATTCAATTCACCCATATTTAATGAAATTTAGATATTTGAGAAGATCAAGGGTTCATGGAGAATTTCTTTGGAAACATTAATTATACATCAATTTAATCATATATAAACATTTGGAAACTATTTATGCAACAACCCAAGACAAAGAGTAGAAAGACTTAGATGACGAACTCCCATACCTTATTTAAAGAATCCAATTCTAATTGAAGAAGAAACTCCATTGAAGACCCATCTTCAAGTTCCATCTTCACTTTGAACTCACATGGATGTTTTTTGGAGAATCTTTTGGAGGGAATATGTTTTGATATAGTTGTTTGGTTTATAATCAGAGTTTAATGACTTATATACTTTAAAATACCCATAAGAACTCAAAACAACTATCATCCTATTTTTAAAAGGCTTGGGGTGAATTCACAACTTCACCCATAACATTAAAGTAAATTGGCAACAGACACACGAACCCATTGAAAGAGGCATCAACGGACCGTGGTCTCAACCACGTCCCATCGATGGGGTCTTGTGGGTTTGTTCAGAGGTTCCTCCACCTTCAGTCAAGTTGTCTCCATCGACGAGACCCATCGACGGTCCGTTCACTTGTCGACCGACCGTTTTTTAGATTGCCATTATGCCATTGCCTGGCAGTGTTGAACTCCAATGTTGGGGTCCTCATTTAGGGCCCCTTGCGGGTCTTACATGGAGCCGTACACTAAAGTTTCAACCCCAAATATATTTTATACGAGTTTAGGACCTATAACATGTGTTTTGTCCAAAAAAAAAACACATAACACTTGATTAAACATACATAGACACACAAGGTTGTTTCAAGGAAAACGATTCGAACGTCATGGACGTTTGACCTCCAAACTTCACAAAACATGACACACTGCCTATATACACAATAGTAACTCATTTAAGGACCATTTAAGATCAATCATCACACATAAACACATACAACATATGAGGCACATAGGTCACTTAGTCATCGAATGTCTTGGTCGTCCCTTGACGTCTGACTTCTAATGCACCTAAGCTCTTAGCTAGTGCCTCTAACCGACATTATACACCAAATTAGGACCTTAGACAATCTACAAAATCATGTTAGTCTCTAGTTTCACCTAAGTCATTTTCAGGGTCTTCCAAGTGCATAAAATGAGCCTTTTCCATTAGAACATCCTCCTTTGGAACATTCGGAGAAACTTGCTTACTCTCTATTCCTCTTGCCGCAATTATAGGACAATCTCTCACCTTATGATCATCCTTCCCATAACCAAGCCAATCGCTAGTACCAGCTAGTCACTTCCCATTGTGCCTCTTTAAGAAAATGACACATGTATTCTTTTTATATTTTTGAACCACCTACTTCTTAAAATTTCACCTTAGAACTCCTAGGTTCTTTTGGAGTTTGAGCCCTCATATTCACCCTAGTTTTCTCATGGTCATTAGATCCATCCCTTTTTAATTTTCTAACCATCCTCTTATGTTTAAACACATCAATTGATTGTGTATACACCATTACTCTACCTACGACCATATCATCATGTAATATCGCTGTACAACATTCTTTCCTTACTAAGTCGGCAACCCAGGTCACATAGAGACTCATTTCATCCCTTTGATTTGACACAAGAGAGGGACAATATTTGGACACCTTAGAGAACATCAAAGAGTATTCTTGAACACTCATATTTCCTTGCTTGAGATTGATAAAATCCTCTATTCTAATGTCCCTTTCTCACGGGAAAGTACTTACCAAGAAAAACATCCATTAATTCATCCCACTAAATAGGGCCCGACACCTCCAGCCTATTGCCTTTCCATTGTGAGTACAACACTTGACCCACATCTTTCATTTGATATGAAGCCAACTCTGCTTTCTCCCTTGATGTCACTCTCATAGCATGAACTATATTGTAAGCCTCATCTATACTCTCTTGGGGATCCTCTCCCACCTTAAATCCAAGAAAGATAGGAGGATTATTCCTCACAAAATCTCTCAACCTAGAGGTCATAGTTCTCTCCACCACATTCTACCTAGGCACCGTACTCAAATTCACATAACTAGTAAGGGCTCGGGCTAAAGAAAGAAAAGACTCTATAATATCCCTATTACTCAAGTTCGGGGGCTCATCACTTCCTCCCACAATAGGGACTTGCTAACCTTGAGCACCTGGAGGATTTTGCTCAACTTTCTCTACTTGAAGAGGTATCTCTATTTGCACCTCATTCTCTTCAACTCTCCTAGCTTGTGTCCTTCTTGTATTCATATTCCTATAAAAATAAAACCTATAAGAAAATATTACTCATAACTTTTACTCTATGGCACGACATATGACTAGAATAGAAGGGAAACTATATTGTCTTATAGTGTCTCGCCCATAGATGTGTCGCTACTCACACAGATGATCAAGACTCTACTATACGTTACATTATGAGACTTCTTGATTACTAATACTACTTTCATTACCTATTCTCACATATCAAGTTGTAACATCCCAAACATAACATCCTAGAAGTTAGGGGAAATCTTAGATTGCAACCGGCGTACTTGACCTCTCTAAGGTTTTGTACAAGCCTTTACATATCATACATCACATATACATAATGAAAAATACTGCGGAATTAATACATTTCACAAAACATATCATAGACTTTAAGATCTCTTTCATATAAAGTCATAGGAAATAGTATGTCTCATTCTAATCAAATATAAGACACGAGAATACTTGGGACATGACACATATAAAATACTAATATAGAAATACTTAGTCTATTACATTACTTTTATTATAAGCATAAAAGACATATATGCCCTCAAGTCAAATGAGTACATACTTCAACTTCTCTTGAACGATGCTACGGTCCAAGTCTTCCTTCCCACATGCTCCTCACCTACAAACAACTATAGAGATATATAAAGGCATGGAGTTAGTACAACAACATGAATTAAGCATGGCATAATGCATGAATATCATAAAAATGGACATTTATTCTATAAGTGGTCTTGGACAAGTCCTAGGAACTCCGAATAACACCTTCAAAGCCTATTGTGCAATGTCTAGATATAATCTCATACAACCACCTAAACTTCATAAAACTTCTTAAATGCTAATAGGTATTTTATATGATGAGAATAGACAATAACTGACATATACCATGATAGATACACATGGAATAACCTACTCCAATGAGGGTGTTCTACTTTGCAAGGGTAGAACTAGGATACATCCCATGTAGATATATGGTTAAGGAATAGGAAGGGATTTTATGCACTCTCATCTCATTCTCAAGTAGAGGTATATCTTACTCTAGTCTCATTCTCAAGTAGAGATACATGCCTTAACATAATCACTCGGTTTTACCTTGGTTCTCATAGAGTAAATGAAATTAAAGGATCACATGAAGAGGTTCCTTATCTAGTTCATAATCCAATCACATTCACCCTACCAAAGAGATCCACTATGGCTACATTTAAATGGCAACTAACATAGCTCATTATAACCTTCCTAAGGATTAATGTGTTGTCGCTCCATCGATTAAACTTAATTTTACCATTTCTTTACATGATGGATACCATTACAGCTCTCGACTTCAACATTCATAACATAACTTTTAGCACGTACACGACCTTCTTAACGTCATGTAAGGCCTCACATATCTTTCATTCATACATGATAAGGGTGAAATAATACTACCTAGTCAAGACATATCATAATCTCATAACATTTATACATATATCAACTAAGGGACACAAGTCTACCAAACAAGCCACAATATTCTTTTAGCTTATCATATATAGAATATCATTCTTGAAAACACATAGGATGACTCTTATAATTATTATATAACCCTATACATTACTACAAGATCATCAATATAATAATTATAGACTCATATTGTCAAGTAGGAACAATCATGCGTCAACTCTAAGACTACACATATAAGCACATACTCATAGTCTAACATGATATCCTAATATAATCAAACTTTCACATTACTAGCATATAGGTAGATATGATCATACTTCATACAATCAACTACACAAATAGACACATTACTTCAAGTAGTTTGCCGAAAAGAACATGATCATCATAATACATAAAGGAACGTCGACAAGGCCACATCAATTGAAAGTAAAGCATATAACACCACCACCTTAAGTGAAACATACCAATCACAATATAATTGAAGTCTAATTAACATCAAAATAATTGAAATATGGCAGATTACCATCACATACCTCAACACCTCAATCCAATGTCAAATCACCACATTCGATATAACAAGGCCCTTACCCATGACCATAACAAACAATTCAACATTATTATAACAACATTCATGAAACTAGGAAAAAATTACGACATATTCATCAATATAATACAACCTATATATGAAATTGCTAACATTAATACATCATTAGATAACCCGTAAATATCTACACTATAATTTATCAACATTCGATCAATATCAAGTAACCCATAACTTAGTCAAAATCTAGGATTCATCCAATTTATGGGTTCATAGGTAATTAAGGTTAAAATCATCTATAAAATATCAGCTAAATAATTATCGAATGTTTAGAAATCATTAAATAAAGGACCCATGGTAGAATCATTAAATTTTGATAATTCAACTTGAAAACTTTAGAAACCTTCTTGAGTGTAGTGATCCTTGATGAAGACAGTTTCAAGGATAAAAATCTACGCCTCAATGAATCTTATTGTTCAATTTTATGAATAATCTCCAGTCGATTCGTCACACCAAGATCTACCTGGACATTGGACTTCAAAGGAGTCTTCAGAAATTTCTAAGGGATTTTGGTGTTTTGATTTGGATGAATGAAACATTCTAAGTGTTAAAGAATTATATACACAGTTGAAATACCCAAAAGACTCTTAATGAGCCTCAAATACTCTTATTTAGAAGTGGGGTGAAATTCCCATTTCACCCCTCACTTAACAGTGACTTGCGAATGAAAACACAGATCCATTGACGGTTTGCCCTTTGACGGGGCGAGGCCCACACAAGGGTCGTCCTGTCCTCCGTCGATGGGTTCAAAGTCTTCAAATTGGTGGATTACCTCCCCAGGATAAGAGAAAAATAACGCCCACAACCTACAGGGTGTCGACCAGGCATTGGACGTCGTTTGCCATCCGTAGGTGGAACTTCCTTGGGCAGTTTTTGCCACTATGTTGGGTCCTTGGATTGTCATTCGGGATGCTTTCCCTGAAGTTTCCAACCCAATCATGATATTATATGATTTTATCCCCTCTAAAATGAATTTTATCCAAAACAAACACGTAAAACATGACGAAACATGCTTAGACACACAAGATCATTTCAAGGTAAACCATTCAACGTCATGGATATTTGACCTCAAAACTCCATGAAACTCGATACAGTGACTATATATACTGTAAAAATTATTTAAATATCTTACAACGTTATGAAGCACACATAAAAAAATAAAACCACATATGAGGCATATAAGTGACTTATTCGTCGAACGACTTAGTCATCCCTTGACGTTTGAATTCCAATGCACCTAAACTTTTAGATACTGCCTCAAAACAATATATAAGACCTATTGAGTAACTTAGACCCTTATGACCTACATGGCAGGCTCTAGTTCACCTAAGTTATTTTCGGGGTCTTACAATTTCTTATATGTTTCTAGGGTGTTAAATGCTCTTCTTATGATTATGATTTCATATTAACATGAAAAGATGAATATTTATAATAAATGTCCATTTTCATGATTTTATGCATTATCACATACTTAGTACATGTGTTTGTACTAATTCTATGATTTTATCTATCACTATAGTGGTGGTAGGTGAGGAACATTTGGGAAGCAAGAGTTGGATCTTAGAATTATTTTAGTGAAGTTGAAGTATGTCCTCGTTTGACTTGAGGGAAGATGTCTTTTTTCGCCTATCGAAGAATTGTAATAAACTAAGTATTTCTATAATTTTAAGTATGTGTCGTGTCCCATGTATTCTTGTGTCTAATCTTTGCTGAGATTGAGACTTAGAATTTCCTATGATTTCAACTGAAATATCTTATTCAAGATATTCTAATGTTTTGTGAAAAGTTTTAATTCCGCACTACTTTTGACTATGTATATGTGATGAACAATATGAAAAAGGGATTGTAAAAGACCTCTGAGAGTTCAAGTACGCCGGTTACATTCCATGAATGCGATATCTTTTAGGGTGTGGTTTCAAGATGTGACAAGCTTGGTATCAGAGCTTAGGTTATGAAATTAGTCGTAGGAATCAAAAAGTCTCATCAAGTCACGCCTATTAGAGTCTTGACCATCGGTGTGAGTAGCGACACATCTATTGGTGACAGGCTCTATGATGATAGAGTTTCCTTTCTTTAATACTCTTATGTCGTGCCATAGAGTAAATATTATAAGTACATTTTTCTTATGGTTTTACCATGTGTTTCTAAGAAGATGAATATGAGGAGGACACCGACTAAGAGAGTTTAGGAGAATGATGTGAATGAGGAAATTCTTCTTCAAGTTTAGCAAGTTCCTCAAGAAGCTCAAGGTGATCAAGTCGTTATTGTGGGTGGAAGTAATGGTGTTCTGGTGGTTCTCCCAGAATTGGCTATTAGAGAGGCTTTTCTTGCTTTCGCCCAAGCTTTGACATTCCACCTAGAGTGAATCATGTGGAGAGCACTATGACCTCTAGGTTGAGAGAATTTGTGAGGATGAATCCTTATATCTTTTTTGGCTCTAATTTGGGAAAGGGTCGAAAACAGTTCCTAGATGGTGTGTCATGGTGCTGAAGTGCCATGGGGTTGAATTCTATGAAAAGGGAGGACTTATCTTCATATTAGTTGAGGGAGGTTTCTCAAGTTTGGTAAACTCAATGGAAAGATAATAGGATGATTGAGTCAGATGCCCTATAGTGGGAGGAGTTCAAAAAGGGATTTCTTAGGGAAGTAGTTTTTCCATGTGAGGATGAAAGTGAAGATTGGGAGGTTAATTTACCTTAGTCAAGGTAAGGATAATGTTGAAGAGTCCAAATATAGGATAAGTGCAAGGATCTTGAAAAGGAGTGGTTCAAATGAACACCATCAACCTGGGTCCAAGAAGAGGGATCAAATTCAAGATTGGCCTGGTGCTAACTAAGGTGAAATTTGATATAGGAGGTGTGTCTCAAAATGGAAAACCGACATATGCTACAAGTAGGAATAAGCTCTATAGGGAGTGTTTAGTCGGTACTGGTAAGTGCTTTAGCTGTGGTAACAATGGACATAAGGTAAGAGATTTTTCTACCATTGAGGCGAGAGGAATGAAGGGAAACCAAATTTCTCCAAAAAAACTTTGAGTTATGATGGTAAGTTTTTGCATCTATTTAGTGGTATAAGTTCCTTCTAAGCGGGGGAATATGTTGAGTTAAGGAGATTTGATTGATTGTCTCATCTTTTATATTTAACTCAAGCTTGATGTAGAAAGTCATAGAAGTATAATGCATGTTGCATTGTTTTTAGGGGTCTTGTTGAAATTGAATTTCATTGAATCCTAGCATTGTAAATTTCATAAAGTTATAATTATGTTATTAGGTGTGCTTAGGTGATTTTACCTTTTAAATAGCATGTTTACATCATGAATTGCCTAAAAGAAAGATTTTGAAAAATGTTGTAAAATTCACTTTATCATTGCATACTCACTGCGAAGATTTTGAAAAATTGACTAATTCGTTCTTTAGTTTAAAATTGTTTTAAGGATGTTTGAGCCGATGTATATAAGAATGATATTTAATTTAATATAAGGTTTTTGGTATTTGGAATGAATCATGTGAGTATTATAGCATAATGAGTTTTAGAATTTATTCTAGTTTCTATTGTGTTGTGAGTCTCTACATTATGTGAAATTGATGTTTTCTTAGATTTTTGTGTTGCATGAAATTTAATATGGTATGGTCATGATTTGATAATTGAATCTCTATTTTTAGAAATGTTCAGAGAGTGGCAAGGTGTAATTCGAGGACGTATGTTGTCCAAGTGGGGAAGATTATAACACCCCTCAACTGACTTAGGTGATGGTAGTCCCTAAAATGGTTGTCATGATGGTATACGGCATAAAAATATTCTATAATGTGGTATTGAGGCAGTGTCTAGAGTTTTAAGTGAGTTGGAAGTGAAACGTGAAGGGACGACTAAGAGTTAATGAGGTCATCATATGACTTATTATCGTGTACATAGTTAGTGTGTCGAGTTTCCTGATGTTTTGGGATCAAATGTCCTAGACATCTATGACGTTCGAAAGGTTTCCCTTGAAACGACCTTCTGTGTCTTGGCATATTTTGTTATGTTTTACGTGTTCTTTATTGATAAATTTAATTTGAGAGGTCCTACACTAGTAGAAGAACATATTTGGTTTAGAATTTTTTGGGTAAAAGTCACCAAGAACCAAGCATGGGTCTTTCAGGAAGGACCCTTGTCAAGAGCGAAGGTTGTCTAGACAAAGTCCCAAACGACTGAGGCAAACAATGGCTCATGGATCGATGGGTGTCATGGGTCAAGAATTATATAAGGTAGATCTAGAACACAAATTAAGGTCTCTTAACCAAGCGACTGGAGGACAGGATTGTTCATTCGTGGACAAACAGTCTGTCTACTGCTAACCATCGATGGTACTTGTTTCTGCGTGCAGTCAATATTATGTTAGGGTTGAAGTTGTATATCACACCACGTCCAAATAATAGATAGGGTGGTTACTTAGGGGTCTTATGTGTATTTTAAACATGTTTATAAGCCTTTAACACTTGAAATATTTCATTCTTACAAATAAAAACCCAATTCCCTTAGAAATTCTCTAGAACTCCATTGGAGAAAAAACTCAAAAAAGGTCTTGGATTCGATATTTGAGTGGCGATTATTCGTCAAATTGGAGGATTATATTTATTCAGGTATGATTTTTGATCCTTGAAACTCTACTAATTAAGGAGCCAAACTTTCAAAGAAGTTTTAACGATTTCAAAGATGAATTTTATGATCTATCAATGGGTTCTTGAATTAAAGGTTTAAAACATTGTATATTGATCAATTGTTGTTAATTATATTATTTTAACTCAATTAACCTATGAACCCTTGAAATTAATGAACCATAGTTGTTTACTACTTTATGGGTTAATGATTTGTACAAAATGGTTATGAATTCTATTGGAGTTTTGTATGGGCTATTGATTGATGTAATAATTTTATTAAATTGATATCTATGTAGTATGAATTGACATATTTTCATTGAATATCATAGTTTAGGTATTGAATTATTGGTAATGGCCATGGGTTAGGGCTTTATGATAATGAATTGGATGATTTAGCTATAGATTGAAGTGTAATGAATGGATTTGTGGTAATCTGCCTTATTTCCTTTATTTTTATGTTAATTAGAGTTCAATTTTATTGTTATTGGTATGGTTCACTTATGGTGGCGGTGCAATGTGCTTTACTTTCAATTGATGTGGCCTTGTCGGCGATACTTTATGTACTATGATGATCATGGCCTTGTCGGCAACTACTTGAAGTATTATAACAATTTGTGTAGTTGATTTATGTGAAGTATGATCTATCTACATGTGAAGTAATGTGAAAGTATGTCTTCTTGTATGTATAAGGAGATCATGTTAGACTATGACTATGTGTTCATGATTGTAGTCTTAGAGTTGATGCATGATTGTTCCGACTTGACTATGTGAGTCTATGAAGGTTATATTGATGATGATCTGGTAGTGCATAGGATTACATACATATGATAATTGTCATTACTAAGTGATTAATAGAATGATATGATATATGGAATATGGTAAACAATGTTGTGTCTTGCTTTTGTATACTTGTGTCCCTTACTTGATACATGTATGGATGATACAAGAATACGAAATGTATTGACTAGGTAGGGTTAGTTAACCTTTTTCATGTATGAATGAATGATATGTGAGACCTTAAAAGATGTTAAGAACTTCATGTATGTGGAACCTTAAACGTATTGGTAAGGTTATGAGTGTTAAAGTCGAAGAGCCGTAATGGTATCCTTGATGTAAAAGATGATGGACTTAGTGTTGGTTTGATGGAACGACATCATATAATACTTGGGAAAGTCGTAATGAGCTACCTTAGTCTCATTTTAATGGTAGTCCTAGTGAACCACTTTGGTTGGGTTTAGGGGATTTGGTTATGTCACGACCCAAATCGGGGACGCGACTGGCACCCACATTTACCCTCCTATGTGAGCGAACCAACCCATCTAAACCTTAACATTTCAAGATATATCAACAGAAAATAATGCGGAAGACTTAAACTCATTAATAAAAACAATTCAAAACTATTATTATTATCCCCAAAATCTGGAAGTCATCATCACAAGAACATCTATCTCAAATTGCTAAACTAAAACTGTCTAAGAAGTTAAAACAAATACTAGCTAGTCCATGCCGGAAGTTCAAGGCATCAAGACTTGGAGAAGATGACCCAGTCCAAGCTAGACGCATTAGCTCACCCTGAATTTCCGAAGGTAGTGAAGACTGGCTAGATCTACTGTTGAGTTGAAGTTGATGGAACGTTTGCTGCATTACACAAATAACAAAGAAGAAAACATGAAAGTAGGGGGGTCAGTACAACCACAAGTACTGAGTAGATATCATCGGCCAACTCAAAATAGGGAACAATATATATCAATAATAATGTAAATCAACTACAATACTCAACATGTAGCAATAACAATATTAATTCATCAATAAATACAACCGAGTTCATCCATGAGGGCTCAAGCCTCAATACCATACTTATTTGGGAATTAAGTTCATTAGATTGAGTATATTCATTATCTTTCAAGATTCATTATCTTTCTTCCTCTTGTGTCGGTACGTGACACTCCGCTCCTCTATTTCTATCCTGGTGCCGGAACGTGGCACTCTGATCCTCATATACTATCCTGGTACCGGAACGTGGCACCCGATCCTTATACTATCCTGGTGTCGGAACGTGATACTCCGTTCCTCATTCTATCCTGGTACCGGAATGTGGCACCCGATCCATATACTATCCTTGTGTTGGAACGTGACACTCCGATCCTCATTCTATCCTGGTACCGGAACCTGGCACCCGATCCATATTCTATCCTGGTGTCGGAACGTGACACTCCGATCCTCATTCTATCCTGGTACCGGAACGTGGCACCCGATCCCCTAATTCATCAAGCCTTCTTTTACACTAAGGCATCATCATTCTCATTATATAATTTATCAAGCCTTCTTTCATACTAAGGCATCATCAATCTCATTATATAATATATCAAGCCTTCTTTTATACTAAGGCATCATCATTAACAAGTGAATTAGGGTTCTTTCAAGATTTGGGATTGAATAGCTTCATCATGCTTTGTTAGTTCATCACAATTTCATTATCACAATCATGCAAGCATACAATTTAAGCACATAGCAGGGTTTACAATACTATCAATACATATCATTCACTATTAAGAGTTCACTACGAATATCGTAAAATAACCATAACCTACCTCCACCGAAGACTAGTGATCAACAAGCAAATTCCCAAGCTTTGATATTCCTTCCTTTCGATCGATTCCTCTCTTTCTCTCTGTTCTTTCTGTTTTTTTTATTCAAAACCCTCTTTCTCTTACCCTAATTAAAATATAATTAAGTGTGAAAGAGGACAATAAAACCCACTAATTAACTTAAGGTTACCTCTTTTAACCCCCAAGTAATTAGACTTATTAATATTAACCCTCTAACTTTATAATTAAGGAAAGAATAGTCCAATGCGTCCCTTAAAACGTGTGAAGAAATCCGATTCTGCCTGGGACTTGCGCAACCTGTGACGGGCCGTCGTGCCTGCGACAGTCCGTCACGATGGTCGTCGCAACCTCCCAAAATCCCAGTGGACTGTGACGGTCCGTCACACCTGTGACGGTCCGTCCTGCACTTTCGTCACAAATTACAGAGAGTCGATTTTCAGTACCCAATTTCAGAATTCTAAGTGTCATGGAACGAAACCTCCTCGACGGGCCGTCGTGACCACGACGGTCCGTCGTGACATCCGTCGTCCCAGCCAGTTTTTCCAGAAAAAAAATCTGCTGCTCAAAACGACTAAACAGGTCGTTACAATAGATACCAATTTACCCATCGTTCGTCCCCGAACGATCAAAAGAAGAAAAACAATGGCGAATAGGAGTACCTGAATCTGTAAGCAGATGTGGGTATTTTTCTTGCATATCTGCCTCCTTCTCCCAAGTAGCCTCTTCAACCGGCGATTCTTCCATTGAACTTTGATGGATGCAATCTCGCTCGACCTCAACTTGCGAACCTCTCTATCTAATATAGCAACCGGTTCCTCCTCATAAGTCAAATTCTCATCAAACAGAACTGAATCCCAACGGATAATGTAGTTTCCATCTCCATGGTATCTTTTCAACATGGACACATGAAATACCGGATGCACTCCGGACAGCCCTGGGGGCAAGGCTAATTCATAAGCCACCTCCCCTACTCGCTTTAGTACCTCAAATGGTCCAATATACCTTGGACTTAGCTTACCTCTTTTGCCAAACCGCATCACCCCTTTCATGGGTGAAACCTTCAACAAGACTTGTTCACCCTCCATGAACTCCAAGTCTCTAACCTTTCGATCTGCATACTCGTTTTGTCTACTTTATGCCGCTAGAAGCTTTTCTTGAATGCCCTTCACCTTATCTAACGAATCCCTCAGGAGGTCAGTACCCCAAGGTCTAACCTCAAATGCATCAAACCACCCAATGGGAGATCTACATCTCCTACCATACAATGCTTCAAATGGGGCCATATCAATGCTTGAGTGATAACTATTATTGTATGAAAACTCTGTCAAAGGTAAGAAGCTATCCCAATGGCCACCAAACTCTATCACGCATGCACGAAGCATATCCTCTAACACTTGAATCTTTCGCTCAGACTGACCATCGGTCTGAGGGTGAAATGCGGTGCTAAGGTCCAACCTAGTACCCAATTCGGCATGCAATGTTTTCCAAAACATAGAAGTAAACTGCGTACCTCTATCTGATATGATGGATAGTGGAACCCCATGCAATCGAACGATTTCCGAGATGTAGATTTTTGCTAACTTCTCCGCATTGTAAGTCACCTTGACCGGAATGAAATGAGCAGACTTAGTTAACCTATCAACAATCACCCAAATGGAGTCATACCTACCCATTGTCTTTGGAAGACCAACCACAAAGTCCATTGCGATTCTCTCCCACTTCCATTCAGGAATGGGCATTCTCTGAAGCGTTCCTCCGGGCCTTTGGTGTTCATACTTTACTTGTTGACAGTTTGGACATTTGGCAATAAAGTCAACAATATCGCGCTTCATTCTACTCCACCAAAAGTGTTGCTTTAGGTCGCGATACATCTTGGTTGCACCCGGATGTATAGAATACCTTGTACTGTGAGCCTCTGTCAGAATAGTGTTGATCAAATTATTGCCGCGGGGTACACATACCCTTCCCTTAATCCTCAACACACCTTCCTCGTCGATTGTTGCTTCTTTAGCCTCTCCTTGCAACACTTTATCTCGAATCCGGATCAATTTCTCATCATCAAACTGCTTCCCCTTAATTTTGTCAAGGAAGGAGGATCTTGCCTCCACACAAGCTAACAATCCTCCCTTCTCGTTTATTTCTAACCTCATAAGGTCATTAGCCAAAATCTGCACTTCTCTAGCCAATGGGCGTCTAGAAGCTTGCAAGTGAGCTAGACTTCCCATGCTTCCCGCCTTTCTACTCAGAGCATCTGCCACAACATTCGCCTTCCCCGGATGATACAAAATAGTGATGTCGTAGTCCTTCAGTAGTTCCATCCATCTCCTTTGTCTCAAGTTCAAATCTTTCTAAGTAAAGACATACTGTAGACTACGATGATCCGTATAGACTTCACACTTAACCCCATATAGATAGTGCCTCCATTGCTTTAATGCAAACACTACCGCGGCCAATTCCAAGTCATGAGTTGGATAGTTACGTTCATGCACTTTTAATTGTCTTGAAGCATAAGCAATCACGTTCTTCTCTTGCATTAGCA
Organism: Solanum peruvianum; assembly: GCA_027705065.1. Lineage (NCBI taxonomy): Eukaryota > Viridiplantae > Streptophyta > Magnoliopsida > Solanales > Solanaceae > Solanum > Solanum peruvianum. Next base: position 11,537,636 of record JAKWJD010001758.1, on the reverse strand, counting down.
CTGCACCCAAACCCGAATAGGATGTATCACAATAAACAATGAAGTTCTTACCCTCTACCGGCAAGGTGAGGATAGGTGCGGTAGTCAACAAAGTCTTGAGCTTCTGAAAGCTTTCCTCACACTCATCCGACCATACAAATGGAACATTCTGCTTAGTCAAGTTCGTTAGTTGGGAAGCAATAGAAGAGAATCCCTTGACAAATCGGCGGTAGTAGCTAGCTAACCCAACAAAACTCCGTATTTCTGACACATTAGTGTGTCTTACCCAATTCTTCACTGTCTCAATCTTAGAAGGATCCACCATCACTCCTTTCTTAGAAACCACGTGCCCCAAGAAGGACACTGCATCTAGCCAAAACTCACACTTAGAGAACTTGGCATAAAGCTTTTTCTCCCTCAACATTTCCAACACAATTCTCAAATGCTCCTCATGTTCCTTCTTACTTTTAGAATATACCAGTATATCATCTATAAATACGATCACAAAGAGATCCAAATATGGCTTAAATATCCCATTCATCAAGCTCATGAAAGCAGCGGGGGCATTTGTACGACCAAAGGACATCACTACAAATTCATATTGCCCATACCTAGTCCGAAAAGCAGTCTTTGGCACATCCGCTGCCCGTATTTTCAGTTGGTGATAACCGGATCTCAAGTCGATCTTCGAGAAGACACAAGCACCTTGTAGTTGATCGAATAAGTAATCAATGCGAGGAAGAGGATACTTGTTCTTAATAGTTACCTTGTTCAACTGCCGGTAGTCTATGCACATCCGAAAACTCCCATCCTTCTTCTTCACAAACAAAACCGGAGCACCCCAAGGAGATGCACTTGGTCTAATGAAGCCTTTGCTCAACAACTCTTGAAGTTGAGACTTTAACTCTCTTAATTCGGCGGGAGCCATTCTATACGGGGGTATAGAAATGGGGCGAGTGCCCGGTTCGAGATCGATACAGAAGTCAATGTCCCTATCTGGTGGCATACCCGGAAGATCTGCAGGGAACACATCCAAAAACTCGCGGACTACCAAAACCGACTCAATCGAGGGTACTTGAGTAGTGTCGTCCTTGAGATGTGCCAAGAAAGCTAAACACCCTTTACTAACCATTTTCTTAGCACGAAAAAAGGAGATAATACGCACCGGATTGGAAGTGTAGTCACCCTCCCACACTAACGGATCTGTTCCAGGCTTGGCTAACGTCACCATTTTAGCATTACAATCCAAGATCGCAAAATTCGGAGAAAGCCAAGTCATACACAGAATTACATCAAAATCAACCATTTCTAAGATAACCAAATCTACAGAAGTGTTGCTCCCCACAAAGTTCACCAAACAAGACCTATATACCTTTTCAACTACCACAGACTCACCCACCGGAGTAGAAACACTAATAGGCGTGTCAAGTAATTCACAATGTAAATTTAGACCGTTAGCAAATGATGAAGATATATATGAAAACGTGGAGCCAGGGTCAAATAATACAGATGCCATGCAATCACAAACCAAAAGATTACCTGTGATAACAGCATCAGACGCCTCCGCTTCAGATCTCCCAGGGAAAGCATAACAATGGCCCTTTCATTAGTTTGTCCGTTGCCCCTACCATGTTGTAATGTAGTGGCTCCGTTTTGCCCATCACCTCGGCCGTTTTGGTGACTACCATTACCTCGACCACCGCGTCCTCCAGAATGACGGCCTCTTCCATAACCACCTCTACCTCTAGCTATTGGGGTCGATAACTCTGTTTGGACAATATCTCTTAATATGTCCAATCTCCCCACATCCATAGCACTCTCTGGGTTCATGCATAGGTCTCTCAGAGAAGTGTTGACCGTTCTGAGGTGGACCCCCAACTACAGTCTGTAGTGAAGACTGAATTGGTTGAACTGAGTAGCCTCCAGAACTCTGTCCTCTAGTATACGAACCGTTGAACTCACCTCCCTTTCGAAACCTTTTTGATGTCGATGTCGTGGTGAAGTCATCTGGCTTCACTCCTTCCACCTCTATCACAAAGTCTACCACCTCTTGGAAGGATGTCGCCGTTGCCGCTATCTGTAAGGCTGAAATCCGCAATTCTGACCTCAACCCCTTCACAAAACGGCGGATCTGTTCTTGTGGATTGAAACAAAGTTGGGTGGCATACCTTGATAATGCACGAAACTGAGCCTCGTATGCGTTGACCGTCATCCTACCTTGCTCGAGACTCAAGAACTCATCCCTTTTTCTATCTCTCAAAGTCCTTGGGATATACTTCTCCATAAACAGGGTAGAGAATGATTCCCAAGTCATAGGTGGTGCCTCTGTTGGTTGACACTCAACATGTGATCGCCACCACATTTTGGCGTTTCCTTGAAACTGATAGCTCACGAACTCAACGCCAAACCGTTCTACTATACCCATCTTGTGTAGTAGCTCATGACAATCAACCAGAAAATCGTAGGCATCCTCTGATTCTGCGCCCTTAAAGACTGGAGGTTTCAATTTCAAGAACTTACTGAAAAGTTCATGCTGATCATTTGTCATAATAGGCCTAGTAGTCAGACGTGGAAATGTGCCTATTCCCAATGATGCATCCATGCGGGGAGCCATAGTAGTCGCATGTCGTACCTCTGAAACCGGAGGTGTTGGTGCAGAAACCACTGGAGGTGCCTGACCCTGATCGGATAACCCGCTAAGATAAGCAAGTACCTGGTTGATCATCTCTGGGGTAGGTTGGGGTGGCATTTCCTCATTTTGCACTTGCTCATTCTCCCCTTCCTCACCCTCTCTTATCACCTCCTCGGTCGGTGGAGGAGTCACCGCCCTAGTATCAGATGGGCTAGGGGCTCGTCCTCTTCCTCTAGAGGACGTCCTCCCACGACCTCTTCCACGGCCTCTTGCCGCTGCTCTTCCTCGAGCTACAGCCCCAGTGGCTGGCTCAGTCATTTCTTGTCTTTCCGTTGTTGCTGCTGGTGCGGTCGTTGCACTAGTTCTAACCATCTGCGAAATAGAATGAAGATAGTCAGATACCAATTTGTATCACCTAGATACCAATTGGACTCAAGTAGTAGAACGAAAGAAGAATGAAAGAATGGAATTTTCCTAAAGACTTATAGCCTCTCAAAGAAAAGTAAAGGCGTCCCCCTACCGTTCCTTAAGACTCTACTAGACTCGTTCTTGTGTGATGAGACCAATGAACCTAATGCTCTGATACCAAGTTTGTCACGACCCAAATCGGGGACGCGACTGGCACCCACATTTACCCTCCTATGTGAGCGAACCAACCCATCTAAACCTTAACATTTCAAGATATATCAACAGAAAATAATGCGGAAGACTTAAACTCATTAATAAAAACAATTCAAAACTATTATTATTATCCCCAAAATCTGGAAGTCATCATCACAAGAACATCTATCTCACATTGCTAAACTAAAACTGTCTAAGAAGTTAAAACAAATACTAGCTAGTCCATGCCGGAAGTTCAAGGCATCAAGACTTGGAGAAGAAGACCCAGTCCAAGCTAGACGCATTAGCTCACCCTGAATTTCCGAAGGTAGTGAAGACTGGCTAGATCTACTGTTGAGTTGAAGTTGACGGAACGTTTGCTGCATTACACAAATAACAAAGAAGAAAACATGAAAGTAGGGGGGTCAGTACAACCACAAGTACTGAGTAGATATCATCGGCCCACTCAAAATAGGGAACAGTATATATCAATAATAATAGAAATCAACTACAATACTCAACATGTAGCAATAACAATATTAATTCATCAATAAATACAACCGAGTTCATCCATGAGGGCTCAAGCCTCAATACCATACTTATTTGGGAATTAAGTTCATTAGATTGAGTATATTCATTATCTTTCAAGATTCATTATCTTTCTTCCTCTTGTGTCGGTACGTGACACTCCGCTCCTCTATTTCTATCCTGGTGCCGGAACGTGGCACTCCGATCCTCATATACTATCCTGGTACCGGAACGTGGCACCCGATCCATATACTATCCTGGTGTCGGAACGTGACACTCTGATCCTCATTCTATCCTGGTATCGGAACGTGGCACCCGATCCATATACTATCCTGGTGTCGGAACGTGACACTCCAATCCTCATTCTATCCTGGTACCGGAATGTGGCACCCGATCCATATTCTATCCTGGTGTCGGAACGTGACACTCCGATCCTCATTCTATCCTGGTACCGGAAGGTGGCACCCGATCCCCTAATTCATCAAGCCTTCTTTTACACTAAGGCATCATCATTCTCATTATATAATTTATCAAGCCTTCTTTCATACTAAGGCATCATCAATCTCATTATATAATATATCAAGCCTTCTTTTATACTAAGGCATCATCATTAACAAGTGAATTAGGGTTCTTTTAAGATTTGGGATTCAATAGCTTCATCATGCTTTGTTAGTTCATCACAATTTCATAATCACAATCATGCAAGCATACAATTTAAGCACATAGCAGGGTTTACAATACTATAAATACATATCATTCACTATTAAGAGTTCACTACGAATATCGTAAAATAACCATAACCTACCTCCACCGAAGACTAGTGATCAACAAGCAAATTCCCAAGCTTTGATATTCCTTCCTCTCGATCGATTCCTCTCTTTCTCTTTGTTCTTTCTGTTTGTTTTTATTCAAAACCCTCTTTCTCTTACCCTAATTAACATATAATTAAGTGTGAAAGAGGACAATAAAACCCACTAATTAACTGAAGGTTACCTCTTTTAACCCCCAAGTAATTAGACTTATTAATATTAACCCTCTAACTTTATAATTAAGGAAAGAATAGTCCAATGCGTCCCTTAAAACGTGTGAAGAAATCCGATTCTGCCTGGGACTTGCGCAACCTGTGACGGGCCGTCGTGCCTGCGACGGTCCATCAAGATGGTCTTCGCAACCTCCCAAAATCCCAGTGGACTGTGACGGTCCGTCACACCTGTGACGGTCCGTCCTGCACTTTCGTCACAAATTACAGAGAGTCGATTTTCAGTACCCAATTTCAGAATTCTAAGTGTCATGGAACGAAACCTCCTCGACGGGCCGTCGTGACCACGACGGTCCGTCGTGACATCTGTCGTCCCAGCCTGTTTTTCTGGAAATAAAATCTGCTGCTCAAAACGACTAAACAAGTCGTTACAGGTTATGAACTAGATAAGGAACCTATTCATATGATACTTTAGTGTTAATTACTCCATGAGAACGAAGAAAAGCACCGAGTGATTATGTTATGGGAAGTAGCTCTACTTGTGAAATAGACTAGAGTACAATGTAGCTCTACTTAAGAATTAGACTAGAGTGCAAAAAGACCTTTATATTCCTTAACCATGTGCCTACATGGCATGTGTCCTATTTCTACCCTTGACAAGTAGAACATCCTCAACGGAGTAGGTTAGAACTCCGATTCCATGTCTAGATATCATGGTCTATGTCTATTATTGCCAATTCTCATCATATGGTATACATACTAGCATTAAAGAAGTTCTATGAAATTTTGGTGGTGGTATAAGACTCTATCTATACATTTCACAATAGGCTTTGAAGGTGTTAGTTGAGTTCTTAGGTCTTGTACAAGATTATTATTTCAATGTATTTATGTATTGAATGAGTCTTCAATGAATTAATGAATGTTACGACTTAAGTAAAGAAAGCATGTTAAATGAACAAGTACTTATCTAAAGTAGCTAAGGGTTGTCTAGTGAAGGTGTGAAGGGGGCATAGGAATGGTCACTTCGTATCTTACCTAGATAAGTCTTTAGAATGACTCTAGTTAGGGAAAATGATTGATTATGTAGACATGATCAAAGCCTTCGGTAGTCCTAAGGATTATTTAGGTAATCTTGAAGAGGTCAATCATGAACGTTATCTTCTTGATTTACATAAATAAGTCTTTTTATAGTCTATTTAAGAAGAATATCATATTGTCTATGTGATTATATATTAAGTGAGAATGATTCTATCTTAGGTAGGCTATAGGATCTCTTTAGTGTGTGTGTAAGGGATTGTATGGGCGATCACTTCAAACCTCACTCAAGTGAAACTTAGAATAACCCTTGGTAGGATAATCTCATGTTCATGTGTGTCATTCCTTGTAAGTCTGTTGATCCCATTATATGTGGTCTTAAGGACAATTTAGGTGTGCCTACAGGGTTGTATGGGCGGTCTTTCTTTGTCCTACTTCAGTGTGTCTTAGGATGAATTTTTGTGGGAGGACTACATGCAGGAAAATGTCTTAGGTGAAGTTAAGGTTCTTAACTATACAATGTAGAAACTTCAATGTAACATTGTGTCACATCAGGGTTTACCCCCTATATGTAACCGGCATTGTCGGCCCATTAGAGGATTAAGACTAGCCTCTTAGTTTACATCATTACATTGATAGGTCAAATTTAGCGGAATATTTAGAACTTTTGATCATTTCTTCTAGGAAGTTTATGTTCTACATACACACAATATATATCCACATCGAGTATTCATAAACCCTTCGTATAGGATACATAGCCTTCTATTTTTATTGCACATAAATATATATATGAATATATATTATATATATATAATAGAACATAGTCTTAAAAGATGATCTCATTTCACAACCATCTAACACGATTAGTAATTTAGGCAGAGCCCATACATCAATTTAAAGAGAGCAACATATAACTTTGTACAATCCGTGCTCAAATGAAAAGATATAGAATATAGGAGTCTTAGAACTAAAACAACAAAATAATCTCAAAAATAAGGACCTACCCTCTTTGAATAATCAAAGGTTTTAAGTCTTCTTCAAGTCTCCTTCCAAAACACTTCAACGACAAAAAACCTAGAATGTAGGGTTAAAGGAAGAAATGGGGTTCGTAGTCAACTTGTACTATGTATGAGAGCATATGAACACATACTTTGAAATCATGCAAAGAAAAACGACATTTCATAAAGATATGCAATTTACTTTGAAAATATATATGCATATTTAACAAGACCGTACCAATCAATATTACATATTCATTAAGTCATAGGAATGTACATTACAAAGACTACAACATCAAGTCTAATCAAGTCAAACAGTAAATATCAGATAAATAAAGACATACTCAGTGTAACTTTATCATCAAGTCATATTATTAATAAGCATGAATACGAGTACATTTTAACATAACATAAACAAGTTTATTACCCATTAACCCCTATCAAGTGAACAAGTTTTATGACCAATTAAAAAACCATAACCTTACTCAATCAAGTAACCCATTAAAAATCATTACTAACATCCTTCTTCACATAACATAGCATTTAAGAGTATATGTCATCTTACTTTAACCATATACACAAAAATATATACATAAGTGAAACTTATCATTATACAGTATCAACAATCAGCAAGTTCATCATATACATTTCATATAGCATTATAAGAATATTGATATATAAGAACATCCTCCCACAATTCCACTCAAGGCTAACTAGTGCAAGGGTTTGGTAGAGTTCCATACCTCTACCTAGACTATGCTAGACCCCGTAGGTCATCTTAGTTAGAGTTCAATCCTTTAGTTAATTTTACCTTTTGGGAACATCTTACCCTAAATAGCATAGACCGCATGAGATAGTGTTGAATTCGTTGTCATAAAACACTATCCGAAGGAAGGCGGACTACTTGACAAGGTAGTACCAAAACACAAAACGTAGCAACTATGTGGATCCACTAGCTTGTATTCCTAAGGACCAACATAGTTCAAAAACTAGGAGATATAAATGGGACCTCTTTATGCTATATGCATTGTATTCTCCAATCTCAAGAGTATATAAGTGATCCTACCTTTCATATGTGGGAAGAGACACTCCTCAATCTAGTTCACTAGGTGCTGAGCTAGAGTCCCTTTTTGAAATGTCTTTACACCTTTATTGTAATAAATATCTTAGTTTAGGACATAGGGTCTAACCCTTTTATAACATTATCATCATAGTATCTCAATAAGAATTGCATGAGTATAAGTCCTTCCATTATAATTCATATAGTCGAGGTTAGCACATTAGCATTTCATATCATGATAAGGAACATTGGTAAATCATTCACCGTCCTTATATCATTTACATCTTAAGCTAACACCTCAAAATCATAATCAATACATTTCAACTCAATATCATACAAACCCTATCATTCCTAATACAAGGCATACTCCAATATTACATCATGGCTTAATCATAATTAAACACAATTTGAAGTGAAGGGTAGAGATCATAAGACTTACCAAGTCTTCTTCATAGTTCATCATCAAGGTGTTACCATAACCCTTAATTAAACAAAATTTTGAATTTACATCATCATAAATAAAAAATAAATATGATGACAAGGATAGAGAGAATCACTATATCACAATTCAATACTAGGTCGTAGCTTAATACAAGATATTTTGGTTAATTCACTTCCTAACCTACATCTTCTCAGGAAATAGCTTGAAAGACTCCGATTTACTCTAATTTGTTCATGATTAATGTAACAACTCATTTAATAGCAATTAAACCTATAACCAAGTTAATTGAAATTACAACCTAATTTATATCAACATTAAAACTAGGGTTAAGGGTTAAGGGTTAAGGGTTAAGGGTCATCATCTACAAACTAGAAAAAAACATCCATATATATCATAATTAAGTTAGAATTCATTTTAATCTACTTATAATATCCAATAGATGACATAACAAACCTATTCATAAAATTATTGTTGACATTGAGAAAGACCCACATGCAAACCCAACTTTTGAAAATACTTTGAAGGGACCCTTTTGAAAGAGGTCTAAAAGGATAAATAGATCCTTACATCATCTTTTGATGGAGATTTGACGGTGAACTTGTCCCATTTCCGCCAAATCCCTCCCCTTACTAGTCTTCAATGGTGTCTTCCAATAAAGAGAGAAAGAAGAGTGAAAGAAGAGAGTTAGTTTTGAGAGTTGTAATTAGACTAATAGGGTTGGGGTATTTATATGGGGTGTTAATGTTACAACCCAAAAAAGTTTTATATGTTAAGTAATGCTTAATGTGTCTACAATGCCTACGATAAGACTGGGTTCACACAAATGGATGCGCGTAGAACAAGACCTCTGATACCCTGGAGAAGCCAATACAAATAACTTTGGGAGTTAGTTGAGCTAGGAAAGGTTGGGTCCAGCCATGTAGGAAACCCAGATATGAATATTTAACCGAATGAGTCTTTACCGGATTCAAAGAGGGTAAATCTTATGTTTGGAGTATCTAGGGGTAAAATTGTTTTTTTCCAGGTTAAGGATAGTATATTAATTACCCTAAATATGTAACTAATTATTTAATTAAGAAGGTGGGGGGGAAAATTTAGGTAGAGAGGATCGAAAATTTGCCTTTGAGTGAAGTCTTGCTCCACGCAGGTTCGAACCTTGGTGGAAGCAATGATTTAAATTGTTTTTATTTAAATTGGTAAATTAACTTAATTAATTAATATTTATTATCTCATTTAGGAAAAAGGAAATTCAGATTTTTTAAAGGGTTGAAAGAGTCCTAGTTTAACTAAGTCCTTAACAAAGCCTAAACTACCTTACACGTTTTACTCTCTCACGTCGATATCTCACCTTTATGATCATTCTCTTTTTTTCCCACGTTTCTCTCCCAAGCAAAGTTCTAAAGCAAAAAAATTACTAATGTGGTTCACACGTGAAGATCTTACACGAAAATATATGAAAACAAGCTAATCAGAAATGTTAGGCAAAAGGGAGGATTATTCTATCGATTTGGTGTTGATAATGAGGGGATTTGGACGTGATTTTTGGACAAGGTTTTTGGCAGAAAGTCAAAGTTTGAACTACATAAAATGTATGGGTTTTCTTACTCTTGGTCCCTTTCCCAAGATACCCTTATGATTTTGTCAATTCTAATCCAAAAACTAGGATTGTTTCCACTTCGCATGTCCCTATCACTAGCACCTATAGATTCATAGGTTGGGTATGTTTGCTGGTAGACATTAGGCATGTTATGTGTTTTCATGATGAATACGTTCACGATGTGTGTTTGGAATTGTATGAATGACAACATATGTTTTCTAAATACATGTATATGTGTGTGCAATGTTAGCTGTGACCTATTACTCTCGGTTTAAGGCTCAAAAAATGATATGGTATGGTTGTATTATTATGTGCACAATCTTATGTAAATCGTGATGTTCATATGAAATGTAATGTGACTGATTTTAGTAAGAAACTATTGGCTTAATGAATCAATGAAAATGCACCTAAAGACGTCCTAAATGAACCATGAATTACCCTAAGAACTAACGTATAACTTTAATAAAAAAGATGATAAAAAACTACAAAAATATTCCAACTATATGTTGATGAGTTTCAGTCAAGTTAAACTACCATAAAATATTATGAATAATGAATTAGAAATAAGTAAGGTCATTGAGGATTCATACCGTGAACTCACCATGATAAAATTAAAAATAATAATGTACGATAAAGGATTGTCGTTAGGGGGATTCGAACCCGTGTCCTTGACTGAAATATAATTCTAAAAATAAGAAATGAGAGGAGTGGTATTCGAACCCACAATATCTAGGCTAGACTTAAGAATTTAAAAGAAAATAATGGCTGAGGTTTGTCGGAATCGAACCCACGACCTCTACGCTAATTAAAGGAATTAAAGTGAAAAATAAAGTGAGGCCTTGGGGATTCGATCCCACACCCTCACAGTCAACTCGGAATAGTCAAGGAAAATGAAAATAAAAGAAAAAAGTATGTGAGGGATCTACATCACAAGCTCTCAGTCCCAAATGAACTAAAAGATAAAAGGAAGAAAAAAATAAATGAAAGTAAATGTTGGTGTTGGGGCTTGATCTCGGGTCCCCTAGCCGAAGTGAGGTTAAGCAAAAAATAATATAAAAGACAAGTGTTAACCAGGGGATTCGATTCCCTTGCCCAAACTCCATATTAATACATAACTCATACGTGAATAAAAGATGAGAGCAATGTAAAATGAGACTAAGTAAATGTTACCAAAACGTACTCACTTATAAGAGTATAAAGTTCAGTAAGAGACAAGTCTGTTTGAACACTCTAATGAAAGTATTGATATTAATATACACTTGATACTAATGATGAGATGATAAATCATATATTGAGCTATGATTTCCTCATACTAGAAGCCAACTTCCATGATGTATGAGTTGAATGTATTGGAACTTTATACTTAGCAACGATAGACTAGCTATAAGCGGTAATGCCTTCTTCAGGAAGGGCGGAGGTTCACGTAAATTTCATGAGATGAGACTGTCCGGCATGCCGAGTATGGTTCGCCTTATATATCCTAGTTATCAAACCTATAATGCAAGTATAGGGATGTGGCGTGGTACAATTCCCATGTACTAGAATGAGGGGGAGACACTTGATTTCATGATGCTCACATGATCTATGTCGGTTAAAGTTAAATTCCCCATGAATGAAGGAGTCAACCCTCAAATGATGCACATAATGAAATGAATGATCCCAAAGGTGTTTGGATAAGATAATGAAAAGGTGAGTCGTACGTAATAATTACACTGGGTCATTCTTGATGATTGCACAGCTAACCCGATGAAAGTCTTCAACTATAAACTAGCTTGTTAATGTATGAAGTGAAGTACATACGAATGAATAAAGAAGACTATGTGTTTGATAAAGAAGGCTCCCTAGTTGAGGTCCCATATGTTGAGCCCTCATTTTTAGGATGTTTGATGTCAAGTCAATGATTCCAAAGTTTCATGGCATATGAACGAATGATATGAAAGATGTTATAGTCTATTTGCAATATGGTTATGTGCTATGTGTAAGACTTTTTGTGTTTTGTGAAATATGATACGTCTGATGATGCATGTTACTCTCATGACATGACTTTCGTAATCCAATTTTGGCAGATCAACTAACTTTCCGAATCCAAATTTTACAAGCCTACTTACTTGACTTTCCATAAATCATGTTTTTAGGAAAGAGCTATTCTTACTCATGTATGTCCTTGGTGTGTGATTGCATATACCCATACTTATTACAAGTGTGTACTAATCCCATGCAATATCTACTTTTAGGTGCAGGCACATGTGGACGTTAGATCATATGGTACGACGTTGCAACTATTCGTACGTCGAGCTTACTTCAGGACTTGGTAGGACCTCATGATTTTGAGTATTTCTATTGTTATTATCTATTTTAGATGTAGGATTTGGCTAGCGGAGCATGTTCTACTAGTTTTTCATTTCCTATTTCATTTCAGACTTTGTATTTGTGCCATTTTGGCAAGAATACTTTTAATGCAATTATGAACTGATCCTTTGATTTGATGAACCCTATATTAGATGGTTTATTTGTGAACGCCTACGATGTTAAGTATAATATGTTTCTCATCTTATAAGAAAATAAAATTTTCATATTTACTGCTAAAATTAACCTAGATGAAGTAGGTATGATGTATGTAGGCTTGTCTGCGACCTCTAAGAGGTCAAAGACGCCGGTCTCATCTGGGGTCTAGATTTCGGTCATAAAAAATTTTGTATCAGAGCCCTAGGTTAAATTCTGAGTATAATAATTCAACATTAACCACATCGAGTATTTTCTAAGTCATGGTAGCGAAGTGCACAACTATCCTGAATTAGAGACTATATGATGCATAGGAAAATTCCCTTCTTCTGAGGTTATCATGCCTTTTCCTAATGTCTGATTTTTTGATGTTATGAGCGTGTCTAGAATCAATCCTTGTTATTTTTAGAGAATGAATACTAGGAGAAACATTGGTCAGAGGAGAGGAGGAGCGGCTGGCAGGGACAATCAAGTTCCACTCTAGGCTCCAGCTGAAGGAGTAGCTATGCCGGTTAACCCTAATGGGTTGACTGATGCAGAGGTGCGGGAATCTTTGGCCCAGATGGCACAGACCATTATTATGCAAGTTCAGGCCATGACTAACCAAGTCAACTATCAAAACATTTCGAGGGAGAACCCCACCGGTTCATAGCATTGCTGACATACTATGAGATTTCACGAGGAAGAGTCCTCCTATTTTCAACAGGTCCAAAACGTCAGAGGATACCCAGGAGTTCACGGATGATGTACACAAGATTTCGGTGTCCATGGGGCCCATAGATATTGAGAAGGCTGAGTTTGCTTCCAATCACCTCAAAGATGTTGCATAAACTTGGTGCAAGAAATGGCAGGATAGCGAGCTTTGGGCTTAGTTCCGGTCACTTGGGAGCCATTTAATACAGCCTTCATGCGGAGATTCTTTCCTAGGGAGATGAGGGAGGCCAAGGTTGAGGAGTTTATCAACCTTAAGAAGGGATCTATGATAGGCAGGGAGTATTACCTGAAGTTTGTTAAACTATCTACATATGCTACTTCTCTTGTATCTAATAGCAGGGATGACATGAGAAGATTCCTTACAAAAATAAATGGAGATTTGGAGGAGGATTGTCTGTCTGTGATGCTCCACAATAACATGGACGTCTCCTGGTTGATGGTAGATGTCCAATAGGTAGAGTACATCCGTAAGAAAAGGGGCATCCGTGATGCTTTGACGCCTAAGCCTCAAGATCAGGCAGGTCCTAGTAATGGAGGCAACAAAAATAACTTTTGTGTTCGGTAGCAGCCCAGATTCAAAAAGGGGCAACAGAGTTCAAGGAAGTCTAACTCTCAAAGGAGTGCAACACATAGATGAGGCAGACTTGAGCCCAGGAATGGCAATGGAGGTAAGATACAGCATCCCAGAAAAGGCTAAGCTAAGTATGGCCATGATCACAATAAGAGTGGTGACAGGGCACTAATGCCTGATTCCGTTGCGGTAAGAGTGGGCACATGATTAAGGACTGCCCACAAAATAGTGGTCATGTTGAAGGTAATGATCATCCTTGCTCTAATCGACAAGGTGTAGAAGCACTCGAGCCTCCTATGAGGAACATGTTCTACTCCCTTAAGTACATGTAGGAGAAGGAGAAGTCTGCTTTTGTGGTCACAAGTATGCTTGAAGTATTCTCAGCTTTTATTTATGCTTTACTTGATCCACGTTCTATTCTTTCCTTTGTAACTTCTTTTGCTTGCTCTTGCTTTTGAGATGTTGCCAGAAGTTCTGTGTGATCCTATAGTTGTTACTACACCTTTAGGAGAAAATGTAACAACTGATTGAGTATACAAGTATTGCCAAATAATTGTATGTGGTAAGACCGTGTGTGCAGACTTGGTTGAATTACACATGCATCATTTTGATATTATTCTTTGAATGGACTAGCTTCATAGCTGTTATTCTTGTATGGATTGTCGTACTAGGGTGGTGAGATTTTGTTTCCCTAATGAAGAAGATCTAGTGAAGGAGAGGTTCAACTCGATTCATCCAAATTCCTTCATTAAGAATCTTAAGGAAAATAAAATGATGTCCTAAGGGTTAATATGTCATCTTGTGGGTGTTAATGATTTAGATCATGACATTTCTTCCATAGACTCCGTGCCCGCAGTGAATGAGTTCCAAGATGTTTTTCCAGATGATTTTCCTGGAGTTCCTCCCCCTCGAGAAATTGAATTTTTTATAGATGTAGAGCACGATACTAAACAAATTTCAATTCCTCCTTATAGAATGGCTCCAGCTGAACTCAAAGAGTTGAAGCTGCAGTTAAAAGATCTCACAGATAAGGGTTTTATTCATCCAAGAAAATCTCCTTGGGGCGCTACAGTGTTGTTTGTGAAACATAAAGATGGAACCTTTAGGATGTGTATCGATTCTCGGCAGCTCAACAAAGTCACTATGAAGAATAAGTATCCACTTCCAAGAATAGATGACTTGTTCGACAAACTCTAAGGGTCTAGTTTCTTCTCAAATATTGATCTTCATTTAGGGTACTATCAGCTTAGAGTTAGGGATGGAGATATCCCATAGACAACCTTTTTTATCAGTTATGGTTACTATGAGTTCCTATTTGTGTCATTTGGTCTCACGAATGCACCTGCTATATTTATGGATCTCATGAATCGGGTCTTTTGTAAATACCTGGACTATTTCGTCATAGTATTAATTGATGACATTCTCATCTACTCTAAGAGCAAGGAATAGCATGAAAAAAATTGAGACTAACCTTGCAGATACTTAAACAACATCAGTTGTAGGCCAAATTTGGAAAGTATGAACTCAAGCTAACACCACTGACCTGCCTCGGTCATCTTATGTCCGATGAAAGTGTAGAGGTTGACCCCAGGAAGACTTAGGATGTTAAGAACTAGCCAAAATCTCTTACTCCCACAGATATCCATACCTTCTTGGTATTGGATTGTTACTACCGCAGGTTCATGAAGGGTTTTTCTTCCATTGGTGCCCCACTAACAACATTGACTATGAAGAAGGCCATGTTTGAATGGAGGGAGACATATGAGAAGACTTTTCAGGTGCTCAAGGACAGACTTACTTCAACCCCGGTGCTTACTTTGCCTAAGTGTGGCAAAAACTACATTGTTTTATTATGATGTATTTTGGGTTGGCTTGGGTTGTGTTCTTATGTAGGGTGGTAAGGTGATAACTTATGCATCCAGATAGCTCAAGATTCATGAAAAGAATTATCCCACTCATGACCTGAAGTTTGCAGTTGTGGTGTTTGCAATTAAATTGTGGAGGCATTACTTGTATGGAGTGCATGTGGATGCGTTCACAGACCTCAAAAGTCTCTAGTACGTGTTCACAGATAGGGAGTTTAATCTACATCAGCGAAGGTTGTTGGAGCTATTGAAGGACTATGACATGAATTTCCACTACCATCCAGATGAGGCAAATGTTGTAGCTTATGCTTTGAGTAGGATGAGCATAGGAAGTACAACCCACTTTGAGGATGAGAAGAAGAAGTTGGTGAAAATTATACACATACTTGAAAGACTGGGTGTGCGGTTAGTTGACTCTACTAGTGGGGGTGTTTCAGTTCATCCTAGTTCTGATCATCCTTAGTACTTGAAGTCATTAAGGGTCAGCATCTTGATAATATGTTAATTGAGTTGAAGGATTCAGTGTAGGTAAAGATGAATGAGTCTTTTGTTTTAGGAAGTAATGACATACTTAGTTACTAGAACAGTTTGTGTGTACCAGAAGTGGATGATTTGTGTACCAAAATTGTTGTAGAGCCCATTGTTCCAAATATTCTATACATCTAGGTTCCACCAAGATGTATTATGACCTTAACCAGATCTATTGGTGGGATGGCATGAAGAAGGACATTGCTGAATTTGAGGCCAACTGCCCTAATTCTCAAAAAGTTAAGGCATAACATCTTAAGCCTGGCGGTCTTACTCAGATTATTGAGGTTCCAACATGGAAGTGGAAGGCCATTAATATGGACTTTGTGGTTGGTATTCCGAAGACTAGAAGACAACATTACTACACATGGGTTATCGTGGGAAGAATGAGTAAGTCTGCCCAATTTATCCCTGTAATGTCTACTTATAGAGCCGAGGATTATACGAGACTCTACATTTATTAGATTGTGAGATGGCATGGGATTCATTTATCTATAATTTCAGATAAAATAGCTTAGTTCACTTCATATTTCTAGAGATCCTTCCATAAGAACTTAGGCACGCAAGTAAAGCTTGGTATTACCTTTCATCATCAGACTGGTGGGCCGGCAAAATGCACTTTTCATACATTGGAGGACATGTTGACAACATGTGTGATTGACTTCAGAGGTAGTTGGGACTACCATTCGCCTTTAATAGAGTTCTCATATAATAAAATTTATCACTCTAGCATTGGGATGGCGTCGCTACAAGCAATGTGTGGTAGAATGTGTAGGTCTCAAGTTGAGTGGTTCGAGGTTTGAGAGCCATTCATTTTTGGTCCAAATATCATTCATGAGGCCTTAGAGAAGGTTAAGGTGATTAGAGACAGGTTGCCTACTGCGTATAGTCGGTATAAGTCTTATGTGGACAACAGAAAATGACCATTAGAATTTGATGTTTGTGACCAGGTCTATTTAAAGATATGTCCAATAAATGGGGTGATATGATTTTGAAGGAAGGGGAAGTTGATTCCAATGTATTTTGTGACATATAAGATCTTACAGTGTGTTGGTGACGTTGCCTATGAGGTGGCATTGCTTGCGGAGCTAGCTTCTGTTCATCCAGTCTTTTGTGTCTCTATGTTAAATAAGTGCCTATGTGATCCGGTATCAATTCTACATGTTGAAGGTTTGGGGGTCGATGAAGACTCGTCCTATGAGGAGGTACCTGTTGAGATTGTAGACAGACAGATCAAGCAGCTAAGGAACAATGATATTGCCACAATGAAGGTATTTTGGAGGACTCATCTTGTTGAGGGTGCTACATGGGAGGCCAAGACCGATATGAGATTCCTACTCTTAAGTCTAAATTTCCTTATCCCTCCATTTGTTATTGCTACTGCTTGACTGTGCATACTTATAATGTTATGATATGAATGGCGTTGTGCTAGATTACAAGAAGTGTCATTCGGGGACGAATGTTCCTAATGCGGGATAATATAACAACCCTAAGACTTTGATATGCTAAGTAATACTTAATGTGTCTAGAATGCCTACGATTAGACCGGGTTTACACGAATTGATGCGCGTAGAACCATACCTCTGAACCTTTGTGACAGAAAAACCAACTAACTTTGGGAGTTAGTTGAGTTAGGAAAGGTTGGGTCCATCTATGTAAGGCTCCTGAATATGAAGATTTAACCAAATGAGTCTTTTCCGGATTTAAAAAAGGGGAAATATTAAGTTTGGAGGGTCTAGGGGTAAAATGGTCTTTTTCTATGCTAAGGGTAGTATATTAATTAGCCTAAATATGCAATTAATTATTTAATTGAAAAGGTGGGGGTCATTTTGGGGAGAGAGGATAAATAATAGGCCCTATGAGTGAAGTGTTGCTCCACCAGGGTTTTAACCTAGGTCGAGGCAATGATTTAAATTGTTTTCATTTAAATTAGTAAAACAACTTAATTAATTAATATTTATAAGATGATTTAAGAAAAAGGAAAATCGGATTTTTTTAAAGTGTTGAATGAGTCCTAGTTGGACTAAGTCCTTATCTAAGCCTAAACTACCTTACATGTTACACTCTCTCACATCAATATCTCACCTTCTGGATCATTCTCTCTTTTTTATTCAAGTTTCTCTGCCAAGCAAAAGTACAAAAGCGTAAAAATTACTAAAGTTCTTCACACCTCAAGAACTTACACGAAAATATAAGAAAAACAAGCTAATAAAAAACGTTATGCAAAATGGAGGATTATTCCGTCGATTTGGTGTTGAAGTTTAAGGGATTTGGACGTGATTTTGGAGAAGGTTTTGAGAAGAAAGTCAAGGTTTTAACTACATAAAATGTATGGGTTCTTACTCTTGGTCCCTTTTCCAAGAGACTCATAAGATTCAGTCAATTCTAATCTGAATAATAGTATTTTTTCCACGTTGCATGTCCCTGTCACTAGCTCCCATTGATTCATTTGTCTGGCATATTTTCTGGTAGATATTAGGCATGTAATGTGTTTTCCTGATGAATATGTGTTTGGAATCTTATGAACAAAAATCTATGTTTTCGAAAATATGTGTATGTGTGTGCAACGTTAGCCTTGACCTATTACTCTAGGTTAATGGCTTAAAAAATGATATGTTATGGTTGTATTCTTACGTGCACAAACTTATGTAAATCGTGATGTTCGTATGAAATGTACTGTCACTAATTTTAGTGAGAAACTCTTGGCTAAATGACTCCACAAAAATGCACCTAAAGACGTTATAAATGAACCATGAATCACCCTAAGAACTAACATATAAAGTTGATGAAAAGATGCTTAAAAACTACAAAAATTTCAAGATACATGTTGATGAGTTTCGGTCAAGTTAAAGTACCTCAAAATTCTTTAAATAATGAATTAAAAATAAGTGAAGTCACTGAGGGTTGAACCCATGCCCTCACAATGTTAAAATTCAAAATAATAGTGTACGTTAAAGAAATGTGGTATTGGGTATTGGAACTCGTGACCATGACCGAAAATGTAATTATAAAAATAAAAAATGAGAGGAGTGGGATTAAAACCCAAAACCTCTCTTCTAGAGTTAAGGAATTAAAAAGAAAATTAAGTTTGAGGCGTGTGTGAATCAAACAAAAAACCTCTAGGCTGATTAAGGGAATTAAAGAGAAAAATAAAGTGAGGCCGTGGGGATTTGATCTCAAACCCTCACAGTCAACTTGGAAAAGTATATGAAAAAGAAAATAAAAGAAATAAGGTTGTGGGGGATCGATCCCACAACCTCTTGGTCCCAAATAAATGAAAAGGAAAAAGAAAGAAAAAAAATAAGGAAAAGTAAATGTTGGCATTGTCGCTAGATCTTGGGTACTCAAGCCGAAGTGAGGTTAAGTCAAAAATAATTTAAAAGACAAATGTTAACCAAGGGATTCAAAACCAGGTTCCCTTGCCCAAACTCCGTATTGATACCTAAGTCATACGTGAATAAATGTTAAGAGTAATGCCGCCCACATAGATCGAAATCGATATCTTCGCATACATACAAGATGCATAAGTCTTGTACCACATAATCATTTGAAGATATGAAAAACTTAAACGAACTATGAATGAAGCCTCATGGAATGTATGTATAGATACATAAGTCTAGAATACGTTTGCAAGTAAGTGCACCTAAGATGTATGCAATCAAATGATGAAACCCTAGGAGGGTTAACTAAGAGTGTGGAACACACTAAATGGCCAAATGCATTTGTATATGATGAAATGAACATTCATGTAATAAGGCGTTAGTAATTATGAAGATAAAATTTTCTAAACTTAATGAATATGGTGAAAACATGATAAGAGGCTAATGTAAAAGATGAGAACAATCTCAAGTGAGCGCCTAAGCAAATTTTACCAAAACGTACTCACCTATGAGACTCTAAAGTTTATGAAGACACCAGTCTTTATGAACACTTTAATGAAAGTATTAAGATTAATATACACTTAATACTTATTATGAGATGAGAAATCATCTAGTGAGCTATGATCCCCTCATACTAGAAGCCAGCTTCCATGACTTATGAGTTGAATGTAATGGAACTTTATACTGACCTTTGATAGACTATCTATGATTATCGATGCCTTCTTTTGGAAAGGGCGGTATTTAACCTAAATCTTATGAGATCAGATTGTCCATCATGCCGGGTATGGGTCCCTTATATCTCCTAGTCTTCCAACCTATACTACCAATATAGGTATATGGCGGGGTTCAATTCCAATGGACGCTATCATGTTTTGGGTCACTTTGGTCGGTGATTCCACCTATTTTCGTAGTGGGGAAGACAATGGATTTAATTATGCTCACATGATCTATGTACGGTTAAAGTTACAGTTCCACATGAATGAATGAGGCCAGCCTCAAATGATGAACATAAAGAAATGAATTATACTAAAGGTGTTTGGATAAGATAATGAAGAGGTGAGCTAGACTTAAGTAATCACACTAGGTCATTCTTGATCATTGCCCCGATGAATGTATTAAACTACTTCCTAGGTATAGCTCGTTTTTACAGTAGCTTAATAATGTATGAAGTGAAGTACGTATGAATGAATGCAGAAGACTATGTGTTTGCTAAATAAGGCTCCCTAGTTAAGGTACCATATGTTGAGCCCTCATTTTTGGGAAGTCTTGATGTCAAGTCCATGATTCCAAAGTTTAATGGCAACGAATGATGTGAATGATGTTTTGTGCTATATGAAATATGTTATGTGCTATGTGTAATACGCTATGTGTTGTGGTCAATTTGATATGTATTGTGATGCATGTAACTCTCATGGCATGACTTTCCTAAACCAAACTTGGCAGGTCCACTAACATTCCTAATCAAAATTTTGCTAGTCTACTGAATTGACTCTCCATGACTCATGTTGTTAGGAAAGAGCTATTATTACTCATGCATGTACTTGGTGTGTTCTTGCATATGCCCATACTTAGTACAACTGTGTACTAATCCCATACAATATCAACTTTTAGGTGCAGGAACAGTTGGACGTTAGAGTTTATAGTACGATGTTGCAACTATCCGAACGTGGATATTACTTCCAAACTTGGTAAGACCTCATGTTTTCGAGGATGTATAGTGTTATTATCTAGATAGATGTAGGCTTTAGCTACTGGAGCATGTTCAACTTGTTTTTCATTTCCAAACTCATTTTAGACATTGTATTTGTGCTGTTTCGGCAAGAATGCGTTTAATGCAATTATGGAGTGCTTCTTTGATTTGATTATCTCTAAATTAGATGGTTGATTTTTGAACGGCTATGATATTGAGTATAATATGTTTTGCATGAAATAAGAAGACAAAAATATCAAATTTTCCACTAAAATTCACCTAGATGAAATAAGTATGACGTATGTAGTCTTGTCTGCGACCTCTGAAAGGTCAACGATGTCGGTCTCTTCTATGGTCTAGATTCCGGTCGTGATAGTTAGTTAAGTTAATTAGGATTCCCTAATCCACAAAATAACCACCAATCCACTTAAATATGTAGATATTACTTAACTTAAAACGTGCAGTAAAATTGCAGTACTATCAATGACACTACTATCGATGGATCATGGGTAAGTCGATGGACTAGGAATCCTCTATGCTTCACATCCTTCATCATTGTCAAAGATTGTGTAGGTTAGGACCTCCATCAAATTGTCTAAGTATTGGTCGACTTTTGGCAACAAACGCCCCATCGATTTCGCTTTCGTGGGTGCATATTGCCCAATTAATGTTGACTCCAACGTGCAAGGTTCCTCCTCAGGTGCCCTTGGTTGTTCCTTGGGGAGTCGTACCTGGACGTTTAGACCATGAATTAACTTAAACACTAGTTAGACACCCTTCCACTAATTATCACCTTTTTCCTTCACTAAAATCTAGTCAAATAGGCTTAGGCACGCTAGTACTTCTTAGAATTAGTTTCCGGACGTCATGAACGTTCTTGAACGTTTTAGTTTCTAGACTTCTTAATTGACTTGTAAACATTTAAATAGGCCTTAAAAGAGTGTATAGATCTTATGACACTTATGTTAGGATTTAAGACAAGTCTTTGATTTTTGAAGTGTTACATTATCCCCCCCCCCCTTAAGAAGAACATTAGTCCCCGAATGACACTAATAATCTTATCACTATGACTAGCAGCCCAAACAACAACAATACATAGCAAAATCAATCATATCACTTACACAAGGAAATTCAAAACTTCAACAACCACACATAAGGTTCAAGATTAAATTACGAGGAATATCCTTCTCAGACCAAAAACATGATCTCAACATGCTTGACATGAGTCAATTAAGCCAAAGTTCGACTTACCAACATGCTACATATCATTTAATAAATACTCATCATATCAAAATGCAAAAGATAACTAAACAAGACAACCAGAAAAATTTCAAGTTCAAATGTACGACATCCCTGTAATTCGTTGTAAAGGCAATTAAAAGATGCACAATTTTCAAGACTTCACCAAAATCAAAGACACTTCAATTTTTAGTTATTATTTTCATTATTAGTAAGAACTACTAACATTAGTTATGTAATAGATGAGGGTAACGAGACTTCACGTTGGCCTCGAGCTCCCATGTTTCACCCTCAACTAGGTCATTCTTCCATAAAACCTTGTGGAGGCCTCTTTATCCCTCATATTTTTAACTTACCTATCAAGAATTTGAACCGAAACTTCCTCCTTAGAGAGGTTATCCTTCACACCAAGATCCTAAATAATAAGAAAAGACTCGGGATCACCAATACACTTTATAAGCATGGAAAAATGGATGAACCAAAGACAATTCACTAGGAAGTTGCAATTCATAGGCAACCTTACCAACCGTTTGCAAGATTTCATAGGGACCCACATAAAAAAGACTAAGCATCCCTTTCTTTCCAAATCTAACAAACCCTTTCATAGGTGAGATAAAACTTTTGCCGACTATAGGCCGTTTCCAACCTGTTCCTTATAATATTTACTTTCTCCAAAGTTTTATAGATCAAATAGGGACAAACAGAGGAAGGATCACTCACTTCAAACCATCCAATGACAGACCTACACCTCCTACCGTAAAAGGCTTCATAGGGTGTCATGGAAATGGATGAACGAAAACTACTATTATGAGAAAACACCACTAAATGCAAATTCTTATTCCCATTTCCCTTGAAATTGATAATACAATCCCTAAGCATATCCTTAAGGGTTTTAATAGTAAGTTCCCCTTGAATATCCTTTTGGAATGAAAATCGGTACTCAACTTCAAATTAATACACAAGCCTTATTGGAATGACCTTCAATACCCAGATGTGAATTGTGCACCCCGATCTAATATGAGGGATAAATGAATACCATGGCGACACAATCTCATCTATGAAGATCCTAGCATAATCTTCCACCGAATAAGTAGAATTGATGGAAATAAAGTAAGCGGACATGGTCAACCTATACACAACCACCCATATAGAGCCATATTGATTTTGAGTCCAGGTAAAACCCACTAAAAATTTATATTTGTGTTTTACCACATCAATGTATGAACTTGGATTTCTTGTTGTAAGACATCCAACTTTTGATGTTCGTCTTTCACTTGCTAGAAATTTAGACACTTAGCAAAAAATTCCGCTATGTACTTCTTCATACTTTCCCACAAATTTACTTCCCTAAGGTCATGTTACATTTTTTGAACCCGAATGAATGGAGTAGCAGGACCCATAGGTATCTGCAAGGAAATTGTTCCTCAACTCATCTACCTTGGGAACACACAAACTCTATTGGCACCTTAAAATACCATCAACCCTAAAGAGAATAACTCATTAAGCTTGCCAAGGACTGATTCTTTCAACTCCATCAATTATTTATCAAGGTGTTGTTTGGACTTCACCTCAACTACCAATGATTACTCGGAGTTATTATGAAGCATAAAAAAACCATTCGAAAAATTTTCCAACCTCACTTCCAACCTAGCCAACCTATGAACATCTTTCACTAGGTCTTTCTTGACTTCAACTATGTGTGACACACTTCACATAGTCATATGAAAAATAGCATCCACAACCACATTGACCTTGCATGGGTGATAGACAATGCTCATGTCGTAATCTTTCAACAATTCTAACCACTTTCTTTGTCGGAGAATTCAATTGTTTCACGATACACATCCACATGGACACCATGCAAGTAATGCCTCCGAATTTTAAAGGCAAATAGCACGACCTCTAACTCAAGGTCAAGTGTTAGATAGTTTCACTCATCCACCTTTAGTTTCATAAAATTCATAGGCTATCACTTTCCCATGTCGCATAAGCAAACACCCAAAACCCAATCGAGATGTGTCACAATATATAACAAACCCCTTTGAACCCTCCGGTAAAGTCAAAATCAAAGCAGAAGTAAGCTTATCTTCCAATATTTGGAAGATTCTCTAACATGCCTCCTACTACTCAAATTTCATAAACTTTTGAATCAATATATTCACGAAGATGCAGTGGACTCAAACCATCCACAAGCCTCCGAAACTCCAAAATTGGTTGGAGTCAATGGTCTAGGCCAATTTTTAACTACTCCCCTTTTCCTTGGATAAACCTCAACTCCTTCACAATAGATTATATGACTAAGAAATGTCACCGACCTCAACCAAAAGTCACATTTTCTATACTTGGTGAAGAATTGATGTTATTTATGTACTTGCAACTCCACCCTCAAATGTTTCATGTGGTCACCCTTATTTTTTTAATATACCAAGTTGTCGTCAATGAAGACAATGCCAAATGAATCTTGGTAACTTCAAAACACCATATTCATTAGGTCCATAGATAACGCCGGAGAATTATTTAGACCAAAATAAATTACTAAGAACTCATAATGACCATATCTAGTCATAAATTCCATCTTTGATATATTCTCTACTCTCACCCTTAGTTGGTGATACCCTGACCTAAAAACAATCTTACAAAAGTAGCTTGCCTCTTGGAGTTGATCAAAAAAGTCATCATTCTGAGGAACAAGATACTTGTTCTTAATTGTGACATTATTGAGTTGGCGGTAATCAATACACATTCATAAAGACCCATCCATATTCTTCACAAACAAAACTAGAGCACCCGATGGATAAATACTATGTCTTATGAAGCCTTTTCCTAGTAAATCTTTGAGTTTCTCCTTCAACTCTTTCTATTCGGCCGGAACCATCCTATAAGAAGAAATTGAAATGGGATTAGTATAC
The DNA here is from genome assembly GCA_027705065.1 of Solanum peruvianum. Lineage (NCBI taxonomy): Eukaryota > Viridiplantae > Streptophyta > Magnoliopsida > Solanales > Solanaceae > Solanum > Solanum peruvianum. The sequence continues at coordinate 11,512,388 of JAKWJD010001758.1, read as the reverse complement.
GGTAACGAATCGATATCAAAATCAATTTCCCATTCGGGAGGAATACGGGGAGATCATTAGGAAACACCTTTGGAAATTCACTCATTAGAGAGATCGACTCAATAAAAGGAATTTTGAAGTCTAGATCTTGGACTCTTACAATATGGAATACACAATCTTTAGAGATCAATTTGCATGCTTGTAGACAATAGATGATACGACCTCTAGGAATAGAATTTCCCCCTTCCACTATACAACGGGTTCATTTGGAAAGTTAAACTTCACCAACCTTGTCCTACAATAAATAGAGGCAAAGCAAGCATGCAACCAATCCATACCCAAAATGACATCAAAATTAAGTTTTTAATGCTCTACTAGTTCAACATAAGAAACTCTATTAGGCAACATTATAGGACAATTTTTGTACACCCTTTTTGCAACAATCGACCCACACACTAGAGTAGACATTACAAAAGGTTCTTGCAGAATATTGGGGAAAATGTCAAACATTTGAGCAACTAGAGTAGTAACAAATGATAAAGTATCACCAGGATAAACTAAGGCATAGACATCAATGGAGAAGACTTTCAACATACTCGTTACCACCTAAGGAGAAGTCTCTTGCACAACCCTAGAGCGGAGAGCATACAAGTTGTTCTTCTTTGGGACCTCATTTGAAACATTTGATTTACCTTGACCACTACTCTTGTCTTGACTACTCACATTAGGACAATCCCTAAACTTATGCCCACTTTTACCAAAATGAAAACAATTGTCCGTCCCCTTAAGACAACCAACATGGTGCTTCTTTCCACACTTTGCACATGTTTGTTTCTCAATTGGTGAACTAGTGCCTTTTCCTTTCTTAGGCTTAGAGTTAGACACCCTATCACCACTACACTTAGGGAACTTGTAATGAATTTTATTAGAAACCCGCTTGTAAATCTAGGCTTGTCTTGTATTTCAAGCCTATTCATTGACGAACCTCCATCAATATATATTGTCCTGTTAGCATCTCTACTCTTCCTGTTAGACATTGCCTCTTAATGTTTGACATGCCCTATAAGACAAAAAATGTTCATGTTGTCATGTCGCATATCCAAATGACATTCCTCTTGCAAATCATCCGACACTCCCGTCACAAAGCGGCTTATTTCATCTCTAGGATCGGAAACCAAAGAAGGAGCATATTTTTACAATTTAGTGAATTTCAAGGAGTAATCATGAAAATTTTATACATCGTTGGCGAAGGTTTATGAACTACACCTCTTTAGCATCCCTCATCTCCCTAGGAAAGAACCTATAAATAAAATCTTTCTTGAAGATCTCCCAAGTCACCAGACAACCTCTTAATTGCGTATTATCCCTCAATTGGACATACCATGCTTGAGCCACATCCTTGAGTTGATAACTGGCTAACTCAGCCTTCTCACTAGTGGATAACCCCATAGCCAAGAGTATCTTATAGAATTCATCAATGAACTCTTTGGGGACTTCTTCAACCATAGACCCGTAGAACGTAGAAGGGTTCATCCTAGTGAGGTCCCTTAGACGGGAGGCCATAGTAGCAATTTATTGATGTGAACAGGGTACAATCTCCCACTTAGCATGGGACGTCATAACTAGGTCTTGTGTTATGACGTCTTGGGCCAATTGGGTAAGGACAACCCTTATCACTTTCCGTCAAGGGTGGAGGATCGAGCGGAGCTTGTTCAACTTTAGCATCTTCTTTAAGAGGAGGAACATGATCACAACGGAGAGGATCTCCCACATTGACAATCTTCTCTTCAAGCCTTGGTGTCGAATTCTTTCAAGTTTTCATTTCCTAAAATCAGTAGAATAGGATTATATGCAAAAGTACACCACAAATATACTCTAACGGAACGAAATTAGATTTCAAAGAAAGTGAGAGTTTCCTAGTCATCACTTAGGTTACTATTATAAGTGTGGAGCACTTCACAATTATGAATACGAACTTAAATACACGTTGTTGAGAGAGACATTGACTCTTAGATAATGCAATCCCATGCTCTGATACTATGTTTTTTATATATGGGTTTACCCCCTAGATGTAACCGACATCGTCGTCCTATTTGAGGAGTAAGAATAGACTCTTAGTTTACATCATTACATCCATATCAAATTTAGGGGAAAATTAAAAACTTTTCATTACTTCTACTTAGAGGTTTGCATAGACCTCTATATACACATAATATATATTCGTATCGAGTATACATAGACCCTTCGTATAGGAAGATTACATAGCCTTCTACTTTTATTGAACATAATTATATATATAATATAGAAAATATTGTTCGAAGATTTTCTCATCTCATAAACATCTAACACGTTTAGAAATTTGGACATAGCCCATACATCAATGTTAAGAGAGCAACATATAGACTTTATACAATCCGTACTCAAATGAGAGGACATAGAATATCGCAAGTCTTAGAACTAAAACAACAACATAAGCTCGATATTGACAATGCCCTCGAAGAATGAGGACCTACCCTACTAGGATGATCAAAGGGTCTAAGCTTTCTTCAAGTCTCCTTCAGGAGTACATCAACGTCCGGAACCTAAAATGTTCGGTAAAATGAAGAAATAGGGTTAGGACGGCACTTGTACAAAGTATTAGACAATATTCACAAATACTTTGAAATCATGCTAAGAAAAGTGACATTTCATAAAGATATGCAATTTACTTTGAAAACACTTATGAATATTCAAGAAGACCGTACCAATCAATATTGCACATTCATTAAGTCATAGGCATTAAATTATACAGAGACGACAACATAAAGTCTATTCAAGTCAACCATACCAATCATATAACAAAAAACATACTCAATGTAATTTTATCATCAAGTCATAATAACAATAGGCATCAAGAAGAGTACATTTCAACATAACCCAAACAAGTCAATTACCCATGAACCTCTATCAACTCAAAAAGTGCAATGACCAAGTAAATCCCCATAACCTTACTCAATCAAGTAATCCAACAAGATTCATGACTAACATCCTACTTCACATAACATAGAATTTAATAGTATGCATCATCTTATTTTTGTAACATTTTGAAAATCCAACATGAGTCTTAAAGCCTAACATAGGATACATGAGGGTCTAAACACTGATTTAAGAGGTGTTTTAATTAATATTTATCATTTAGGATGTTTTGGAACCAAAAACATCTAAGAACGTCCATCATATATGGAAAGTAGTTCTAAGGAGTACTAGCGTGCCTTAGCCTATTTGACGAGCTTTTAGGACTTGGAAATCCATGAAAATTGGTTGAATGGTAGTTAATAGGTGTTTAAGATTATTCTTGTTCGAAACGTTTGGGCACTACTCCACAAGGACAAAACAAGGGCCATTGTGGAGGAACCTAGTACGTAGAAAGAAACACTGCTTGGGCATGACTTTAGTTAATAGGTGTTGGGACCCTCTTTATGCAAAGGAATGACTCGTATGTGGATCGACGGAGCGTCAATGCCACAGTCCTCCCAAGCTTAGAATAAATGGGAAATCTCTCACGGGCACAAGTCTCTTACTAAAATGACTGGTGTGCAGGACAGAGGGGGCCAAGTCGTCGGCTCATAGATGGCCCATCGTTCGGGGTCTCGTCTGTAAGGGTCGAGTTTTCCTGTACATTTAAGTTAGTTTCATTTAATTATTTAGGGGTTTTTGTGATTAATTAGGGGTTTAAAGTAATCTAATTAAGTTAATTAATCCCCAATATAAAGTCGCCCAACCCATATTAGTCTAAACACACGTCACTAAATAAATTCTCTTCCGTCTCTATTCTTTCTCTCTATTGGAAGACACCATTGAATACAAGCTAGGGGGAGGTTTTGGGGTGCTGGAAAAGAATTATTTGACCATAAAATATTCATCAATCATTAAGGTATGGGATCTAATTTACCTTTGAGACTTGTTTCCTCAAAGGTCTCCTTCAAAGTATATCTAAAAGTTGGGTTTTCAAGTGGGTTTCATTCAATTACGAATCTGATGTTATGAACTGATTTTTTATGTTTTATTTAGTATATAATGACTATATTAACATGTATTTTAAATTTATTATGGAACTTTTTGATAGTTTTCTCTTAATTAAAGAACATGATCCTTAACCCTTAACCCTTAACCCCATGTTTGATCTTGATGTGAATTGTATTGTGATTGATTCAGTTTACTTGATTATTTGTTAAATCACTATTATATGATTTTTTTACACTAATCATGGGCAAATTATCATGAATTGTAGCCTTTCTCACTTGTTCTTTAGAAGTGATCTAGGTTATGACAGTTGACCTATGTATCTTGTTTTAAGTTTTGATTTAGTATTGAACTATGGTGTAGTGACTCTTCTAGTCTTATTATCATGTTTGTTATTGAATTAAGATGTTTACCGTATAAATTGGATTGAATTGAGTTTTTTTGTAACGCCTAAATGATGAACTATGATGGATACTTTGTAAGTATTATGATCTTCATCTTTACTTCCAATTTTGATCAATTGTGGTTAAGTTATGATTTTACATTAGCACAAGCTTTATAATAGGATTGATATGGTGGTATGTTGTTGATTTGAAATGTCATGACTATGTTATGAGGTTGATTAAGGCGTAAGTGTAATAAGGATGGTGATTACCAACGATGTGCATTATTATGGGAGAAATGCTAATGTGCTAACCTCACTTATATGAATTGTCATGAAAGGACTTATGCTCATTCAATTCTTATTGACCTATTGATGATTATTATTATACAAGGGGTATACCCTGTGACCTAAATTAAGCTATGATTGATAATTAAAGGCTTAAAGACATTTCAAAAACGGACTCTATCTTAGCACCGTGAATTAGATTGAGGTGTGTCCCTTCTTACATAGGGATGGTAGGATCACTAAATTACTATTGAGATTGGATACTAAAATGCATGGAGCATAAAGAGGGTCCCAACTGTCACGACCCAACCCGATGGGCTGTGACTAGTGCCCGTTTTGGACACCCACATACAAACCTGCTAAGTATAACCAACTTAAACTAAGACAATATGGAATTTAATCAAATCAAGCCAATCCCAATGTCATATATATATGAAGAGGACCTGTCTCATAAGGAGTCATAACCATTCAACCGTAACAACATACGCGAGTCGACAAGGCCGCCACTATTCAAAGCATAATAACATACATAAGCCGACAAGGCTGCCACTACACAATACACAATGACGTACGCAGCCGACAAGGCTGCCCCTGTACAAGCGGACATCCCAAACAAACCATGTCCAGACCATTATCAAAAACATATATATACAACCCACATAATGTCCACAGACCTCTAAGAGTACAGTAGTGAAACTCGACGGCACAGGGCCCCGCCATACCAAAACGACTGGGCTCCGGAACAGTGGAGCTCTCCCAATCAGCAGAGTAGATATCCTTGGCGGGAGGATCACCGAACTGCGCGTCTACACCTGCGGGCATGAAACGCAGCCCCCCTAGGAAAGGGGGGTCAGTACGGACAATGCACTGAGTATGTAAAGTATAAGGTAAAGATGACAAGATACCAATATGGCAAGTCGAAACAAAATATCGCTACACATGTACCCTTTTAAGTGAAAATCATGCATATCTTTAACATATAAGGTGCCCATCTTCCCTAGTAAGGGGCTCGGCAAAATAATCATCATGTCATCTCCGTCATCATCATCATCATAACCATCCTCATCACCAATCATATATATAATATACATACCCGGCCCTCTAGTGAGAAACCATATGCAATTAAAATAATTTCTTATAACTCAATAGAACAATAAACGTGAACCAGCAAGGAGTATTACCAAAGATTAATGTTTTATCAAAATTATGAACCCTTAATACGATATGGTAACGTAAAATCTCAATGACTCTAAGAAGCACTACCATAGATATGAGAGATCATCATATCCTTAGACATAGCCGATATATAGACGAATAATTGTGGAAGCAAGAATATACGTCACCTAGATGCTCTAGAGGTAAGTATCAAACCTGTCCGTTATTCGTTTATTTTTAAAAGTCATGCCAAACAAAGAAAGAAGGGACAGCGTTACATACTGTATAATCGAGCCGCACGTCCAATATTTACTGCTCAAGCTATTAATCTATAACAAGCAACAATCGTACCGCAATTAGATAAACATCGCGCTTTACTTTCTTGTAAGCTAGCTAAAAATCTAATGAAAATTCGGCAGCACTTCCCCTATTTTCCTTAATTCGTACCAATCCGACAACAACCCAAATTATCCACAGTAATACCAATAACACATATAACCCAAAGAATCATATTAAAAAGACCCCTCCCCAAAACAGTTCCGTCTCGGCAACCATAGCAGCGAAGCAACGACTCACCGAGTGATAACTCGTTTAATAATTTGCAACACATATACCTTATCGTATTCATCCTTTGGAGTATATACTCATAATCACATTTAACATATATATAATGCCAAAACAGAATTTTCCCGCAGTTTCCTTTAATCAAAACAGCCCAAGCACCAACACGACACCACTAATAATCCGATTATGGTTTCTGTTCATACTTAGCACATTCAACAACTAAAACAAACTTCCTAAGCTACTGGTCACGCCCCCTTCTTAAAATTAATGGACAATTAACAAAGGTATTCTAAATAATTAACACACCAAACAAGGATATTACTAACCAAATTATTTGCAGCTGCTGGCAAAGAGTTGCAGGGTTGGTTTCTCCATTTCCATGGCTGCCTAAGACAAGTGGTGAAGAAGAAGATGATATGCATCAATGCATTTCACCACTTTATTTAGCATGGAGTGGATTTCTCCACCTAATTTAATAGTATGAAGTGGAGGCAGACCCCCTCTACACCTGTCCACTAAGGCCAGCTCACAATCTGATCCCTTTTTTCTAATTTTTTCCTTGAGTGGTGGGGCCCACTGGATTAAATTAATCCTAATCAGCCACCAATTATGAGTGGTGGGGCCCGTTGGATTAAATTAATCAAAATCAGCCACTAATTAATCCCTCACTTAAAGTTATGGCACTTACATTAGCCAAATCATACTTAATATCACATTTGGAATTAACATCCTTGCCTAATATTTCATTAATCACTTGGAACTTAAAATAAAATCTCATAACCCAGACTTACGTCTACTAGATCATGATGCGCACTACGTATAAAAAAATACGAGGCATAACATCCTTCCCCTCTTAGGAACATTCGTCCTCGAATGTTAAGTTAGCGTCTTACAAAAACAAATTCCAGCGAGGTCTCTCTAACGGTTATACCTATCAACCTGCATTTCGTAACTTACAGATGCCTTAAAGACTCACAACTTACTACATAATATCACTTATCAATAAATATAGTCAAGCTAGGAATTGAATTACCTGCAGGTACGGGGAACAAGTAAGGATACTTATTCTTCATTTCGTCTTCCGCTTCCCAAGTCATCTCCTCCCTTTTGTTATTTTTCCACAACACTTTGACGGAAGCCACATCCTTAGTACGTAACCTTCTAACCTGACGATCTAGAATAGCTACGGGTTTCTCATTATATGACAACTCCTCTATTACCTGAACATCATCTACGGGGAATACTCTAGAAGGATCACTAATACATTTACGTAGCATCGATACATGGAAGACTGGATGTACCGCCTCCAAATAAGATGGTAGATCCAACTCATAGGCAACCTTGCCTATCCTACGAACAATCTGATAATGCCCAATGTATCTTGGACTGAGCTTCCCCTTCCTGCCGAATCTCATCACACCCCTCATGGGTGATACCTTCAGGAATACCCAGTCACCAATCTGAAACTCCAAATCTCGACGCCGATTATCTGCATATGACTTTTGTCGACTCTGGGCTGCTAATAATCTTTGTTGAATAAGCTTCACCTTGTTAACAGCTTGCTGAATCACATCCGGGCCTATTAACTAGTCTTGCCAACATCAAACCAACCAATGGGTGATCTGCACTTCCTCCCATATAAGGCCTCGTACGGTGCCATCTGGATACTAGAATGGTAGCTATTGTTATAGGAAAACTCAATGAGCGGCAAGTGGTCATCCCAACTACCTTTGAAGTCAATAATATAGGACCGCAACATATCTTCTAGTGTCTGAATAGTACACTCAGCATGCCCATCAGTCTGAGGGTGAATGTTGTGCTAAGGTTCACCTGTGTCCCCAATCCCTTCTGAACGATCTCCAAAGTTTGCTGTAAATTGAGCTCCTCTGTCTGATATAATGGACGTGGGACCCCATGAAGTCTCACTATCTCCCTGACATATAACCTCGCATAATCTTCAGCCGAATAAGTAGTCCTGACTGGAAGAAAATGGGCTGATTTCGTCAGCCTATCTACAATAACCCATACAGGGTCATACTTCCGTTGAGTGCGAGGTAAGCCTATAATGAAGTCTATATTAATCATCTCCCATTTCCAAGTCGGGATATCTATCTCCTGTAATAATCCACCAGGCTTTTGATGTTCGATCTTGACTTGTTGACAATTCGGGCACTGAGCAACAAACTCCACTATGTCCTTTTTCATGCCATCCTACCAATATAAGCATCTGAGGTCATGATACATTTTCATTGACCCTGGGTGAATAGAATAACGGGCAGAGTTTGCCTCTCCCATAACATGACGTCGTAGCCCCGCAGTATCGGGTACATACAATCTGCCTTCATATCGTAACACTCCGTCAAGTGTAACCCTAAATGGTGTCTTTTCCTTTTGAAGAGCTGCATCTCTATACTGTGCCAGAATAGGGTCCTTGTATTGATGTCTCTTTACCTCATCTATGATTGAGGACTCAGCAACCTCTCGAATAGAAACTCCACTATCTTCTGAATTAGCTAGACGGACTCCAAGGCTGGATAGCCGCTGAATCTCCCGAACCATATCCCTCCTATCTGGTTGTACATCTGTCAAGATACCCATGGACTTACGGCTAAGAGCATCTACTACAACATTCGCTTTCCCTGGATGATATAAAATATCAACATCATAATCCTTTAGCAACTCTAACCACCACCTCTGTCGTAAGTTCAGCTCCTTCTGTTTAAAGATATATTGGAGACTCTTATGATCTGTATAGATGTCCACATGGACACCATATAAATAATGTCTCCATATCTTCAAGGCATGAACCACAACCGCTAACTTCAGATCATGAGTAGGATAGTTCTTTTCATGCCTAGTAAGTTGTCGGGAGGAATAGGCTATAACTTTGCCATGCTACATCAATACACATCCTAGCCCAACACCCGAAGCATCACAATAAATAACATAGCCGTCTGGTCCCTCTGGAAGAGTTAGGACTGGAGCTGTAGTCAATTTGTCTTTCAATAGCTGGAAGATTCGCTAACAAGCATGAGTCCACTGGAACTTGGCTGCCTTTTGAGTTAGCCTTGTCAAAGGCGCTGAAATTGAGGCAAACTTTTCTACGAATCTCCTGTAATATCCTGCTAACCCCAGAAAGCTGCGTACCTCAGTACGTGTCGTAGGTCTGGGCCAAGTCTTTACCGCCTCAATCTTCTGTGTGTCTACCCGAATACCATCAGCTCCAATAATATGCCCCAAGAATGCCACTGAAGTCAACTAGAACTCGCACTTAGAAAATTTAGCATACAACTTCTGGTGCTGAAGCACCCTAAGTACCGTCCTTAAATGGTCTGCATGCTCCTCTTCTGAACGTGAATAGACCAGAATATAGTCTATAAATACAATAACAAACATATAAAGGAATGGTTTAAATACTCGATTCATTAAATCCATGAACACTGCTGGAGCATTAGTCAGCCCAAAAGACAGCACTCTAAACTCATAATGCCCATATCGGGTCCGGAATGCCGTCTATGGAATATCTGCCTCCCTTACCCGCACCTGATGATAACCTGACCGCAAGTCTATCTTTGAAAAACACTTTTCACCCTGCAACTGGTCAAATAGATCGTCAATCCTTGGGAGGGGATATCTGTTCTTTATTGTAACTTTGTTCAGATGCCTATAATCAATGCACATCCGCAGCGACCCATCCTTCTTCCTCACAAACAGTACCTGTGCTCCCCAAGGTGACTTACTAGGCCTGATGAAGACCTTTTCTTGCAAATCCCTCAATTGCTCTTTCAATTCTTTCAACTCAGCAGGTGCCATTCTATAAGGAGGTATAGAAGGCTGGGTATCTGGCAGTACATCTATAGTAAACTCTATCTCTCGTTCTCGAGCAAGAATACATCGAGAAATTCATTAACTACCAGGACTGATTGAAGAGTCGGTGCCTCTGCCTTTATGTCATGCACCCGAATCAGATGGTAAATATAGCCTTTTCTAACCATCTTCCCGGTCTTGAGGTATGAAATGAACTTACCTTTTTGTGATGATGTACTCCCCTTCCACTCTATAATCGGTTCCCCTTGAAAATGAAATCGAACTATCTTTCCTCAGCAATAAACATTAGCATAAAAAGCAGCCAACCAATCCATGCCCATGATAATATCAAAATCAATCATATTTAACTCTATTAGGTCTTCTACAGTACGACAACTATATATAACTACTAAACAATTCCTATATACTCGCTTAGCTATGACAAAATCTCCTACAGGTGTAGCTACCTCAGATGGTTCTATCAACTCAGACTCTATTCCGATCCTACTAGCAACAAAGGGAGATATAAATGATAAGGTGGAACCTGGGTCTATCAATGCATACACACTTCGGGAGAATAGTGATAATATACTTGAGATCACATTAGGTGACGCCTCCTGATCCTGCCTATTAGTCAAAGCAGATATACGGTTCGATGAACCGCTAGAACTGGAAGCTCCACCACGTCCTCTCCCACGGCCTGCTGGTGCCTGAATACCCTGCCCCGTAGGGCGCATAGCCACAGAAGAAGATGAACCAGCAAAGGACCATGTAGGCTGTGCCCTACCACCTGCACTACCTCTAAGGTTACACTACCTCATAGTATGGCCCTGCCGGCCACACGAAAAACACGCACCTGTAGCGCAACGACATTCCCTAGGATGGGACTTACCACAGCGAGAATACCGAGGCAAAGGTGGCCTCGACTGGCTCAAACCCCTGCCCGTCTGTGACCCTGACGCCCTAGATCTCTGACCAGCTTCCGAATATCCCATACGATCGAACCCCCTACCCATGAAACGTGGGGGTGCACTGTGTGCTAGCTGGGAAGAAAATCTAACATGCTGCTGAGACTGCCCGCTTCGAAACTCGTCAGGATAACCTGCTGATGTAGCCCTCTTATGCTGACCTCTATTATACTCTCTATCTGGATGACGTCCCCGGTGCCGATCCTCTACCCCCTGTGCATATGCCTGCACCCGAGCAATGTCCATACCTGGCTGAAGTGTCACTGACATACAACCGTCAATCAGATAACGATCCAATCCCATCACATAATGATGTACCCTGTCTGCAATATCAGCCACAATAGTAGGCACATGCCTAGCCAATGAATCGAACTCGAGGCTATACTCTCGAACGCTCCTGCCATTTCGCTTCAAACGCAAGAATCTATCGACTCTAGCTCGCTTCATCTCTGGAGGCAGGAAGTGGCCCTGGAAAGCCTCCACAATTTCATCCCATACCGCTGGAGGAGCACCCTCACCCCTAGATAACTTCCAAGACTCATACCAATTAATAGTTAAATCCCGCAAACGATACGTAGCCAACTTAACACACTCGGTCACCGAAGCCTTGATTATCCTCAATGTACGCTACATCTGACGAATAAACTCATGCGGATCATCCTAGGGCCTTGACCCAAAGAACTCTGGAGGATTACAACTTAAGAAGTCACGAGCCCTTAAGCTATCAGATCCGTCCGCATGATCAACTCCTTGTCCATGCCTGCGAGCCTGATCTGCCACTAATCTAGTCAGCAATTGAATCGCATGTCTCATGGCCCTATCCTCCGCCCCTGACTGAGGAGATGGAGGTTCAGGTGTTGGGGCCTCGGGTGCTGGTGGTGTCCCCCAAACTGGAGCTGGTTCTGCTCTAAGCTGCTCTGGCGGTGGCGGAGTAGCAGAGCTCTCCGACTGGAGCATTATACCAGGCATAGACTGGGCACGGGCCCTAGTAACTCTCCGGGTCTGACTAGTACCTTCTGCTACCGATTTGCCCTTCTGGCGGCTGTCGCTTTCTTTGGAGGCATAGCTGAAAACACACGGATTCGTTAGAAAGGGATTATCCTGTTAATATAGCTCTGTCACATGATCTAGAATAAGAAGAAAGGATGACATCCTAAATGTCCTGTAGCTTCCTGTTTATAGATGTGGTGCACAACACACCGATAAACAAGACTCTACTACACACGGTCTGTAGACACTTCCGAGGAAGAACCGCTCTGATACAACTCTTTTTCACGACCCAACCTGATGGGCCGTGACTAGTGCCCGTTTTGGACACCCACATACAAACATGCTAAGTATAACCAACCGAAACTAAGACAATATGGAATTTAATCAAATCAAGCAACCCCAATGTCATATATATATATATATATATATATATATATATATATATATATAATATATATATATATATATATATATATATATATATATATAATTAGGACCTGTCTCATAAGGAGTCATAACCATTCAACCGTAACAACATACGTGAGGCGACAAGGCCGCCACTATTAAAAGTATAATAACATACGTAAGCCGACAAGGCTGCCACTACACAATACACAATGATGTACGCAGCCGACAAGGCTGCCCCTGTACAAGCGGACATCCAAAAAAAACCATGTCCAAGCCATTATCCAAAACATATATATACCAACCACATAATTTCCACAGGCCTCTAAGAGTACCAAAACGACTGAGCTCCGGAACAATGGAGCTCTCCCAATCAGCAGAGTAGATATCCTAGGCGGGAGGATCACCGAACTGCGCGTCTACACCTGCGGGCATGAAACGCAGCCACCCGAGGAAAGGGGGGTCAGTACGGACAATGTACTGAGTATGTAAAGCATATGGTAAAGATGATAGGATACCAATATGGCAAGTCGAAACAAAATATCGCTACACATGTACCCTTTTAAGTGAAAATCATGCATATCTTTAACATATAAGGTGCCCTGCTTCCTTAGTAAGGGGCTCGGAAAAATAATCATCATGTCATCTCCGTCATCATCATCATCATAAACATCACCAATCATATATATAATATACTTACCCGACCCTCTAGTGAGGAACTCGGTGACATATGCAAGAAACTCCGCACGAACATTACCCGGCCCGGGACTCGGTGAAATGATAAATGACTCTATGCACGAGAAGAATATTATGAGCAACAATATGCAATTAAAATCATTTCTTATAACTCAATAAAATAATCAACGTGAACCAGCAAGGAGTATTACCAAAGATTAATGTTTTATCAAAATTATGAACCTTTAACACGATATGGAAACGTAAAATCTCAATGACTCTAAGAAGCACTACCATAGATATGAGAGATCATCATAGCCTTAGACATAGCCGATATATAGAGGAATAATTGTGGAAGCAAGAATATACGTCACCTAGACGCTCTAGAGGTAAGTATCAAACCTGTCCGTTATTCGCTTATTTTTAAAAGTCATGCCAAACAAAGAAAGAAGGGACAGCGTTACATATTGTATAATCGATCCGTACATCCAATATTTACTTCTCAAGCAATTAATCTATAACAAGCAACAATCGTGCCGCAATTAGATAAACATCGCGCTTTACTTTACTGTAAGCTAGCTAATAATCTAACGAAAATTCGGCAGCACTTCCCCTATTTTCCTTACTTCGTCCCCATCCGACAACAACCCAAATTATCCACAGTAATACCAATAACACATATAACCCAAAGAATCATATTAAACAGCCCCCTCCCCAAAACAGTTCTGTCTCGGCAACCATAGCAGCGAAGCAACGACACACCGAGCGATAACTCATTTTATAATTCGCAACACATCTACCTTATCGTAGTCATCCTTTGGAATATATACTCATAATCACATTGAACATATACATAATGCCAAAACAGAATTTTCCCGCAGTTTGCTTTAATCAAAACAGCCCAAGCACCAACACGACACCACTAATAATCCGATTATGGTTTCTGTTCATACTTAGCACATTCAACAACTAAAACAAACTTCCTAAGCTACTGGTCACTCCCCCTTCTTAAAATTAATGGATAATTAACAAAGGTATTCTAAATAATTAACACACCAAACAAGGAGATTACTAACCAAATTATTTGCAGCTGCTGGCCAAGAGTTGCAGGGTTGGTTTCTCCATTTCCATGGCTGCCTAAGACAAGTGGTGAAGAAGTTGATGATATGCATCAATGAATTTCACCACTTTATTTAGCATGGAGTGGATTTATCCACCTCATTTAATAGTATGAAGTGCAGGCAGCCCCCCTCTACACATGTCCACTAAGGCCAGCTCACAATCAGATCCCTTTTTTCTAATTTTTGCCTTGAGTGATGGGGCCCACTGGATTAAATTAACCTAATCAGCCACCAATTATGAGTAGTGGGGCCCGTTGGATTAAATTAATCCAAATCAGCCACTGATTAATCCCTCACTTAATGTTAATGGCACTTACATTAACCAAATCATACTTAATATCACATTTGGAATTAACATCCTTGCCTAATATTTCTTTAATCACTTGGAACTTAAAATAAAATATCATTCCCTGGACTTACGTCTACTAGATCATGATGCGCACTACGTATAAAAAAAATACGAGGCATAACACCAACTATATTTATAGTTCTTTAACTATGTTGCCTCCAAATAAATACAAGCTAGTGGATCCACGTAGTCTATAATTTTTATGTTTTGATACTACCTTTGCAAGTAGTACACCTTCCTTTGGTGTAGGGTTTTATGACATACTAGCTTATGTATGTTTATTCTTATGATAATTTATGATATATATATATGAAGGACTTGCAAATTTTAGTACAATATGTTGACTACCTCACTTATGAGTATATATCTATTTATATTGTTGAAGTAAGATGAAATGTATACATAAATGCCATGTTATATGAAGTAGGGCGTTACATAGGATTCTTATTGGGTTACTTGATTGACTGAGGTTATGGGGCTTTTCTTGGTCATTGCACTTGTTGACTTGATAAGGATATCATGGGTAATTTTCTAGATTTGTTATAATGAAATGACCTCTTATACATGCATCTGATGTCATTCCTTGTTGATAGGGTTATAGTAGATTATGGGTTCAGGTATGATCCATATGCTTGTTACTTGTTTGGGTAAAATAGCATGGTTTAACTAAATGTTCCTTTTTAGCATATTGTAATCATACATGTGCATGTGTTCTAATAATTAGTACAAGTGGCGTAACAACCTCATTATCTCCCTTTTCCCAAATGTTTTAGGCTACGGTCATTGAAGGCTCATTCGAGACGACTTGAAGAATATTTGTATATTCTCTACCATAAAAGTGGGGAGGTCCTCACTTTATAAGGGCGAGGTTGCTTTGTTTATCTATGATTCTTATGTTCATTCTGTTTTTATTTGAGTACGATTTGTATAAGACTATATGTGTCTTCGTTACATTGATGTAGGGATATGCCCAAATTGCAATGATCCTTAAGATTGTATGAGATGAGACAATACTTAAGACTATGTTCTGTCTTACTGATATATATATGCAATAAGAGTAGAAGACTATGTAACCTTCCTATACTAAGGCTATAGTATACTTGATACATATATTATGTGTATGTAGAGGTCTATGTAACCCTCCAAGTAGAGGTAATAAAATTTTTAATTTTCTGCTAAATTCTCATGCGTAGAAAATTCTCATTTACTTTGAAATTTTGCATCGCTCCATTAGATTATACTAATGGTGTTCTTTTGCATCTAATCCTAATGTTTTGATTATAGGAACAATGAGCACTTGAAGAAATGCGGAAGGAAGACTTGAAGAGGAAACTGCTAATGCAAAAGCTCCTCCCTGTGGTGAAAAAGTTCCTACACATAAAGAAGATGCTAATATGGAACAAGCTCTAGTCAATCCTACAACCAAAGGATGGAGAAATAAGGGAATCCCTCATCCAATTGGCTCAAGCCTCCACTGTCCAAGCCAAAACTATGACGGCACAAGCAAACCGGGATGTTGCATCCTATTCTCATCAACAAGTTACTACTATGGCTTCCCGTTTAAGGGACTTCACTCGAATGTACCCTCCTACCTTCTACGGAAATAATGTTGAGGATGACCCTCAAGAACTCATTAATGAAGTCTATAAGATAATTTTGGCTATGGGGTTGTCCACAATTGAAAAGACCTAGTTGTCACCTTATCAACTAAGGACTTGGCTCAAGCATGGTTTTTACAATGGAGAGATAAAAGGCCTTTGAGGGGTGGTACTTTATCTTGGGAGATCTTCAAGAAGGCTTTTCTAGATCGGTTCTTTCTTAGGGAGATGAGGGAGGCTACAGTGGTGGAGTTCATAGACCTTTGCAAAGGAGGTATGAGTGTTCATCAATACTCTTTGACATTCAATAAATTGTAAAAATATGCTCCTTTTTTGGTTTCCAATCCTAGTGATGAAATGAGGCGCTTTGTCATAGGGGTTTCAGATGATTTCTAAGAGGAGTATCAATTGGTTGTATTACATGACAACATGAACATTTCTCGTCTTATGGTGCATGCAAATCATGTAGAATATTCAAGGGCTAGGAGGAAGAGTAAAGATGCTAAGAGGGCAAGATCTTTTGATGGAGGTTCTTCAAAGAATAGGCTTGGGATACAAGAAAAGCCTATGTTTAAGAAGTTTGTTTCAAGTCAAGTTCCTAAAAAATTTGAAAAGGATAGTGCTGATAGGGTGTCTAAGCCTAAGTTAAATAAGGGAAAAGGTACTAATTCACCAACTGAGTATCAAACTCATCAAAGTGTGGCAAGAAGCACTATGGTGATTGCATTAAGGGGACGGGCAATAATTTTGGTTGTGGTAAAATCTAGCATAAGGTTAGGGATTCACCTGATGTGAGGGGTCAAAACATGGGTTGTAGTCAATATCAAGCAAGTGTTTTTAATGAATCTTTAAAGAAGAATCACTTATGTGCTCTCCGCTCTAGGGATGAGCAAGAGACTTCACCCGACGTAGTTTCGGGTATGTTGAAAGTTTTATCTAGATATGTATTACTTGATCCAGTGCTACTTTATCCTTTGTTACTCTTATAGTAGCATAAAAGTTTGATATTTTACCTGATAATTTTATGAACCTTTTATAGTGTCTACTCCGGTGGGTGAGTCACTTGTTTCAAAAAGGGTATATAGAAATTGTCCTATATTGTTGCCCAATAGAGTTTCTTATTTTGAACTAGTACAATTCGATATGGTTGATTTTGATGTTATATTGGGTATGGATTGGTTGTATTCTTATTTTTCTTCTATTGATTGTACGCCAATGGTGGTGAAGTTTATCTTTCCACATGAACCCATTTTTGAGCGGAAGGGGGGAAACTCCATTCCTAGAGGTCGTATAATATCTTTTCTAAAATAATGTAAAATGATCACTAAAGGTTGTCTATACCTTATTGTAAGAGTCCAAGATATAGACTACAATATTCCTCCCATTGAGTCGGTCCCCGTAGTGAGTGAATTTCAAGGGGTATTCCTAATGACCTTCCAGGTATTCCTTCTTAACGGGAAATAGATTTTGGTATTTATTTTGTACCATATACAAATTCCATTTCAATTCATCGTTATCGGATGTCTCCTGAGGAATTGAAGGATTAAATGCATAACTCAAATATTTACTAGACAAATAAGACCTACTATTTCTCCATGGAGTGCTCCGGTTTTGTTTATGAAGAAAGATGGGTCCTTAATAATGTTTATTGATTACATAAAGCTCGATAAGGTCATTGTCACAACCTGAAACCATACCATAGAAGTTAGATACAATCTTTAATTGTAACCAGTTTCATCGACCTCTCGAAGGTCTAAGAAAAGCCATTTCATATTATTCGTTGAATATGTACCTCTCTAGATGTGCCTACACGACCCTTAAGATTACCTATAATGATTCACATACATACTTAAAAAGCAATCATAAACATCAAGGTAAGATTCTTCTACCAAAGGTGAACTCTAAGTCTCTGTTGAGTGAGTTGTGAAGCGACCGCCCGTACAATCCTTACACACACACACTTAAAATAGCCTATTGACTCCCTAAGATAGAATCATTCTCACTATTTCACCAACACATAGTTTATATGGCATTCACTTTAAAAAGATATCAAAAGACATACTTAGGGATAATGTCCATAGTGACCTCTTGGACATTACCTACATAGTCCTTAAGACTACCTAATGCATAGATCATGTCCACAAAATAAACCAACTTCTCTAACTGGAGTCATCCTTAAGAATTCAAAAGATAAGACATGAAGAGATCATCCCTTATGCCCTATTCACACTTTAGCTAAGGAATCCTTAAGTAACTTTAGATTAGGCACTCATTCATTTACATAATCCATAACACAAGTCATTAGTTCATTAGTTCATTAAGACTGATATATTATATAAAGGACATCCAAATAATGGTCTTGGACAAGACCTAGGTGCTCCACATAACACCTTCAATGTCTAGATAGCGTCCCATACAAACACCTAAACTCAATAAACTCCTCAAATACTAATAGGTATTCCATACATTGAATCCAGAGTTCTATCCTACTCGTATGAGGTTATTTTACATGCCAATGGTAGAACTTGGACAACATTCCATGTAGGCACATGGTTAAGGAATATGAAGGGCATACTTTGTATTCTAGTATCATAATTAACTAGAACTACTTTCCCTTACCATACTCACTCAGTTCTAGCCTTAGTTCTCATAGATCAATTCTCATTAAGTTTCATATAAATTGGTCCTGTATCTAGTTCATGACCCAATTATATCCAACCAACCAAAGCAAGATCCAGTACGGCATATCTCATTATTGATACAAGAAGCTCATAATTAAATTCCTAAGGATTAATATGATGCCTTTCCAGCCAAGTAGCCTTAAGTTCATCTTTCCTTTACTTTGAAGGATACCATTACGGCTTACACTTCGACAATCTTAACCTCTCTCTTAAGTCCATGTTCCACATAAATGACCTTTGTATCATCATGCAAGGTCTTACCTATACTCATTTATTAAAGATTAAGACCATTTTGGTTCCTAAGTCAACACATCACATATTCACAAAAGCATCAAGCAAGGTATCCATGTCTACCTAAACAAGACACAACATACTTCTATTTAACCCAAATTTCCAATATTTCTTTAGACTCTTAGGAATGAACATTAACCTTATTTTGTAATACTATTAATAACCTTAACATTATCAACCTAAACATTTTAGACTCATCTAGAAAATTTAGGATCAACCATGTATCAACTATAAGACTACACACTTAACACATATCCATAACATAACATTATTAATTAAATAGTATGGATAGTCTAACACATTATTTCACATATAGGTAGATATTATCATACATCATTAAATTAAATACAGAAGAAGCCACATTACATCAAATAGTTGCCAGTAATGCCATGCTCATAATATTGCATAAGCTAACGCCTACAAGGCCACGACAATTGCAAGTAAAACACATAACACCACCACCATAACTAGACCATACCAATCACAATATAATAAAAGTATAATTAAATATAATATTAAAGAAATCCGGTCAGCATACCTAAATCGTCCAATTCAACATCACAAGGCCCTTACCCAAAGCCATAACCAACAATTCATGCAATAATCATAAAATCCAATGAAATCTCTATCAATTCAATCTAGATTTTACAATCTAGGATTATTTAGATAACAATTGAATATAACTCTTATATTATTACAAAGCCCATAAAAAACTACATAGCAATTCATCAATATTAGCTTAATATCAAGTAACCCACATTATAGTAAAAATCTAGGGTTAATCAATTTACATGGGTTCATAGGTAATTTAGATTGAAATCATCAATACAATATCATTTATATAATAATTCAATGTTTAGCAATTATTATTGGAAGAACCCATGGTAGAATCAAGAAATTGGACAATTCACATTATAAAAGTTTGAAAAAACATCTTGAGAGTTGGGCTCAAGAATTATAATTATTCACTTTGATGAAGAATTTATACACAAAAACCCCTCACCAAGATGCCTCTTCAAGGTGGACTTCAATGGAGGTATTGGGGTATCTTTTAAATGTTGAGTTTATGATATTGATAAATGAAGTCATCCATGTGATTACCCTTAATACCTTAATTAAAATACTCAAATAAACCTAAATAACCTCCCATGACTTATTTTTGAAGTGGAGTGATTTTATAATTCACCCCTAGACTTGGCAGCAGACCTGCGCAGGAGAATAGGTCACGCGACGCTTGCCCTTGACAGGGCGTCACCACCTCGACAGGCCATCACAGGCCTCTGTCACTGTAAACAGTGAATTACCAAGCTTCAAATCTTCACAGCAGGATAATTAATTCACGACGGTACCCTTTTATGGGGCTTCACAGTCACGATTGGTCGTTCACTGCTCTTTCGCCAGGGTCTTCCTAGGACAGCCTGCACAATGATTTTGGGTCCTTTCTAAAGGACCCTTTGGTTGTCCTTGGGGATAATTTTCCTTATGTTTACAACCCAAATATGATATTTCTATAATTTTAACACCTCTCACATGAATTTCATCCAAAACAAACACATAAAACTGGACGAAACTCGCATAGACGTACAAGGTCGACTCAAGGCATATCTTTCGAACGCCTTGGACATTTTTGGTTGTTTGACCTCCAAACTTTACGAAACATTATCAATTGACTATACATGCTATAGTAACTATATTAAGAACCTTAAAGCCTCATTAAATACACATTAACACACATGACCATATTTTTAGATATTTAGGTGATTTAGTCGTCAAACGTCTTAGTCATCCCTTGTTGATTGACTTCCAACACCTCTAATATTTTATCTACTGCCTATATACAATATATTATTCATACTTAGGAATTAATACTATCAAGACCATAATTTTAGTCTCTAGTTAACCTAAGTCATTTTTGGTGTCTTACAGTCACAATTAAGGACAAGTATCATCTTTCTCGGATTGACAACTTTTTTCATCAACTCCAAGGGGCATTTTCTAAGATTGACTTGAGGTAGGGTTATCATAAATTAATGGTGATAGGTGAGGATATACCAAAGACATATTACCGGACTAGATAAGGTCATTATGCCTTCTTATAATGCCTTTTGGTCTCACTAACGCTCTGACTGCGTTTATATACCTAACGAATAGAGTGTTTCAAAATTTTCTTCATTGATGTCATCTACGTATGTTCATGAAATGAGGGTGGTCACATGAATCATTTGAGGGTAGTATTTCAAACCCTTAAATATCATAAATCTTCGCCATGTATAGCTAATGTGATTATTAGTTTAGGTCGGTGACATTTCTTGGTCATATCATCTCTAGTGAGGGAGATGAGGTTTATCCAAGGAAAACGGAGGCGGTGAAAAAATGGCCTAGACCATATATTAGGAGATTCATGGGTTCGGTGGGTTATTATCAGACGTTGTTGTCACGATTGATATTTATACCCTAGACGAGACTGGAATTGTTGACCTCTCAGAGGTCGCAAACAAGCCTACATACCTCAATCTTACTTCATCTAGGTTAATTTTAGCAGAAAATTTGAACTTTTTGTTTTCTTATTTCATGCGAAACATATTATACTTATCATCATAGGTGTTCACAAATCAACTATCTAATATACAGATAATCAAATGAAATAACCAGTTCATAATTGCATTAAACGTATTCTTGCAAAAATGACACCAATACAAAGTCTGAAATGAAATGGGAAATGAAACACTAGTGGAACATGCTCTACTAGATCAATCCTACATCTAAGCTATATAATAACTGTAGACATCCTTGAAAGCATGAGGGCCTACCAATTCTTGTTGTAAGCTCCATGTCCGGATAGCTGCAACGTCATATCGTGAGCTCTAACATCCACTTATGTCTGCACCTAAAGGTAGATATTGTATGGAATTAGTAAACACTTGTACTGAGTATGGGCATATGCAAGCCCACACCAAGGAAATACATGATTAAGAATAGCTCTTTACTAACAACATGATTTGAGGAAGGGAAGTCAGTGGACTTGCAAAATTGGATTAGTAAAATTATGATATAAGAGTAACATTCATCATCATGCACATCATATTGCACAGAGCACATAATATCTTACACATAACACATATCATATTGCATATAGCGCATAACATCTTTCATATTATTCTATCATATGCAATGAAACATTGGAATCATGGACTTTGCATCAACACTTCCCAATAATGAGGGCTCAACATATGAGACCTCAACTTGGGAGCCTTCTTTAGCAAACACAGAGTCTACTTCATTCATTCATATATACTTCACTTCATACATTCATAAGCTAATGTAAACACCAGCTATACCTAGGATGCTATGTAAGACTTTCATCGGGTTCGTTGAGAAATGATCAAGAATGACCTAGTGTCATTTCTTAGAAGTCTAGCTCACCTCCTAATTATCCTATCCTAAAACCATTGGTATAATTCATGTCGTTATGTGCATCATTTGAGGCTGGCCTCATTCATTCATGGGGAAAATGAACTTTAACCGACATAGATCATGTGATCATCATGAAATCCAATGTCTCCCCAAGACTGAAAAAGAGGTGGAATCACCATCCAATGTGACCGAAAACATGCTAGCATACATGGAAATTGAACCCCGCCAGATCCCTTTATAGGGTGTATTTGTTTGAAGACTAGGAGATATAAGGAAATCCATATCCGGTATGCCGGACATTCTCATCTCATGAGTGTTATGTGAATCTCCGTCCTTCCTGAAAGAAGGCATCACCGCTCATAGCTAGTGTATCGGTGCTCAGTATAAAGTTCCATTACATTTAACTCATTCGTCATGGAAGCTAGCTTCTTGTATGAGGAAATCATAACTCAATAGATGATTTCTCATCTCGTCATTAGTATTAAGAGTATATTTATCTCAATACTTTCATTAGAGTGTTCATAGAGACTTTTCTCTTCATTAACTTTACACTCTCATAGGTGAGTACGTTTTTGTAACATTTACTTAGGCTCATTTGATATTGCTCTCATCTTTACATTTAGCCTCTTATAATGTTGTCACCAAATTCATTAATTTTAGAATATTTGCTCTTCATAATTTTTCACTCCTTATTACGTGAAAGTTCATTTCATCATATGCCAATGCACTTGGCCCTTTTAGTGTGTTTCACACTTTTACTTAACCCTTTTTGGCATACATAATTCCATCACATACATTATAGGTTCACTTACTTTTAAACACATGCTAGACTTATGAGTCTATATATACAAGCCATGTGGCTCTATTCATAGTTCATTTAAATAATTCATAATGCCCAAAATTATGTGGTACAAGACATATACATCTTGTAAGTCCGCCAAAGCCTCAATTTAATTCTTATAGACAACATTCCTTAATAATTTAATCATGTAAGACTTATGTGTCAATAATGAATTTGGGCAAGGGAACCCAGTTTCGATTCCCTTGAACAACACTTAGCCATTTCCTTAATTTCCATCTCTTATCGCTTGGCTTGGGGATGCAGGTTTGATCCCTATTGCTCACATTAATTCTTCCATTTTCTCTTTCTTCACAATTTTTTTCCTTTGTTAATTGCTGAGGGGCGTGGGATCGATTCACCAAGACCCCATACTTTTCCTTTAATTAATTTTTCCTCCGTTATTCTCTCATATTTGCTATTGTCCAAGGGGTGGTAGGATCGATTCCCCACAACCCCTTTTTATGTTTATTATTTTCTCTTCTCCTTCACTGTCTAGTTAGAGGACGTGGGTTCGAATCCTTCTTCTCTGATTTATGCATTTTCACTTTAAGTGGGAGAATTTGGCTGAGAGGATATGGGTTCGAATCCCGTGTGCCTTACTTCTCTTTCTTTCTTTTTTTTTTTAAAAAAACAAATACTTGGGGTCTTCTGTGTCGTGAGATCAAAACCCCACAGCCACAACTTATTATTTTCCCTTTCTTGTGAATTTTGCCGGACCTCAACCCTAGATCAAGCCCCGCCTGGCACACACCATTTAATTTATTTGTTAAGGTATGCCTTAGTGAGGTTTTGGGTTCGATCCTCGCAGACCTCACCTATTTTTTTTATCTTTAGACGCCCAAAATTTCCTGAAACAATTTGCAGTCTATTTATAGGTTCATGAACATAATTCAACATTTTTATATATCAATTTACATGTAATTTGAGTATTTGTTTCTTAGACGTTCTTTAGGGTTCTTAAGACAAGTTAGAGGAATGAGTTGGTCATTTGTTTTAACTAGAATTGATAGCATTTCAACCACGTTAATATCACGATTGAGGAACATCTAATTGCACATGGAGCATGAGAAATTCCATGTTATTAGCATGCTAAAACGGAGACTGGAAGTTATAGTAACAAGCTTGCACACATACATTCATGTTGATATTAATATTTTTGAAAGACACAAAAAGAAAAGCACATAATCATGAACACATACTCGAAACGAGATCATAACCACACACACAATTTCCCTACATTCTACCAGCAAACATACAAACGTATGATCATTCGATGCTAGTGACAGGGAACATGAAAAGGGGGAACAACCCTAGTTTTCACAGTAGATTTATCTGAGACTTAAGGGTCTCTATGGAAAAAGACCAAGAGGAAGAGAAGCTATATCTTTTATGAAGTTCAAAACTTGACTTTCTTCCCAAAAGCTTCTAAAAAAATCACGTCCAAATCCCCTCAACTTCAACACCAAATCGAAGGAATAATCCTCCCTTTTGCCTAACGTTTTTGATTAGCTTGTTTTTCTTATATTTTCGTGTAAGTTCTTCATGTTTGAAGAACATTAGTAATTTTTCTGCTGTAGTATTTTTTCTTGGTCGAGAAATGTCAAAAAATAAGAGAGAATTATTGTTAATGTGAAGTATTGACGTGAGAGTGTGAAACGTGCAAGGTAGTTTATGCTTAGGTAAGGACTTAGTCAAACTAAGACTCTATAAACCCTTTAAAAATGATTTTACTTCAAATTATATCAGCTAATAATTATTAATTAATTAAGTTAATATACCAATTTATATAAAAGCAATTTAAATCATTGCTTCATACTATGTTAGAACCAGGGTGGAGCAGGACTTCACTCAAAGGCAAATTTTTGTCCCTCTCTCCGCAAAAATCCCCTTTACATTATTAATTAAATAATTAATTATGTATTTAGAGTAATTACGATAAAACCATTAGCCTAGAAGAATATTATTTTACCAGTAGACCCTCCAAATATAAGATTTCCACTTTTTAAGTCCGGTAAAGACTCATTCAGGTAAATCTTAATATTTGGGAGCCGTACATGGCTGGACCTAACCTTTCCTAGCTCAACTAACTACCCAAGTTAGTTTGCTTGGCTGTCGCAAGGGTTCAAAGGTTTGGTCCTACGCGCATCAATCCATGTGAACCCGGTTTAACCGTAGGCATTCTAGACACATTAACCATTTCTTACATATCCATTTTTTAGGGTTTTTACATTATTCCCCCCCCCCCCATTAGGAACATTCCTCTACGAATGAAATCTACTAACTATCTAGCGTAGTGGCAGTCATATCATAACATAGTTACTATACACAATCAAGAAATCTACTAACTATCTTCTTATGACAAGTCTTCATCAACCCTCAAACCATCAACAAGTAAAATCGATGTTGGATCACCTAGGCACTTCTTTAACAAAAAGGCATGAAAGAATAGATGAACAGAAGCTAGCTCCGTAGGCATTGCAAACTCATAGGCCACCTCACCCACACGTTGTAGGATATCATATTGGCCAACATACCTCGGACACAAGTTCCCTTTCCTGCCAAAACTCATCACGCATAACTGATATCTTCAAATAGACGTGGTCACAAACATCAAACTCTAATGGACTTTTTCTATTGTTAGCATAAGACTTATGCGAAATGCAAGTTGTATCCAACCTCTCCCTAATCACCCTGACCTTCTCTAAGGCCTTAAGAATGATCTCTGGACCCATGATGGATGACTCTCCAACCTCGAACAACCCAACTGGAGAACCATATATCCTACCATACAGTGCCTCAAACGATGTCATCCCAATGTTGCAGTGAAAGCTATTATTATACGAGAACTCTATCAAAAACGGATGGTCGTCCCAACTACACGTGAAGTCAATCACACAGAACCTCATCATTTCCTCCAATATCTGAATGGTGCGCTCTGCCTACCCATAAGTTTGAGAATGAAAGTCAATACTAAGCTTTACTTGTGTGCCTATGCTTTTCTGGAGGGATCTCAAGAAATATTAAGTGAATTGAGCTCCTCTATATGAAATGATAGACAAAGGAGTCCCATGTAATCTCACAATATCATCAATTTAGAGTTTCGCATAATCATGTTCTCTATAATGAGACTTCACAGGGATAAAGTGGGAAGACTTAGTCATCCTATCCACAATAACCCATATGGAGTCATGTTGTCTCCTAGTCTTCGGAAGACCAACCACGAAGTCCATATTAATGGCCTCCTATTTCCAAGTCAGAAACTCAATAATCTGAGTTAAACTGCAAGCCTTATGATGTTCTACCTTAACCTGTTGACTATTAGGACACTTGGCCACATATTTTGCAATGTCCTTAATGACATCTCACAAATATATCTACTTAAGATCATGATACATCTTGGTGGAACCTGGATGTATAGAATATGTGGAATCATGGGCCTCTGCAATGATCCTGGGCCGCAAATTATCCACATCTGGTAGACACAGCCTGTCCTGGTACCTAAGTATGTCGTCATCTCCAAAAGTAAAAGACTCATTCATCTTAATTAACACTGAGTCCTACAGCTCCATCAACACTGGATCAAGATGCTTACCCTCCTTCACTTCAACTAGTAAGGATGATTCAGAACTAGGATAAACAGAAACAACCCCACTAGTAGAGTCAAGTAATCGCACACGCAGTCTAGCCAATCTAGGTATATCTTTTACAAACTCCTTCTTCTCATCCTCAACATGGGTTGTACATCCCATGCTCATCCTACTCAAAGCATCAGATAAAACATTAGCCTTAGTTGGATGGTAGTGGACATTCATGTCATAGTCGTTCAATAGCTCAAACCACCTCCTCTGACATAGATTAAACTCCCTTTGTGCAAACATGTAATGGAGAGTTTTGTGGTCTGTGAACGATACACATGCACACCATACAAGTAGTGACTCCACAATTTCAATACAAACACCAAAGCGGCCAACTCAAGGTCATGAGTGGGATAATTCTTTTCATGAACCTTGATCTTTCTTGACCCATAAGCTATCCCCTTACAACCCTTCATAAAAACACAACCCAAACCAACCCTAGATGCATCACAATAAACAGTGTAATTTTAACCACACTTAGGTAAAGTAAGCACTTGGGCTGAATTGTGTCTATTCTTGACTTCCTGGAAACTCTTTTCAAAAGTCTGTATCCATTCAAACATAGCTTTCTTCTTAGTGAAAGCTGTCAATGAGGTAGCAATTGAAGAAAGACCCTCCACGAACCTGCGATAATAACCAACCAATCCCTAGAAAACACCAATATCTGTGGGAGTAATAGGTTTTGGCCAATTCTTAACATACTCAGTCTTCCTAGGATCTACCTCAAACCTTTGTCGGATACAACATGATCCAGGAAGGTCATCGATCTAAGCAAGAATTCACACATGCTGAATTTGACATATAACTAATGTTGTCCAAGTACCTGCAATGTTGGTCTCAAATGAAGTTCGTGCTCCTCCTTGTTATTAGAGTAGATTAGAATGTCATCTATGAATACTATGATGAAGGAGTCAAGTATTGACGAAAGACCTTGTTCATTAGATCAAAAATTACAACATGTGCATTTATGAGGCCAAATGACATAATTAAGAACTCATAGAGACCATAAAGGGTATGAGGTCTGTCTTTGGGATATCTCCATCCCTAACCCTAAGATGATGGTTACCCTAAACAAAGATCAAACTTCGAGAAGAAACTATTCCCGTGATTGGTTTGATAAGTCATCTATTCAGGGAAGTGGATACTTATTCTTATTAGTGACTTTGTTGTGTTGTCGATAATTGATACACATCCTAAGGGTTCCATCTTTCTTTTTCACAAACAACACTAGAGCTTCCCCAAGGGGATATGCTCGACTGAATGAAACCCTTATCTGTGAGATCTTTTAACTGCAGCTTCAACTCTTAGAGTTCAGCTAGATCCATTCAATAAGCGGGAATCAAAACATGTTTAGTATCGGGCTCTATATCGATAACAAAGTCAATCTTTCGAGGGGGAGGAACCCGAGCAAAATCATCAGGAAATACATCTTGGAACTCATTCACTATAGGCACTGAGTCTGTGGAAGAAATATCATGATCTAAATCATCAATACTCACAAGATGACACAATAACCCTTTGGAAATCATTTTACTGGTCTTAAGATTCGAAATGAAGGGATTGGGACTTTTACCCCTCCTAGACTAGCTCTTCTTCATGAGGAAAATAAAATCTCACAAACATAGTGCGAAAGTTCATACAAGCATAACAACTATGAAGACAGTTCATGCCAAGATTAATATCAAAATCATGAATGGGTAACTAAACCAAGTTTTCACACATAGTCTTACTACATACAACTATTGGGGAATCCTTGTATACTCTATCATTGCTTACATTTTCTCCTAAAGGTTTACTAACCACTATAGGATGATGCAAAAATTCAGGCAATATCTCAAAAGTGAGAGCAACCAAAGGAGTTACAAAGAAAAGCATAGACCCTTTATCAAGTAAAGAATAAACAGAAGTTGAGAATACTTGCAGCATACATGTGACCACATCAGTGCACTTCTCCTGCTCCTCCCTACCCTTAAGATCATAGAACCTATTCCTCTTAGCAGTCTCGACTGCTGCTGCACCCTGTGGATTAGGCTTAGGTTGAACTTTACCTCCAGCCTAACCCTTGTTCTATGGACAATCCTTAACAATGTACGCGCTCTTACCGCAACCGAAGAAGGAATTTGCCCTGTCTGCACTCTCCACTATGAGAATGGCCACACATAGCACAACTCTTTCTGGGACGCTGCATATCAACTCCATTTCCTTTCTTTGGCTCGGGTCTGCCTCGTCTAGGTGTTGTACTCCTCTGAAAATTAGATTCCCCTGAACTCTGTTTCCTCTTTTTAAATTTGGGCTGCTCACGGACGCCAAAGTTATTATTGTTGCCCCCATTGACAGGACATGCCTGATCATGAGGCTTAGGCCACCTAGAATACCAGACACCACTCTTCCTTCGGATGTCCTCTACCTGCTGGATATGTACCATCAACCTGCTGAGGTCCATGTAATCGTGCTGCATTGCAGCCCAACACTCCTTCAGATTTTTGGTGATTCTGGTGAAGAACATGCTCATCTCATCCCTGCTGTTTAACAAACTTCAGGGAATACTCCCTGGCTGTAATTGATCCTTGCTTAAGGTTGATAAACTCCTAAACCTTGACCTCCCTCATCTCCATGTGAAAGAATCTCTCAAGGAAAGTTGTCTTAAACAACTCCCAAGTGACCGGAACTCCATTGAACACTCGGCTATATTGCCACATCTTGCACAAAGTCTATGAAACATCCTTACGTTGAGAGGAAGCTAACTCAGATTTCTCTATATTCGTGGCCCCCATGGCCACAAAAATCTAACGTACCTCATCCAAAAACTACTAGGTATCTTCTAAAGTTTTAGACCGTGTAAAAATAGGAGGATTCATCCTCGTGAAGTCTCGTAGCCTGTCAGCCATGCTACATACCGATGGGTTCTCCCTCTCAACATTCTGCTGAATGACTTGGGCAGTCCTGGCCTGGGCCTTCATAGTTATGGCCTGTTCCATCTGGTCCATAGATGCGGGCACCTCTGCATCAGTTAACCTAGCAGGGTTAACCGGCATAGCTACTCTTAGCTGGATCTTAGGGTTGAACCTGATTGTCCCCAACAGCTACTTCTCCTATCTTTTGACAAATGGTTCTCCTAGTATTCATTCTCTGAAAACAAGAAGGATTGAGGTTAGACACGCTCATAACATCTAGAAATCAGACATTAGGAAAAGGCACGATGACATTAGAATAAGGGAATTTTCCTACACATCATGCAATCTCTAATTAAGGATAGTGGTGCACTTCACTACCGTGACATAGAAACTATTCAATGTGGTTGATGTGAACATATTATTCTTGGAATTTAACCTAGTGCTCTGATGCAAACTTTGTCACAAGCGGAATCAAGACCCTAAATGGGACCGGCGTCATAGATCTCTCAGAGGTCTCAGCAAGCCTACATACATCATATTTACTTCATCTAGATTAATTTTAGCAGAAAATTTGAAATTTTTGTTTTTTTATTTCATGCGAAACATAATATACTTAACATCATAGGCATTCATTATTGAATGAAGAAGTTCATAATTGAAATAAACATATTCTTCTTAGAATGAAACCAATACAAAGTCTGAAATTAAATGAAAAATGAATCACCATTGGAACATGCTCAACTAGATAAAGACTACATATAACTTAGATAATGACGGTAGACATTCTCGAAGCATGAGCGTTTACCATGCCCGGATCTATGCTCCACGTCCGGATAGCTGCAACGCCGTACCATAAGCTTTAACGTCCATCTATGCTTCTACATTAAAGTAGATATTGTATGGGATTAGTACACACTTGTACTAAATATGGTCATATGCAAGCACACACCAAGAATATTCATGAGTAAGAATAGCTCTTTCGTAAAAACATGATTTGTGGAAGGTCAAGTTAGTTGACTTGCCAAATTGGATCAGGAAAGTCATGCCATGAGAGTAACATGCATCATCATACGTATCATATTGCACACAACACATAATATCTTATACATAGCACATATCATATTGCATATAGCACATAACATCTTTCATATCATCCGTTCATATGCCATGAAACTTTGCATTCATGGACTTGACATCAAGACATCCCAATAATGACGGTTCAACATGTGGGACCTCAACTAGGAAGACTTCATTAAAAAACATAGAGTATGTTTCATTCAATCATACGAACTTCACTTTATACATTCGTAAGCTAGTGTAAACAAGAGTTATACCTATGATGTGGTTAAAGACATTCGTTGGGTTCACAATGCAATGATCAAGAATGACCTAGTGTTATTTCTTAACTCTACCTCACCTCTTGATTATCCTATCCTAACACCTTTGGCATCATTCATTTCATTATATGCATCATTTCAGGATGGCCTCATTCATTCATAGGAAACTTTAACTTTAACCAACATAGATCATGTGAGCATCATGAAATCAAGTGTCTCCTCCACTCGGAAAAGAGGTGGAATCACCGAGTAAAGTGACCCAAAACATTCTAGCGTACATGGGAATTGAACCCCGCCATATCCCTATATTGGCAGTATAGGTTGAAGACTATGAATATAAGGAGACCTATACCCGGCATGCCAGACAGTCTCATCTCATGAGAGTTACGTGAACCTCCGCCTTTCAAGAAAGAAGGAATCACCGCTCATAGCTAGTCTGTCATTGTTCAGTATGAAGTTCCATTACATTCAACTTATACGTCATGGAAGCTTGCTACTAGTATGAGAACATTATAGATCAGTAGAAGATTTCTCATCACATCATTAGTGTTAAGTGTATATTAATCTTAATACTTTTTTTAGAGTGTTCATAGAGACTAGTATCTTCATTAACTTTACACTCTCATAGGTGAGTACGTTTTGGTAACATTTACTTAGGCTCATTTAAGATTGCTCTCATCTGTTACGTTAGCCTCTTATCATGTTGTCACCACGTTCATTAACTTTAGCACACTTGCTTTTTATAATTACTCACCCCATATTACATGAATGTTCATTTTATCATATGCCAATGTAATTGTCCCTTTAACTGTGTTTCACACTCTTACTTATCCCTTTTTGGGATACATCATTCCATTACATACAACTTATGTTCACTTACTTTTAAACGTATGTTAGACTTATGAGTCTGTACATACAAGGCATGAGGCTCTATTCATAGTTCACTTTAAGGATTCATAATGCCCAAAATTATGTGGTACAAGACTTATGTGTCAATACGGATTCAGGCAAGGGAACCCGGTTTCGAATCCATTGAACAACACTTAGCCATTTCCTTAATTACCATCTCTTATCACTTGGCTTGGGGATCCAGGTTCGATCCCCATTGCTTACATTAATTCTTCCCCTTTCTCATTCTTTACAATAATTTTTTTTTCTTTTATTTATTGATGAGGGGCATGGAATCAATTCCACACGACCCCATACTATTCCTTTAGTTAATTTTCCCTCCCTTATTCTCTCATTTTTTCTACTGTGTAAGGGGTAGTGGGATCGATTGCTCACAACCCCTTTTTCTTTTTATTATATTTCTATCCCTTTGATGTCTACTCAGAGGATATGGGTTCGAATACCAATCCTCTCATTTATTTACTTCATTTTAAGTGGGAGAATTAGTCTAAGGCACACTAGTTTAAATCTTGTGTGCCGCAGTTCTCTTTCTTTTTTTCTTCAAAATATGCTGCGGGTCTTCCATATCGTTGGATCGAAACACCACAACATTATTTTATTATTTTCCCTTTCTTGTGAATTTCATTCGACCTCATCTCCAGTTCGATCCCCTCCTGGCACACTCCTTTTAAATTATTTGTTAAGGTATGCCTTAGTGAGACCTTGGGTTTGATCCCTACAGACCTCACCTATCTTTTTTATGTTTATACGCCTAAAATTTCCAGAAACCATTTGCAGTCTTGTTCTAGGTTCTGGAACTTTATTCCACTTTTTTATGCAGCATTTTACAAGTCATTTGAGCAATATATGGTCATTTATTTTAACTACATTTGATAGCATTTCAACCATGTAAATATCATGATTTAGGAACATCTAATTGCACATAAAAAACGAGAAATTCTATGATATTAGCATGCTAAAACATAGACTCAAAGTCATAGTAATAACCTTGCACACATACATCCATGTCTACATTCATATTTTTGAAAGACACAAAAATATAAGAACATAAAAATGTACACATACTCGAAACGAGATCAGCATCACACACATAGTGTCCCAAAATTCTACCGGCAAACATACCAACCTAAGATCATTGGGAGCTAGTGATAGGGAACATAACAGGGGGAACAACCGTAGTTTTCGGAGTAGGTTTATCTAAGACTTAAGGTATCTTGGGAAAAGAACCAAGAGGAAGAGAACCCATACCTTTTTATGTAGTTCAAACCTTGACTGCTTCCCAAAATCTTCTCCAAAAATGAGTTAAAATATGCTCAAAATCAACACCAAATCGACGAAATAATCCTCCCTTTTCCCTAACATTTTTTATTATCTTGTTTTTCTTATATTTTCGTGTAAGTTCTTCAAGTGTGAAATAACTAACTTTACCGCTTTAGTATTTTTTTCTTTGCAGAGAAACATGTAAAAGAAGAGAGAATGATAGTTAAAGTGAGGTACTGATGTGAGAGAGTTGCACGTGCAAGGTGGTTTAGGCTCTCATAAGGACTTAGTCAAAATAGGACTCCTTAACCCTTTAAAGAAAATCTGATTTTCCTTTTTATTATATAAGCTAAAAAATATGAATTCATTAAGATAATTTACCAATTTAATTAAAAACAGTTTAAATCATTTCTTACACTAGACTCGAACTCGGGTTGACCAAGACTTCACTCAAAGGACAATTTCCGGCTCTCTCTCCCAAAATTACCCTCCACTTTATTAATTAAATAATTAATTACATATTTAGCATAATTGTGATATTACCCTTATCCTGGAAAAAGACCATTTTACCCTAGACCCTCCAAACTTAAGATTTCCCCTTTTAAGGTCCTGTAAAGACTCATCTGGGAACATCTTCATATTCGGGAGTCCTACATGGCTTGAATCAACCTTTCATAACTTAACTAACTCCCCAAGTTAGTTGTCTTGGCTGTCGCAAGGGTGTAGAGGTCTGGTTTTACCCGCATCAATCCGTGTAAACCCGGTCTAATCGTAGGCATTCTAGACATATTAAGCATTACTTAGCATATCCATTTTTTAGGGTTGTAAAAATTGTGGATGGTTTTGTGTCCATTGCATATCCATTGACTAGTTTGACCCAAAAGTGTATGAAATTTAAGTTATAAGAGGCATGTTAGAAAAGCTTCCATATGTTGAAACATAGGCTTACTTTTGCTCCGGTTATGACTTTACCAGAGGTAACAAAGGGTTTTGTTGTTTATTGGGATGCATCCCGTGTGGTTCTATGGTGTGTGCTTCTGCAATATGTGATATTATAGCGTATGACTCTAGGAAACTTAAGGTGCATGAGTGAAACTATCCAACTCATGACCTTGAGTAGCGGCCATAGTGTTTGCGTTGAAAATATGAGGGAACAACTTGTATGGTGTTCTGTTGATGTCTTTACCGATCATAAGAGTGTCCACTATGTGTTTAACCAAAACTAGTTAAATATCCTACAAAATTGGTTGTTAGACTTGTTGAATGATTAGGACATGAGTGCCCTCTATCACCTCGGCAAGCTAATGTGGTTGTCGATTCCCTAAGTTGTATCACTATGGGTAGTGTATATCACATTGATGAAGCTAAGAAATATCTACTGAAGGATGTTCATAGGTTGGCTATGTTGAGGTGAGATTAGATTATTATTCGGATGGTGGTTTCATTATTCATTATAACTCCGAGTCATCATTGGTAGTTGAGGTGTAGTCCAAACAACACCTTGAGAAATCATTGGTGGAGTTCGAGGAATCAGTCCTTGGCTAGCGTAATGATAGATTCTCCCTAAGGGGGATGATATTTAAGGTTCCAAGAAAGACTATGTATTCCCAATGTAGATGGTTGAGGAACGGATCCTTGAGGCAGCCCATGGGTCCCTCTATTCAATTCATCGGGGTTCAACGAAAATGTACCATGACCTTAGGGAAGGTTATTGGTGGGAAGGTATGAATAAGGACATAGCAGAGTTTGTCGCTAAGTGTTCATATTGCCAACAAGTAAAAGTCAATCATCCAAAGTTGGGTGTCTTACAAGAAGAGATCCAAATCCCTACTTGGAAGTGGTAAGACATCAATATGGACTTTGTAGTGGGTTTGCCGCAGACTCAAAGGTAATATGACTTCGTATTGATGGTTGTGCATAGGTTGACCAAGTCCGCTCACTTCATTCTTGTCAAGTCTACTTATTCTGTGGATGATTATGCTAGTATCTTCATAGATGAGATTGTGTAAATCAATGATATTTCATTATCCATTATATCATATCGGGGTGCACAATTAATGTTGACGATATTGAGGTCATTCCAAAAAGGGTTGGGTACTAAGGTGCAGTTGAGTACCTCTTTTCATCACCAAATGGATAGTCAAGCCGCACATATTATTCAAACCCTTGAGGATATAATTAGAGCTTGTATAATTGGTTTCAATGGGAATTGGGATAAGCATATGCCATTGGTGGGTTTTACTTATAATAATAGTTTTTTAAGCCTTGTATGGTAGGAGGTGTAGGTCTCCTATAGGTTTGTTTGAAGTGGGTGAGCTTTTCTTCTTGCTCCCGATATAATTAATAAAACTTTTGAGAGAGTTCTTATCATAAGCAACCGGTTGCAAACGGCCTATAGTCGGAAAAAGTCTTATGCCGATCATAGGAGGAGGGATTTGGAGATTGAAGAAGGGATAAGGTGTATTTGAAAATTTCACCTATGAAGGGGGTGGTTAGATTTGACAGGAAAGTGATGTTCAATCCTCGTTATGTGGGTCCCAATGAATTTTTCAAAGAATTGATAAGGTTCCCTATGAATTGAAAGTTCATAGTGAATTGGCTTCGGTTCATCCAGTTTTCCATGTTTCTATTCTTAAAAGGTGTATTGGTGATCCAGAGTCTATTCATCTTATTGAGCGTCACGGTGTCATAGATAACCTCTCTTATGCAAAAGTTCTACTTTAAATTCATGATACGGATGTAAACAATATAAGAAATAAAGAGGTGATTTCCGTAAAAATGTTATGGAAAAATCACCTAGTTAGGGTGAAACATGGGTGGTCGAGTCCAACATGAAGTCTCGTTTCCCTCATATTGTTGATAAATAAAGTTATACATTCTTCTTAATAATAATAAATATGCCTTGAAATTGATGAATCTTTATTTTTGGTGAAGTCATGCATAAATGTGCATTTGGTATTTTATCATAGTGAGTTACAGTGAGTTTGATGCATAAAACTTGAAATTTTGCCTTTTGGTTTGTTTGAGTTATCTTGTGCATTTTTACATGATTAGTCATAGTGAAAATTTGTGTGTCATATTGATAAGTGAACTTTGTGCTAATTTACTCATGTAAAGTATATTGAGCTCATGTGTGTTGTGAGAAGGAAATGCCTCATTATGAAGTGTTTGAGCATTATGTGTGGTAATAAAAGTCTTGAAATTGCTTTATTGAAATGATATGATGTAATAAATTATGTATTGTCGTTGGTTGGACTGATAGTCTTGACTATATTCATTCCATCAATAGAATTTTAGTGTTATCCGGGGACGACTGTTCCTGGGGTGGATAAGCTAACATTTCAAAAATCCAAGAGGAGTCTTAAACCCTAAAATAGGTTCCATGGGGGGTATAAACACTTTTTTAAAACATACTTTAATTAATATAGGTCATTTAGGAAGTTAAGGAACCAAAAACGTCCAAGAACGTCCATAATGTTTGGAAAATTTTTTTGAGGGGTATTAGCGCCAGAGATTTTTTAAAAACCTTTTAGGAGTCAAAGATCCATAAAAAATGGTGGAAGGATATTTAATAGGTGTTTAATATGATTTGTTGTCGGAAAATACGGGTACGACTCCCAAAATACCAACAAAGGAACCTTAAGGAGGACTCTAGTACGTATGAGGCAACACTGTCTGGGCAGTGTGCATACCACGAATGCCAAGGAACGGCTGGAGTGTGGATACACGGGGTGACGATGCCAACCTTCATCCTACACTTATACAATATGGTAAATCCTTCACCTTCACAAGTCTCTGATGAAAACGACGAGTGTGCATAACGGAGGGGGGCCAAGTCATCGACTAACAGAGGGCCCGTCGTTCAGGTCTCTTTTTTTAGGGTCAAGTTTTCCTGCAAATTTAATTTAGTTTCATTTAATAATGTAAGGGTTTAGGTGATTAAATAGGGGTTTAAGGGAATCTATTTATGTTATTTAATCCCCAATATAAAAACCCCCAACCCTCATTAATCTAAACACGTCTCACAAAATAAACTCTCTTTCCTTCTCTCTTCTTTCTCTCTCTATTGGAAGATTCCGTTAAAGACAAGCTACGGGGAGGTTTTAGGGTATTGAAAGGGAATACTTCACCATAAAATATTCATCAAATTTTAAGGTATGATATCTAATTCACCTTCTACACTTCTTTCGGGGTAATTCAAAGTATTTCTAAAAGTTGAGGTTTTATTCAATTACGAATTTGATGTTATGAAATGAGTTGTTTATAATTTCTTTTGGAATTAAAGAATAGATAAAAATGTATTTTAACATTACTATGATAATTGAGGATTGCTTTATCTAAATAGAAGAACATGATCCATAACCCTTAAACCTAGGTTTGATCTTGATGTGAATAAGGTTGTGATTGATTCAATTTACTTGATTATTTGTTATATAACTATTAGATAATGTCATTAAACTAATCATGATCAAATTATAATTATTTTTAGACTTTCATACTTGTTCTTTAAAAGTGATCTAAGTTATGTGAATTAACCTACTTATTTTATTTTAAGCTTTGAATTAGTATTTGAATTATGGTATAGTGACTCTTATAGTCTTGTAATCATGTTTATTATTGAATTATGATGTGAAGCATCTAAATTAGATTTAGTTGAGGGTTTATGGTAAGGCCTAAATGTCAAACTATGAAGGATACATCTTTATCTTTACTTCCAATTGTGATTAATTGTGGTTAAGTTATGATGTTACATTGCAGTAACACTTATATTAGGGTTGATAGGGTGGTATGATGTTGAATTGAAATGTCTTGACAATGTTGTGAGGTTGATTAAGGTTTATGTGTATTAAGGATGGTGATGACAATTAATGTGCATTATTATGATATGAAATGCAAATGTGCTGACCTCACTTATATGAATCGTAATGTAAGGATTTATACTTATACAATTCATATTGAGCTATTGATGATGATTATTATTCAAGGGGTAGAGAGTGTGAACTAAACTAAGCTATTATTGATGATTAAAGACTTAAAGATATTCCAAAAAGGGAGTCTTGTTTAGCACCGAGTGAACTAGATTGAGGAGTGTCCCTTCCCAAATAGGGAAGGTAGGAGCACTAGAGTACTCTTAAGATAGAAGTCTACTATGCATGTAGCATAAAGAGGGTCCAAACTATATATCCTTGTTCTTGAGCTATATTGCCCCCATAGGAATACTAGATAGTGGATCTACTTAGTTTCTATTGTTTCATGTTTCGGTACTACCTTGACAAGCAGTCCACCTTCCTTCGGTGTAGGGTTTTATTACACCGGATTTCAGACAAGCTCATGTTGTCTATGTAGGTTAGAGCAAGATGTTCCCAAAAGGTAAAATGAAT
The DNA here is from genome assembly GCA_027705065.1 of Solanum peruvianum. NCBI lineage: Eukaryota > Viridiplantae > Streptophyta > Magnoliopsida > Solanales > Solanaceae > Solanum > Solanum peruvianum. The sequence continues at coordinate 11,473,462 of JAKWJD010001758.1, read as the reverse complement.
TAAAGGATTGAACTCTAGCTAGGACAACGTAAGGGGTCTAGTTTTATCTAGGTTGGGGTATGGGACTCTACCTAAGCGTTGCACTAGTTACCCTTGAGCGGAGTCTTTGGAGGATGTTACTATGTATGTTTATGCTTATGATAATTTATAATATGTATATGAAGGATTTCCAGATTTTTAATACTATATGTTGACTAGTTTACATATGAGTACATGCCGTCTTATATAGTTGAAGTAAGATGAAATGTATATCTAAATACCATGTTTATACGACGTAGGGTATTAGTCATGATTCTTTTTTGGGTTACTTGATTGAGTAATATTATGGGGGTTCGGTTGGTCATTGCACTTGTTCACATGATAGGGGTTCATGGGTAATTGTCTTGCTTTGTTATAATGAAATGTACTCTTATTCATGCATGTGATTTCATTCCCTTATGATAGGGTTGTAGTAGATTATGGGATCAAGTATGATGATATGCATATTACTTGTTTGAGTTAGCAATCATGTTTTGTTACTTGGTAGAACTTACTTGATTATGTATAATACTTTTAAAGGTTAAAATAGAATTGTTTAACTAAATGTTCCATCTTAGCATATTTCAATTATATATGTGCATGTCGTCTCATACATAGTACAAGTAACGTACTAACCCCATTTTCTTTCTTTTTCCCTAACGTTTTAGGTATCAGTCGTTGAAGGATCATCCGAGAAGACTTGGAGAAGACTTGGATATTCTCTACCATCCTTTGGGTAGGTCCTCACTTCTCGAGGGTTATGGCAATATCTTTCTTATGAAGATGCTTTGGTTTTCTAAGACAATTATGTTCATTCCACTTTTATCGGAGTACGATTTGTATAAGCATATATGTGGATTGTTTACCTTGATGTAGGGCTATGCCCAAATTTGTATGATACTTTATATGGTTTAAGATGAGACAATTTTTAAGACTATGTTCTATCTTACATAAATATATATATGTGCAATAAAAGTAGAAGGCTATGTAACGTTCTTAAACTAAGGTTCCATATATACTCGATATATATATTATGCATATGTAGAGGACTATCTAAACCTACAAGTAGAGGCAATAAATTTGTAAATTTTTTTGTTAACATTCAACTTATCAATGTGATGATGTAAGATAAGAGGCTAGTCCTTGTCCTTAAAGAGGATGACGCTGCCTTGTACGTCAGGGGGTAAACCCGGATGTGAAAACATTCACCATATAGACCAATATATATATATATATATATAAGTGAAACTAATCATCGTATAGAATCAACAATATGCATGTTCAACATATAAATGTCATATATAATAATAAGCATACTTATGCATAAGAATATCCTTCCATGACTCCCCTCAATGATAACTAGTGCAATGCTTAAGTAGAGTCACATACCCCTACCTAGACTAAGCAATATCCCTTAGGTCATCTTAGTTAGAGTTCAATACTTTAGTTCATTTTACCTTTTGGGAACATATTGCCCTAACTAACTATACCACATACGCTAGTGTGGAATTCGGTGTCATAAAACCATACAATAAAGGAAGGCGGACTACTTGCCAACGTAGTACCAAAACATAAAACATAGATACTACGTGGATCCACTATATAGTTTTCTTATAGGAGAAATATTTTCAAGAAATAGTGGATATAATTAGGACCCTCATTATGCTAAATGAATTGTAGTCTCCAATCTAAACAGTATATTAGTGATCCTACCTGCTGTATGTGCGAAGGGACACTCCTCAATCTAATTCACTCATTGCTAAGATAGAGTCCCTTTTTGAAATGTCTTTAATTCTTTATTATCAATCATAGCTTAGATTAGGTCATAGGTTCTAAAACTTTTATAAAATCATCATCATCATAAATCAATAATAATTACATGAGTCCTTTCATTACATTCATATAGGTGAGGTTAGCACATTCGCATTTCATATCATGATAATGCACATTGGTAAATCATTCACACTCCATAAAACATTTACATATTAAGACAACACGTCACAATCATAATCAAGACATTTCAATTCAACATCATACCACCCTATCAATACTAATACAAGGCATATCCAATACTACATCATGACTTAATCACAATTACCCACAATTTGAAGTGAATTGTAGAGATCATAAGACTTACCAAGTCTTCTTCATAAATCATCATCAAGTTCTTACCATAAACCTCAATTAAACCCAAATTTGGGTCCACATTATCATGAATAAAAAATAAATATGGTAACAAGACTAGGATAATCACTACATTACAATTCAATATTAGGTCATAGTTTAATACAAGATACTTAGGTCAATTCACTTTCTAACCTAGATAATCTTCTGAAGAAGTCGAATTAAAGACTATAATTCACTCTTATTTGTTCATGATTAATGTAAAAGCGTCATTTAATAACAATTTTACAAATAACCAAGTCAATTGAACCATTTCAACCTAATGCATATAATGATAAAACATAGCGTTAAGGGTTATCATCTACAAACAAGACCAAACCATCAAGAAATATCATAATTAAGTAGCAATTCATGCTAATATACTTATGATATACAATATAAGACATAATAAAAAATTTATAACATAATATTCGAGATTGATAAAGACCCACATGAAAACCCTACTTTTTAAAATACTTTGAAGGGGCCCTTTCAAGAAAGAGGCCTCAAAGGCCAACTAGATCCTTTCCTAAAAGTTTGACAAAGATTTGATGGTGAAATCCTCCCTTTTGAGACCCCAAATCCCTCCCCTAGTTGTTTTGTGGTGTCTTCTAATAGAGAGACAAAGAAGATAGAAGTAAGCGAGTTTGTTTTGATAGTTGTAATTGGACTAATGGAGTTGGGGTCTTTATATAGCGGGTTAATTAAGTTAATTAATATTTCATAATCCCCTAAATAAAAACTAAAAAACTTAATTAATTATCTAGTACATAACTAAGAACGTGCCAGAGTATTGCAGTAACACCGATGATGCCACGATAGACGCATTGTTCCTTGGTTGGCAATGATGCCCTGTCGACAAACGCACACCCAAACACTGTTGACTCCAACGTGAAAATGTCCTCCTCAAGGGAGCTTGGTTGGTCCTTGGGGAGTCATACACAGACTTTTCCACCATTAATAAACTTAAACACGTGTTATATGCCCTTCCACCAATTTTCACAATTTTTCAACCCCTAAAAACTTGTGAAATAGGCTGAGGCATGCTAGTACCTCCTAGAACTAGTTTCAAGACGTCATGGACGTTCTTGAACTTTTTTGTTTCTAGAATTCATAAATGACTTTTGAACATAAAAATAGGCTTTCAAATCGTTTCTAAACATGATGACAATTTAGTTAGGCTAAAATACATGTCTTTGATTTTTCGAAGTGTTACACATTCAGTTAGTTCATTGTAAAGTGACCTAATAAATGTGATAAATGGTCTAACTGATTTATTATGTGTTTATTAGGTGTTAAATGTTATTATTATGATTATGATATGATATTTAAATTAAAATATGCATATTTATAATAATATCCGTTTTCATGATTTTATGCATTAAGCCATACGTAGTACGTGTGTTTGTACTAATTCCATTCTTTTATCTATATCTATAATGATTGGTAGGTGAGGAGAATTTGGGAAGCAAGACTTGAATTGTATCATCACTCAAGTGAATTTTACGTATGTCCTCATTTTACTCGAGGGCATATATGTCTTTTATTTTTTTATCGAAGTATTGTAATAGACAAAGTATTTCTATATTTTGATGTATTGGTCGTGTCCCAAGTAGTATTTTGTCTATGTTTTGATGAGATTAAGACTTAGTACTTCCCACGATTTCTAATGAAATATGTTATTAAAGATATTCTAATGTCCTTTGAAAAATTTTAATTTCGCACTACCTTTCACTATGTATATGCGATGAATGATACGAATGGTCTTGTATAAGACCTCCGAGACGTCAAGATGCTAGTTGTATTCCAATAATGCCATATCTTCTATGGTGTGGTTTTGGGATGTGACACTATTACAATACATTGAATAAGGAAAAGTCCTCAAAACTATTGAAGTCATACCAACAGTTGTTTGATTGAATACTAATCCAAGCTTCCACTTCAAGACTCCTACTTAATGTCACCTACACCTTTAGAGATAGACAAAAAAACATGGAATTAGTACAAACAATTGTACTATGTACGAAATAATGCATAAAATCATGATAAATGGAGTTTTTTTTTATATAAGTCACATTCCATAATATAGCATCAACATCACTTCAACCTATATAAATGTATAAACCTCCCACCAAATGTTATCCTAAGTTTTACATAAGTATGACAAGAAGAAACAACCCATACACCCTCTTTATGACTACCTAAACAATCCTTAGGACTACCTTACTTAAGATTGTTCCCTTTTCCTTCAATTTACTCCCCACTAACGTTACTCTAAGAATCACTTAAGAAGGAAAATCAGAGACCACCCATACACCCTCTTAAAGCTTACCTAAGCTACCCTCAATTCTACCCTAGATAGAGGTCATTCTACTCAACATACATTCGCTAAAGTCATAATCATTCATTTGGTCAATTAGAAGACATTTCATTCCTTGAGTACTTCACATAATGGTCTTCGAAAGATCTAGGGAACATTCACTTTAGCACCATCAGAGCCTCCTGGTTCCATGTCTAGATAGTATCCCATTCTACTACCTAAACGTTGTAAAGCTGATCAAATATTAAAATGTATCCCACATGATTATAATAGATAACAAGTGAGATAGAATATATTGACAAGAAATGGGATCTGTTGTATACCCTACTCCGATGGAGGGTGTTCTACTTCCCAAGGGTAGAACTAGGACATATACCATGTTTACACATGGTTAAGGAATATCAAGGTCTTTAATGCAATCTAATCTCGTTCTCAAGTAGCGATACACTATACATTAGTCTCCTTCTGAAGTAGATCTACATCTCATAACATATTCACTCGGTGCTAGTTTTTGTTTTCATAGTGTAAGTTCAATAAAAGTGGACATATGAAAAGGTACCATTTTTTAGTAATTACCTAATCATAATGCACCTATCAAATATGGGTCTACTTGGGCTGAAACTCAATGGTCTATGAGGATAGCTCATTCTTAACCTTCTTTCTATCCAGTAGGTTCCACATATTAGTCATTCTTAGAAGGGCACCATATTTTGTCTACACATCCTAGACTTGCATTCAACATTGATCTTCATATAAAATATTCCATTGTGTTCAAGTATCATATAGGAGTGACCATGTAAACCTATTATGATACACTAGTAACACAACTAGAGACATCTCCCTAGTCTATCATTATCACACATAGTCAATAAGGAGAGTTAAATTTCATATATACACATATATCATATAGTCCTTCACATTTATCATAATCAAGTCTTTAGATGATAATATCCCTATTCATAAAGTAATTCTAACAAGGTCATGTTCAATATGATTCATAAACTAACGCCAACGAGGCCACATAATCTAAAGTATAACACATAAGCCCCGCCACCATATGTGTACCATACCAATCATAATCAAAATTCAAGTCCTATATTACATAAAATAAAGGGAATTAGGGCAGATTACCACCAATCCATTCTCACCACTTCAATCATAGCTAATCATCCAATAGAATACTAAAAGGCCCTTACCCATGGCCATGATCACCAATTCAATCAAATATTTACAATAGACAATGAATCAACAGTAATTCAATATAGTTTTATGAATTTAGGGTAGCATACTAACAATTCAAGCACGATTCTATCATAATTTAATGGCCCTAATCAAACTACATATGAATTAAATTGCATTTAAGACATGATCAAGTCACCTAGAAAGTAGTCAAAAACTAGGGTTTTATGAATTACATGGGTCTACAAAACATTTGATGTAAAATAATTCAATTAACACTAATTAAATCATAAATCATTGATCTAAAACGTTTTATGCCATGACCCTTGGCTAGATTTCAATTTAGAAGATTTCATGTTCTTGATCGTATTTGAAATTCATTGGAATTGTCTCCTTGAAGAAGGAGATTTCAAGGATGAAGAACCATACCTTAATTGTAAAAAAAAGACCATAAGATTGATGGAGAAAAACATAAAAAATCTATCTTCTTCCTTGGAGCTTCAAAGCTTCATCAGTTGAGGTTCTTTGAGAGAAACAATGGAGAGGTTTTGTTTTGGGACATTAGGGTTATGAGTTGAAAGGTTAATTGGGGTTTTAAAAGGTCTAATAACCTCTGATAACTAGCCCCTAAAATACCCAAAAGACAATTAAACTTATAGAACGTTTTAACCAACTAAAACTCGACTTAAATTTCCGAAATTGCCATCAGGGGGACAAAAATTGCATCGCGGAGCTGTTACCACAAGATTTTGGAAATTAATTTAGGAGATAGGAGTGGGTAATCAGGCCGCGACGCTCTTGTGTTTCACAAAGGCTCAAAACCTTTCTGTCTTGGGCAGCTCGCTTAGCCATTGTTTGTGTCCTCCATGGGGAACCTTAGGGTGGTCCCTGGGTGTCTTTGTAATCTAATCTAAACATATGTAGATTCAATTTCAAGCATATTAACTCGGTGCTAGACTTTGTTTTCTTAGAGTAAGTTCATTAACTAAAGGAATATGTAAAGGCAACACTTCTAGCCTTAACTAACCTCAATGCCTTTACCAAAGATGGTCCTCAAGGGCTGCCACTCAATGGTTAAATAGGATAGCTCTATGACTTTCTTAAAGATGATTTCAAGTTTTTCCAGCCAACCTATCCCTAATTCCATCATTCATAGAAGGAGGATTCCATTACGACATTCAACTCTAAGGATATCATAACCTACTTTAAATTATTTCAAGGTCATACATACAAGAGAATGTTACTTTAGCCTTCGAAGTCAATTAATAAGATATTCACATAGTTTTATGTATCCAAAAGAGGGACTTAGGTCAACTAATAAAGACAGAACAACCATCATATCACATGTTCACTATCAGACAAGTAACAAGTAGGGAGACTAAGTCTACAACACAATATACCACATTAATACCTTCATATACAACCTTATCACATACCTTCACATCAAGAAGAATAATAAAATAATCATTCATACAAGATCACATAAGCATTACAAGATTACTTCACTTCATATACTCACATTATAAAAGATTCACACCTATATCACATCATACTTCAATTCACATGTTCATACAAGTCATAACAACTTATACATCATAACATTACTTCACATCAACAAGTTCGCATTATACCTCCATATAAGCAATATTATGATAGTACTACAATATAAATAATAATGCCGACAAGTCCATGATGATCACAATTATAACAAATAAACACCACCACCATAAGTGGACCATACCAATCAAAACAATTCAATACCATTTCTACATAATATAGAGAGGTTTGATCATCTTACCAACATTTGATCACCATATTCAACAATCCGTATCTAGTCCAACCAATTCCATCACAAAAGGCTCTTACGAATAGCAGTCAACACAATTCCAAACCAGCTATCCAACAATCTACAATATGAACATAATCCAATCAAGGCAGCCTATAACAATTAAACTGTGATCTATACGTAAAACAAAATCCCTATATAATCTACCGATGAATTCTAGTAAGGCTTAAGAAATTGTCCAACAATTATAGGAAGGCGGGGTTAAATACAAAACTTGCCGTTGAGCTTGCCAAAACACCAGCAGAATTTCAGCAGGTGCCATTGATGGACCATCATCGATGCGTTGTTGATCCATCGATGGGCAATTCACCCACATTACAGTCAAATTTAGAGATTAGAGAAGGTAAAGGTTTCATTGAGAATTTCATTGGACAACTTAAATTATACATCAATAACATCACATCTTAACATTTAAAAACGTTTCATATAAGTACCCATGACTTAGAGTAGAAATTGGACTTTTTCATAAACTTGAAGATCTTTGTATCACTTTGAAATTGACTCTAAGGTGATTGAAGTCATTATATGAAGAACTCTGATACCTTATTAGAAGTAATCAAAAGAGAATTGAAGAAGAACTCTATTCAAATCTATCAACCAATCTCCATCTTTGTCTTGAGCTCTCATGAAGGTTTTTTGAGAGAATTTTGAAGGGAAATGGTTTTGATTTAGTTTCTAGGATATAAATGAGAGTTTAATCACTTAAATAATCTTTAAATAAAGAAATACACCTAAAACAACCGTCCTCCTAATTTATAAGGCTTGGAGTGAATTTCCCAAAATACGCCAAGCTTAGCAAACAATTGTCACGACCCGAAAGCACCCCTTTGAAGTTAGGGAAACCCTCCATTCATGGAAACGCTTACTTGACCATTTGGTGTCTTGTACAAACCCTTTAACTATGCTTTATTTCATAAGACATGAAAAGTAGTGCGGCATTAAAACTTTTCACGACAATTATTATAAAAAAGAGTTTATTTATATATTCTTAGAAAATCTCATCGTCACAAGACAACTTAAGACACGACCCTTTACATTTGAAAGATATACATAATAAGTCTTAACATAAGGAAACCAAGAAGATATGAAATATGCCCTCAGATATATGAGTACATACTTTGTCTTGAGAGGAACTTTCCTAAGCTTTGACTTCTAAACATCAACCTTACTTCCAAAACCCATACTTCGATAGTATAGAGAAGTATAAACTTTGTACAAAACAATGTACTAAGTATGGCATATGCAAAAAGGCACATTTTAGTAAAATAACATTTCATGCAAAATACTTAAAATATTCATAAATATAGAAGTATAAAAATATAAGAAACATAATTTTACACTTAGAGAAGAACTTTCATAATTTTAACAAAAGGAAGCACTCCACGGTAAACTCACAAATATCATAGTGAACTCAATTTGAACATTACAGTGAATTTCCTTCAGCATTACAGTGAATTTTCTTCAACATTACAGTGACTACAATGCTCTAAAGTAGTGGACTTCCAAAATATTGCCAATGGCGAAATAAGCATCAATTCCGTTGGATATCCCTTCCTAAGGTCATCCTAAGACTCACTAAGGCAAGACATGAAAGAAGCACACATATTCCTCCTTCAATACACCAAAGCACCCTAAAGACTACCTCCCTTTTAGGCATACTCACCTCGAGAGAACAAGCACCCACTCAATGGAAACATAGTAGAAGAACACCCAACAACACACCAATAATTCCATTTTTTAATCCCTACTTAGTGCAATGATTAGATGGGTCTCATACCACCACCTATCTAAGTAGTATACTCTTTTAGAAGACTTAGCAGCAAGACTTCCCTTTCAGAAGGACCTACTCAGTGCAATGGATAGATAGCTTCGCATACCCCCACCTAGCCTAAGTAGTACTTTCTTGAGGAGACATAATTCATTCACTTCAAATAAAACTCACTAAGTGTCCCCTTTCGAAATGCCTACCAAGTGCAATGGATAAATAGTGTCCCATTCCTCTACATGGAATCCAGATGCTTCCTTTATTGGAAAAGGGTCCCCTCACTTGCCTAGGGTGAGGTCTTACTCTTAGCTTTTACATGGCTTGCCCAATAGCTACATCTATACGGGCGCATAGTTAAGGGATAATGTGATTGCTACTAAGTAACTCATTCACTACTAACGAGGAGTACTCATCTCAAGAGGTATATTGGAATACAACATCTCAACTCATGAAGTGAAACTACCTCTGGTGCTAGGCATAACTTCCCACGGATTTTAAACATTATAATCTATAGGTTAATGATAACTAGTGAACACCACATCTCAACTCACGAAGGGCATTCATCCTTAGGCCTATCCTAGAAATCTCTTAGGATGTAGTGGGGTTGCAACTAAAGACTTTATCTCAAATAACAAAGACTGTTCACCCCAAAACTCCCCTTTAGGACTTAACTTAGCTTCATTCATTCATTCAAGTGTGAGTGTGTGTGTACATGTGAGCAACACCTTGCACATAAGCTTCATTTCATTTACATTTAACTTTTATTCATGCTTAGACCTCATTTTTCACATCACACGCTTTATGTGCTTCACATAATCATATACTTTAGACATAATCCTAAACATACTTTACATAACAAGATTCATAAAAGAATTAACAAGAATAACTTCATTAAAGCATACACTATAGTCTACTTCACATAATAACTTTATAACGCACATTTAACAAGAATGTCATATTTATCATCTTCAATGAAATAAACTTCATATGTTGTACAGAAATGATAGATATGAGCATTTAACCCATTATATAAACAGTAGATTCTGGGACCGCAATGAACTAAGGATTTTTCATAGAGAAATTTAGGGTCCGTAATGAACTAAGGATTTTTCATAGAGAAATCAAAATTCAGAGGTTTCTCAATTTTAATTTCAAATCAGTCCTGCAAATACTGAAGATACTTTGAAGATTAAACATGAACGTAGAAAGCTTGAAAATTAACCGTATCAACAAGCCAACTACCACAACGAAGACATTTTGAGAAACTAAGAGGACTGATTTTAAAAAGTACTAAATACATTTTGTAGAACCGGATCATGAGTTGACACCAAAGATTGTAGAGGATTTTATGCTTTACAACATGTGTACTTCCCGCATCAATAGGTTAAGCAATGTTTGATCAAACACACCCTGACATACCTTGAACATTCAATCCACAGTTGTTTTGAAGCAATTGACTAAATAATTGTAACATTTCCTCTCTCATTTCATTCACTACTTATTTTTAGAGAAGTGATTTCATTGACATTTTTCTGTTTCATGATGTTATCTTCCTCGTCTTTTTTCAAAGAACTTGTTGTCACTTATCTACAATAGCACCTAAGTCGACAAGGCTGCCCTTTCCAAACACTGCCATTATCATCTACAGTTTCCCCATATTCTGGTGATTCTGAAGTTCAGCCTACTGAATAAAGTTGAGATCCATATTAAATGCAAGTACTTAAAATTTGTTTCTAGCTTAAATGCATTTCGGTTTCATTAAGAGAACTTCACTTGACATCCCTTCAAGAAAACTGTGCATTGACTCAAGCATACTAAAATAAAATTATAGCCCTCGTAATAAAATAAAAGTTTTAAACCTTAATTAAGTTCATCATTAATACACTTTTAAAAACTTACTATTGCAACTTGAGTATCATCTTGAATTTCCTTTCCTGTCTTTGTATGAGTTGCAATAAACATTTCAGACTTTGATAGTTCCTCATTGTTTTCATTGGTTGCAATTTAAAATATATATACAAAATAAAAAATTCAAGACGTACCAATAGAGACTCTGTGGGATAAAGTTCCTGGAGACCATAATCGATCTATTTGAAGAATGCAAATGGATTAAAAGTGTATGACCGAAGATGCTAAGTATTACAAATGTCACGCGTACTCTTGCAAAAGTAATAGGTCCTATTCGATTCCTCCATTTTTGTTTTTTCCGATTTAAATAATTCATCTCACACATGGCCTATAATTTAATAAAATAAATGTTTTAGTTAATCAATAAAATAAAAATAGAATCATATGATCAAAAGTAAGTTGAAGAATAGAAATGCACTATTTTGACTTACTTGAAAAGTAGGGTTTTTTTAATACTCGATCAATTGAAAATATTAATCTTCTGGAATGTCACACGAATTTTTTGCTTGTATATCCTCAATGGTACTATTTTTATCAAAAAATCCTTCTTTAATTCTTTACTTGTGTCACTTTCAAGCATCACGAAATCCAGTCATAACTCACTTCTTTCCTTCTACTGGTATTAGGGATTTGGACTATGTAAAATAAAATTTATTTAGTTTCAGTACTTAATAATAAACAAACAAAATATGCAAACTCAAGATTGATTGTACTTCCATTGATATATTCCCACATTCACTTTTTAGTATCTTTTGGCACCACATTCCAACTAATGTACATAAAGATGATTAATCTAGGATTCCTTGAAATTGTTCCTATAAAGTTGACAAATTCTGACACTTACTAGTTCGACACACTGCTTGTCCATTATCAAATATCACCTCTTTAATTTCATCAAAATTTCTTGAGTGTGAATATCCTTACATGTTGTTTTTCCTCGGACTTTTTTCGCATCCAATATTCGAAGTTTATATGAAAGTAAGGAAATAAGAAATTTCATTGATACAACAAATAAATCTTATAACACTTAAGACACACCTTCTGTACTACAATCAATGCAAATTAACTCGTCTATAGCATATTCATCCCCGTCGATTTCCTCTTGATCCACAAGATCATCAGCTACTGTGTGGTTATATTTTTGTTTCATTACCTATGTGTATAGCTTGTTTTTGTGGAGACTAATCAAGACTAGTAGATGGTATGATTGACTTCCTCTTTACTTACTTGCGGTTTGGTAGATCAAGAATCTCATGTTCTTTCAGTGGTCGTAATTCTTCTAGTAACTGATCAATACTTGTGGCCGGTATGAACAACTTCCTCTTCACTTGTTTGAAGTTTAATAGATCTTGAATACCATGTTGTACCTATGCATTAACAAGTGTTTCTTTAGTCACATACACTGAATCAGTAACACCTTTCTTGGAAGGCGTATGGAATCTAAAGTTGTGCACAGTAATTTAATTATTTTATTCTAGAGTGGAATCTACTGATTAAAATAAGCTATTTTTAGTTTTTCCTATCCCAAAAACCATATGTGATGTACCAAACTCTTCCCTTGAAGATTTTTAAATTACTTATTTGTTCTCAACAAATTTATTCTTTTCTTGTAGTTAAATGAAATCCTTAAAATTCATTCTTTTATGTGCTATTTGTGCATGATCTTTCTTATCTTTATCATTGCGTTCGTTAACAAGTTGTTCTTTGTTAATATTGAATTGGTTATCCAATTATTTACTTTATTGGTATTGAATATCAAAGTTCAAATTCTTAAATGGTCTTTGATCTTTGTTCGGATTCGAACCCTTTTTTTCGGTGCTGCTGATTGACTCAATATTCCCTCTTTCTCTTAGTATATTCATTTCCTTTCCCTACAGTAAGTGAAACTACAAAACAATTAATAGATTGTTGTTAAATAGAAAAAGCAAACATGCCTAGAGGAGAGGTTCTAGCCTCATAATTTTATACGTTCTATGATTACTAGATAGAAAGAGCTATAGAAATCTACCTTCAAAAGATTTACCTTTTTTACATTTACTGTAATAATTAGAATGAGTAGTGACCCAATCATTAGATTTCAGAAAGATAAGGAAGTACTACATACGGAGGACTGATTTGACTGTGCTCCCTTTAGTGCTTTCACGGTGTTGACTTTCATTTCTAATGACTACTATAAATAGGAAAAAATAAGTATTTAGATGACAACAAAAATTTATATTTACGTATCAGAAAGCAATTAATAAATGTAACATGAATACTCCATATATTACTAACCTTAGACATACAAGTTGTGCCAACAAACAGTCAAATAAAATAATTGCAAGTTAGAATAAAAGGTTCATCAACAAAATAATAATTACATAAATTAAAGAAGCCAACATATATTATCGACCAAGAAAAATAAGGCGCATAAACGAAGCAAACAGAATACATAGACATCTTATGGCGTTTGTATAAAAATAGTTGAATAACAAAAATAGTGAGTTATCACTATTTGGTCATTGTAGATTCAAACTCATGGTGTGTCATCTTGAAACTCGTATTTTGCATCTCCTAATCAGCATCAGAATCATCTTCAGAATCACTTTCAGACCCGTCTTCACACTCTTCTTCAAAATCATATTCAAACTCTTCTTCAAACTCATATTCAAACTCCTTTTCATACTCGACTTCCGAAGGCTCATCAATTATAGTTTTGGAACATTAGTCCTCACTAAGGGAACTTCACCGTCTTTCTGGTATGGATGGTCTCGTCAACTATTCAGACAACTTATTTTCATTATATTATGTTAGGTCAAATTAAAATTCAACACTCATGTTGAACAAGTCTCTCGAGAATCTCTTCATAACCTAATGTCTATCTTGATTATACGGATCTTGCACATAAAAGCATTGATGTACTTAACATGCAAGCACAAAAGGCTCTTCTTCAGAAAATCTTTTGTTAAAATAGACATAAGTAAGACAATAAAAATCTTTTTCAACCTCAAACCAATCGCACTTAGATAGAACAACCTTAGAATAACTATAATAGCCTAACTTAACTATATCAAATTTTCAACAAAAATAAGTTAAATTTGCAGCAACAAGGTTCTTATCCTTTTAGATTTCAAAGCTAGTATTTGAGGCAACAATTGTAACACAAGGTGTACATAATATTGGTAAACACCTGTCCAGAAAGGTCTCACTAAAGAAATCCCAAATAATATTATTTACATAAGTACCCCTATTTTCTTTCCACTGAGTGTACCATATGTGAGCAACATCATTCAACTCATATGTTGCCAACTTAACCTTATCATTCCTATTGACCTGCATAATCTCAAAGATCTTCTTGTTCTAATCCAAGAAAATATAAGGATCCTTATAGTTAGTGATCCTAAGAACTCATGCGGATTCATCTAACAAAGTTACGGACCCTTGCTGCTGTTGATCCACCATTTGCATTCACACGAGCATGAACAAGATTGTTTTGGTTGGTCATACTTTGAGCCATCATCTGTATCGCAATCTTGAATTCAGCATTGGATAGTTCTGATCTTGGACTGGAGGAGCTGCATTTTCATTCCTAGCATTCTCATTCTTGGCGTTATTTGTATGAAGAGGCATGATTTGAAACGTACACCATCGAGTTAGAATGGAATTAGATCATACCTTACGAAAGATATAAGTAACAAGAAAAAGAAGTTTTCCTAACACACTTTGTGACCTCTCTCCCATTAGATATGGTGCACTTCACACCCAAGAAAAAGACACTACTTTGTGCGTATTTTGAGACATCCTAGGACTTCCAAGCCTAGTGTTCTGATACAAAGTTTTGTCACGGCCCGAGCTACCCTTGAGACATGGACAAGAACCACTAGTACTCCAAACCTAACCATGCAGGCATGATCATGAGCATACTAAAGATAATAAACTTAATGCGTAAGCTAAATATTAATTTAAACTAAAAATATAGGGAATAACCATATTCTTTAACTAAGATAATTGAAATACTGATTAGTTTAATAAAAAGAAACTATTGACTCAACACTAAGCAAAACTAACTATTTCTTAAATTATCGTGTAAACTGACTAAAAATGCTTGGACTAGCCCCCAACAAGGTCTAGTAACAATTAAAATAAAATGTCTAAAAGACTAAACTGAACTCATAACTATTGTCCTCGGAGAATAAGGACTCACCAATGAATTTGCTTAACTGGATATTGAAAATTGACCTAAGTGCGATTTTGATGCTGAGAACCTTAACCTACATCACGAGAAGATGTAGCGCACATATGGGAGTGACTCATAACCGATAATAAAACAAAACATAAATGAACAAGAACAAAAGAAATTATAATAATCTGAACATGATGCACTGACCAAATTTATAACATGCTGAGACTAAATACTAACTAATATATAAATATGGTCAATGCAAGAGAGTCTGACTAAATTGTGGGAGTGACTCATAACCGATAATAAAACTATATAAGATAATTGTGGAGTTCGATGTATACGCCCCATCTAGAGGAGCCAATACACCCTGCACCTATAAAAGCATGCTAGCATGATCACTAAATTGATGCCCACATAGGGGACTTACAACCTACTTGGCTAGTACTACTAGGACTAATTGGGTACGCTAAACACTAGTCCAACTCTATAATTTCCTACTCCTTAACGAATTATGTAATTAACTGATTCTGATTGAGTTTCTATAAATACTAGATAGCTCCGAATTGAATATGCAAACTGAGAATGCAACAATTAATCTAGTAATTATGCATTTATAACTGAGGCTTGTATATCTGAAGTAACTAAAATATCTGACCTAGCATGTGTAATTCAAGAACTAAAGAAATACATACCTTGTTCTGAAATTCATGCAATAATCTGAGAAATAAAATGATAATTTGATTTGGAACATATAAGTAATAAGTTCATGAATTTCATTTAATGTTATTGGAACCCTAGGTCTAATCATGAATTGGGAATAAGGAATCTAACTGAAAACTAGGGATCTATTTGATGAAAGGAACCCAATAGTGAAATATAACATGCCTGATAAGGAAATCCAGAAGAAATGTTTAGATTTTGGGGCTGGAATTAAAGAAATCTTGTTGTGCTCTTGAAGTAGGGTGCTTGACCTTTTTCTCCTTTGTTTCTTCTAATTTTCTATGATTTGATTTATGATTTTGAGTTAGATAGGTTTTAGTTATGAGTATATGTGAAGGTTAGTTTAGTATATGTTGATGTGATTCCACTGAATAGGTTGTTTATGAGGAAAGACATGTCATTTTAAAAATTTGTGATATGATATGGTTATAGCTTGTTACTAGTTGTTTTAGTTTAGTGGAATTCCCTTTGGAGGGATAGTATGCCTTATGATGATGCAGAATGGTAGCATGATGTTATGATATAGTTTTGAGAAGTCTTGGAGAATGTGTTAAATAGTGGGAAAGATGAAGGTTACCTTTGTATATGTGGAAATGCTTCATAGTTGTCCTTGTGTTGATTTAAATCTTTTGTATAGTCTTGCTCCTAAGGGGGAAGGAGGGTGTTGAACCTTGTAAGGAGATTGTAAAGTATGCTAATTATTAGGAGAAACCTTATGACTAGTTAATGATTCCATCTATTAACCCCTTCTAAGCGTGGGGAAATGGGGTTTTATTAAATAAGTGGAAGTATGTCTACACTTAGGTGACTTAGGGGGATGTATGGTATTTACCCCTTACCTCTTAAAAATAAGGAAGAATTAAAGTTGAGCTATTTGAAAGTTGTTAGTTGTCGTTTAAACTTGAATTTTAGTATGGTAAATTGAGGAAGTACTTAGGTTGTACAGAGGCATGGTTTGTTGGAAAGTTCAACCAAAAAGTGATGACCCTTGTAGGTTGTTCTTGATTGCTTTGACATTAGTCTTTAAGTGCATAATGTTAATAGGATTATCATGAGTGGGGAATAATGTTCATAGATGGTAAGATTTTTAGTGCCCTTAATGTCCTTATATAAAGTTCCCTTGAACATCTCTAAGTTGAAAATCAGTTTGATGTTATGGCAAGAAGGGTGTTCATAATCTTAGATCCCCAGAGGGATGATGTGTTCAGTTAGTAAGAATGGTAAGCTAAAATTCTCCTTGAGTTGAGATGAGTTGCTCTTAAATTGGTTTATCCTAAGTGGTGGATGATTATTTCAGGTAGTAAAGTTGTAAATATCCCTATCTTTCCTTTTATTATTACTCAATCTTGAAACCAAAGAGTTCTAAGATAGCTTGCTCATTATAGGAATCTTGCATAATAGGATAAGTTTCATGTTCTCCATATGTTATGCTTTTCTGAAATCACACTATCTTATCCATGTTATTAAAAGAAAATTTTGATAAATTAGCATTAGTTGTCAAGACTATGCCTTTTGGTGTGCCTGAAAAATTGTGATAAATTTCCCTAAATGATGCATGTTTATTAAAGCTTGTCAAGTGCTAAGAGTAAAAAGCTGTAAATTTACTTCCTAATGTTGTGATGTGCTTGCTTTGACCGACCATATTAATTTGGCAACGAAGGAAGTACAAGTATAATGTCATTTGGAGTTAATAAATCCTCCTTAGTATGAATTAACCTCTATTTACTTCTTTTATCTGAACTTTATGATGCCATGTGGGTATGTTGTTACTAGAAGAAGGTAGTACCTCCTTGAGCAAAAATTTGAACATGGTAATTTATATGTATGACCTTGATGATACTTGGTCTAAGCTATTAGATTGTATTTAATCTACATTATTCATGATTCTTGTGTAACTAAATGTATTGTTCAATTTTTGCATAAGTCAAAGCGTGAATTATGACTAAGTGTGCAATTGGAATCCATAGTATGTTTAACCTTCTATTTAAATAATGAACTTGCTTAATATTGGAGAAGGTTGTTCCTCCAAATGGCAATGAATATGACCAAGTATGTATGCGTGGAAAGGATTATTGAAGTAGTCCATGTTTTATTATATTTCTCTGAATGCATGTTAGAATGAAGTTTGCGTTCCTTGTAAGTTTTGTGCATTGATCATTATTTAATAACATGTTGGAGTAGTATGCGCTGCTATGAAAGTTATTGAACTCCTTGAAAGTGATTAAAATGTTTCATTTGTCATTAGAGGATGAATGTTTTCCAAGTAGAGGATTATTGTTACACCCTTAAAATTTACTAAGATAGCTCGAGCCTCACATGTGCCTAAACAAGCTAATATCATGTTAATAAAGTGTTTTATATTTTATGATTGTTTTAAAGAGGTTTGAAGGTCAAAAGTCCAAGAACGTCCAAGACATTCAAAAGTTGGTGTTTAGACGTGTCAAAGAGTCCTTGTATCTTTGACTTGTTTTTAAGTGTTGTTTGTAGTTGAAAAATAGGGTCATTGACTCTAACATCTAAATAAACATGTTAAGGGTCAATACGTCAGAGTATGACTCCCCGGGGGCCACCCTAAGGGCCCCTAAGTAGGACCTAAACGTTGGACAAGGAGGCTGCCCAAGGCAGCGTGCAGCAGCAAGATTGAAGACCCTGCCTCTCTTCCTGCACCTGGAACAAAGTGTTCCTGTGTGTCGCGTTTCCAACGCACAACTTACTGCCTCAAAAATAATTTGGGGCCAAAGATGAGGCTACCCCCGTGACGCGCAGCCTTTCCTAGATCAAGTTGTGTTGTTTGGAAGTAAATTTCTACATATCTAAAAGTCACAATAAGTATGAGGGTATTTTGGTAACATAGGGAGGCAGTTATAAACTTTTTTAGGACCTTTTAAACCCCTTTCCCAATAAAAAACCCCCACCTCCCATTGACAAATCAAAATCCCATAAACCTCAAAACCTCCATTGAAGTCCAAGCTCAAGAACAAGCTATCGAGGTGGATTCTTGGAGCATTCTTCTCAGATTTTCATTATGAAATATTTTATGAATATGACATGTTTTCATGTATTAAAAGGGAACAAATCATTTTCTATATGAAAATTAGATCTTGGAATCATGAACATAATTTTGGAACAACTCAAACGAAAATTTATAATTTTGCTCCCTGTTAGACCGATATCTCTCTTTCCTGACTTGGTTTATTTTTTTTACTCTTTTATTCTTTTTGTATTGTAGTTCAATGATCTCTTTTAATCTTATGTTTTAATTAGAAGTGCAGAGATTTATTGTAGTCCCATACATATAACAAACCAAGTATGTAATCCAAGAGACTAAGGAAATGATTTGACTACAATTGGGCATGAAGTCTTTATAAGCCAATCTTTATTGGCTATGCCCGTTTCTCGTTCATTTGCATTACTAAGGAGTCATTATAAGCCAATATTAATCATTTTTGGCATAAGCCAATAACTGTTAAAACTTAATCCTTATCAAACACTGATAAATTGATATACTTATGCTTTGCTTACTTAGTTCACTTTGAACTTACATCTCTCCCTCTTTATTTCTTACTTTCATAAAGAAATCTTTAGGACTAAGATCATATGAGCTAACATAAAATCTAGTTTCTCCCCCTCACCGAAAATAGGTGGTTAACCAGTTAAACATAACCTCGATCTTGTGAGTTTAGATGAAATCTAGTGTCTGCCCCATACTAAAAAGGGGTGGTTCACCGGCTAAAGCGAAACCAAGTCCAGTGTCTCCCCACACCGAAAAAGGTAGTTCACACCTAAAGTTAAACCGAATATTCTCTTAAGTATTTAACTGACAAAGATCATGTGAGCTAAAAATGAAATTCAGTGTCTTCCCACACTTAAAAGAGGTGGTTCACTGGCAAAAGTGAAACCGAATATGACCTAGATCTCTTAGATTGAATCCACTGTCTAGTTCCTATGTTTGCAACATAGTGCAAATACTAGGAGATTTTGTAGACCCTTATCCACCTTGGTGGTAGCTTCATTTCATAAGGCTTACATGTGCTTTCACATGCTTATTTCTATTGTATCGGTGCTTTTCTCAATTCATATACTTAATAACTTTTAGTATTGACTAATAAATTATGGAAGATTGATTCTAATATGAGGTATACTTAACTCAATGGATGACTTGTCATCCCCTTCCTTACTTGATGAATGTGAAAGTAATCTTACATTACCTTTATGGTGTTAATGAGACTTGTCTCAAGATTTCTTACACCCTCTTATGAGAGTATCTTTAACATAGCTAAATGGATGACTTCTCACCCCTTTATTTACATGATAAATGTGAACTTAAGTCTTACATTCTCATTATGGTGTGAGTAAGACTTGTCTCACGAATTCTAACACCCTCTTATGTTAGTATCTGTACCATAATGATTTAGGTGCGTGTGAGACTTATCTCATCTCCTTTAATACCCCATTCTACGTCAATTTCATAACTCATAAGCTTTTTAGTTATGTCATTACTCACCTTCTCTTGTTCAATATTGTTTGGTACTCTTGTACTATTCATTATAAAAGTTATGGAGACTCTTTATTGTGCTACTTTGTCAACAAGTTCATTTAGATTGGGTAATGTTGGGACTTGTCCCAACATTTCCATACCCTTGGTTATGAGTTTCATTGAGTTATATTGTTCTTTCTTAATTTGGTATAACTTAGTCATTAGACAATTCTATATCATATTTTTGAAATAACGTTGTAAGCCAATTTATTGACATAAAACAAACTTTCACTAAACAATGGTCATGAGAATATCAATAGCCAATTCAATTTACTTCATGTATATACTATTGTAGTCTCATCACTTTACGCAATCCTATTTTTTAATAGTAAAATAAACCTCATAGACGAGTCATAACAATTTTCATCTTCTCGAACACAATTAGACATTACAACACTCCTTATCTCATTTAAGTAATACTCTAATCATACGGATCTAGCCTATATGTCTCATTCGACATTATAAATCCATGAAAAGTACAAATAATAATCAAATAGTACCATATAAAAACAACATTCTCGAGATTTACATTATACATACTATTAAAATCAGAAATAGGGAGAACTAGGGAGTTAAACATTGTTTCATTGGGAACAACCCTATTTCCTTTTTTGAATTCACGTTTTAAAAGTCTCTTGAAGAAAGGAATACAAGAGATGTATCTTACTGTATATTTTAAGCGATGAAGATCACCTTGAACTTTGCACGAAAAATCTTGAATAATAGCCTTGAAATGGCCTAAGTGAACTCGAGTGTATTTTTTGTTTTTTTTGTGTTTTGCTCGCTGTTTTTAATCGTGAGTTTCTATTCGTTGAAAGTGAGTCTAAGTTTTAGAAATCGATATTCACTAATTAAAATTAGGCCAATTAAGTTAATTAAATAAATCAATTAGCTTATTACAAAAACGCCGCTCCTAAATAGACTAAACATAGGAAAGCATTTAACTAAGTCAAATCTGAAAATT
Organism: Solanum peruvianum; assembly: GCA_027705065.1. Taxonomy (NCBI): domain Eukaryota; kingdom Viridiplantae; phylum Streptophyta; class Magnoliopsida; order Solanales; family Solanaceae; genus Solanum; species Solanum peruvianum. The sequence goes on along the minus strand of JAKWJD010001758.1, from coordinate 11,451,880 downwards.
TAGCTAATGGTCCGGCCTTGATATTGAATTTAAATTATTTAATTAATTAAGTGACCAACGGTAATTAATAAAATACCCCTAAGTCACTACACCATAACCAACCCCTTTGGACCATCCTAGGTTACGTATTAGGATATTTCTTTAGTTAGTTTCTATGCTCGTGTCACCCGGTTAGGTCTTAGGTTGTCGGGTTCACTAGTTAGATTATTTTTGTTTGTCCTAGGTTAGTGTCACCCGGTTAGGTCTTAGGTTGTCGGGTTCACTAGTTAGATTATTTTTGTTTGTCCTAGGTTAGTTATATAATTAGGTATGTTTGTTAGAGACTAGAGTTTGTTATGAAGCAAGGCCCCACATGTCTTAAGCTACGTCCACCCTCCCAACCACCCTAACCGAATTAAGTTGGGCTTTTCACTTGGCCGGTTAGCACATGGATTGCTGCTCATTTCTTCTTGGCCCAATGATCCTCACTATATACTCGGGCACTACATACTCTACATGATCATTTTAAATAATCATGTGCTATGGTACCTAGGCTTCACACTTGGATTCCTCGTACCTATTGTGCTAAGAATTCAATCTTTTAGCTTAAGGTCTGCATTCCAGGTACAATTCCAAAAAAATTGGATTTGAGCAATTGAACATCAAGGAGTATTTTAATAATTAGAAAGTGGCTAACTTCCTATATCCAATATTCTCTAGCATTCCCAATATTATTCAATATTAGGCATTGGGATGCATATGTACCCCAATACATTCTTAAAACCTAATAAGTTATTCACTAGACGATTATATTTTCTGAAATGTTACATTATCCCCCCTTAGGAACATTCGTCCTCGAATGACATTACACATCATTTTGAAACAAAGAGGGCATTTTCAAAAAACACATTACATACTTGAAACTTTACTCTTTGTGAATATCTTATTAAAAACTTAGTCAGGATGATGCACATCACACAAAGCTTATCTGAAGCTTCATATATGAGATAGAGGAACTTTCTTCTCAATCTTACATTAACTCAATGAACATCACAACTCACGCAACACAAAAAAATTTCAACGCTGTAGAAAAACAAAAATCATTAATGCAAGTATGAACTCATATTAACGAATATAGTGAAAGTATAATACACACAGTTAACGTACTTAAAACACCAAAATCGACTAATGCACTAAAATTTAGAGTTTCATAAACAAAATCAGACTTAGGGTGAGTATAACTAACCTCAAGAACTAAACAAGTGTTGTAACGGGATCTCAATCGACTATGTAAGACCTCAAGGCTTTAGGTATTCGGTCTTAACCGGTTGGCAATTTGGGAAATCCTCTACAAACATAAAAATATCTCGCTTCGTACCTTCCCACCAATAGAACACCTTTAGATCATGATACATCTTTACACTCATTCACTATGCACACAGAGTCTATGGAAGGAACTTTATATGCTAAGTCATCGACTCTAACTAAGTGGTATAAATACCTGTTAGATAACATCTTATTGGCGATAAGATAGGACACTATTTGACTTGTTTGATTTGTACTATGCTCTTCCCATTCCAGCTCTAACTCATTAGGAAAAACTGAAACCTTACTACCCTATTTGGATAGTTTATTGTAGCATAACAATTCCAAAGCCAATCCATACATAAAATTATATAGAAGTCAAGCATGGTTAATTCTATTAGGTCAGGATAAGTACTCTATCGAAAGCAATTATTGGGCAATCAATATATTCCCTTTCAGCTCTAATGCTATCTCCTATGGGAGTACTAACAAGAAAAGGTTCATGCAAGATCTCTGGAAGCAAGTCAAATTTGCTAGCTATAAAAGTAGTAATAAAATACAATTTGGATCATAGATCTAAAAATAGATACACCAGAAAAGAGAAGACAAGCAAGTTACCAGTGACCACATCAGCTGACTTCTCCTGCTCCTCTCTACTTTTCAAAGCATACAAAATAATGTGGACCTCATCCACAAACTGCTGGGGATCCTCGTTGATTCAGGACCCAAAGTTTACAAGAGTATTCAGCCTGGTGAAATCTCTTTGTCTTTTAGCCATAGTGCTAGCATGTAGTTTCTCCAAGGGAGCACCCTGTCTAGTAGCCTGGGCTGTTATAGCTTGTTCTTGAACAGCGATGGCTTGGGCCATCTCAACTAGTGTTGCTCTGACTTCTCTGTCCGTCAATGCAGCTGGGTTGAGAAGCACTTGCACTGAAACAGTTGGGGATTGAGGAGGAGCTTGGTTTCCCTTGGTATCTTCTTCTCCAACTCTCCTTTCTGCGTTTCTTATTGTGTTCATTTTTCTATAAGTACAGAGAAGAAAGAAGTTGGATGCTTTAATGATACAAAATATTAAAGATTTACACATAACGATAAAGAGTAGAAGAAGGGAAGATTCCTAACATCACTGAGTCTCAAAGTAATGGTTGTGGTGAATTCAACAACCATAATCTAGAAACTATGCCACGTAGTTGTTTTGAGCCTTAATTCCCATGCTCTGATATCAAGTTTGTCACACCCGGGTCGTATACCTTTGATACGACCGATGTCGTTAACCTCTCAGAGGTCGCAGACAAGCCTCTTCTTACCTTTCATCACAATCATATAGTTGAATTTACAGAAAATTTTTAAAACTCTTAAACTTAATGAAGTGTACTTAAACTTCATATAATTTCTGTATAAGAGTTGTACAATAATATCTCAAACTAAACAACCAACTTTTAAAAGATTGAACAACTTAAATGAAGAAATCATAATATTAATAAATGTTGCCGAATAGGCCTTAATACGAATGGTTGAACAAATGCTTGAAAGGATACGCTAGGAACAACATCCACTAGCTATGTCTAATGAAATAAAGCTAGAATATAAAGTGTAGGCATCCTCGAACTCAAGAGGACCTACCAAAGTCTGGATGTACTAGCCCAAACTGCTTGAATGAATCTTTAATCTTCTCTCAGGCTAGGGCCTATAAAATTTTTAATAGTATATGGGTTAGTACACATTTTTACTAAGTATTGGTATATGCACATAAATACGTAAGTACTGTGCATGATCAGGGAAAGCTCTTCATACAGCAACATGTAATTTCTTGAAAGAGAAGTCACTATACTTCCCTAAATCGTTAATTGGATTTATGCTATGAATATGAAATGTTTTCATGCATTTAAATTACACAACTCATTTTCTATATAAACATAAGACCTTTGAATCATGAACATAATTTTAGAACAACTCTAACGAAATTTTTTAATTTTGTTATCTCTTAGGCCGAGAGCTCTCTTTCCAGAATAAGTTTATTTTTTCCGTATTTTCTTCTTCTTTTTGTAGTTCAATGATATACTTTAGTCCCATGTTTTACTTAAAACTGAAATGTTTCATTATTGTCCCATGCCTACAATGAATTAAGTAAGTATTCCAAGAGTCTAAGGAAATAATTTGATTACAGTTTGGCATGAAGTCTTTAGAAGGGAATCATTATTGTCTAGGCCCATTACCCATTCATTTGCATAATATAAGGAATCATTATAATCCAATCTATTTCATTGTTGGCATAAGCCAATAACCGTTAAAACTTCATTCTTATTAAACACTAATGAATTGATATACTTATGCTTTAGCTTGCTTAGTTCACTTTGAACTTACATCTCTTCTTATTTCTTTCTTACTTTCTTAAAGAAATCTTTTGCATTAAGATCATGTGAGGTAACATGAAATTCAGTGTCTTCCCCACACAGAAAATAGTTGGTTCATTGATTAAAGTGAACATAGATCATGTGAGTTTACATGAAATCTAGTGTGTTCCCCACACTGAAAAAGGGGTGGTTCACCGGCTAAAGTGAAATCATGTCCTGTGTCTCCCTCACACCGAAAAGAGGTGGTTCTCGACTAAAATGAAACTTAATAATTTCTTGAGAATTAAACCGACATAGAACATGTGATCTAAATTTAAAAATCCAGTGTCTTCCTTACACTTAAAAGTGGTTGTTCACCAGCCAAAGTGAAACCAAATACTACCTAGCTCTCTTAGGTGGACTCCACTGGCTAGTTCCTATGCTGACAACATAGTTCAAATACTAGGAGATTTTATAGAGCCTTATCTACCTTGGTTGTAGCCTCATCTCATGAGGCTTACAAGTGTTTGCACAAGCTCATTCCTTGTATATCGGTTCTTTGATAAATTTCTTATACTTTATAACTTTTCGAGTTGACTCATACATTATGGAATCTTTCTTCTAATATGAGATATTCTTAACCCATTGGATGACTTCTCATCCCTTTATTTACTTTATGAATGTGAACTTAATCATACATTACTATTATTGTGTGAATGAGACTTGTCTAACGATTTCTAACACCCTCTTATTTGAGTATCTTTAACATAGGTCAATGGATGACATATCACCAGTTTCTTTACTTGATGAATGTTAAATTAAGTCTTACGTTATCATTATGGTGTGAGTGAAACTTGTCTCATGAATTCTAACACCCTTTTATGTGTGTATATTTACCATAATAGTTTAGGTGCAAGCGAGGCTTTTCTCACTTCCTTTAACACCCCATTCTACGTCAATTTCATAACTCATAAGCTTTGTGTTATGTCATTACTCACCTTATCTTGTTCAATATTCTTTGATAGTCTTGCACCATTCTTAATGAAAGTTAAGGAGACTCTTTATTGTGCTACTTTGTTTACAAGTTCGTTAAGATCGGGTATGTTTGGATTTGTCTCAATCACTGTCATACCCTTTGTAATAAGTTATATTGAGTTACATTGGTTATGCTTAATTTCGGATAACTTAGTCATTAGCCAATTATATATCACATTTTGGAAATAACATTGTAAGCCAATTTATTGGCATAAACCAAACTTTTACAAGACAATAGTCATGAGAAAATCATTAACCAATTCAGTTAACTTCATGTATGTAATATAGTAGTCTCATTAAGAAAGCCAATTTTTTAACAGTAAACTAATCTTCATAGACGACTCATAACAATTTTCAACTTCTCGAACAAAATTAGACATTACATTATTCTTTATCTCATATAATTAATACTCTAATCATACGAATCTAACCTATAGGTCTCATTCGACATTATTAAACAAAAAAACCAACATATAATGATCAATTAGCACCACATACCAACAACATTCTCGAGATTTACATTATACATACTATTAAAATAGAAAGTAGGGAGAAGTAGGGAGTGAACATTCGTTTCATTGGGAAAACCCTTGGAGAAAAGAATCCAAGAGAGAAAACCCATACCTCGCTGTAGTGTTGAATCTACCAAGATCACCTTCAATTTTCATGAAATATCTTGGAGAATAGACTTGAAATTGCATAAGAGAACTCGAGAGTATTTTTTCTTTTTCTTGCATTTTGCTCACTATTTTCAATCGTGAGTTTCTAGTGGTTGAACGTGAGTCTAAGTCTTAGGAACTCATTTTGAATAATTCAACTTAGTTTAATTAAGTTAATTGAATAAATTAATTAGCTAATTACGAAAACGCCCCTCCTAAATTTACTAAAAATAGTAAAGCATTTGACTTAGCCAAATCTGAAAATTAGCTAATGGTGCAGGCTTTATTTTAAACTAAAGTTAAATAATTGAGTTTCTAATCTAATTAATTAAGTGACCTATGGTAATTACTAAAATACCTTCAAGTCACTAGGACCATAACCAGCCCCTTTGGACCATCATAGGTTAGGTACTGCGCTGTTTTTTTGAGTTAGTTTTTAGGCTAGTGTCACTCGGTTAGGTATTAGGTTGTCGGGTGCTCTAGTTAGTTTATTTTTTGTTTTTCGTAGGTTAATTAGATAATTAGGTTATTTAGAGCATAGTGTTTTATGGCATGAGCCGTGTGCATGCCCGCACCCCTACTGCCCTAACCGAATTCGATTGGGCTTGTCCCTCGGTCGGTTAGAACATGTTATTGCACATGTGTAGCTGATCATTTGTTGTTGTCCAAAGGATCCTCACTATATCCTTTGGCAGTGCTTACTCTACAATATCATTTTAAATGATCATGTGCTATGGTAGCTAGGCTTGACACTTGGATCCCTCGTACCTAATATGTTATGAATTCAATCTCTTACCTTAAGGTATTCATTGCATGTACAATTTCTAAACAAGTTTGGAGCGATTGAACATCAAGGTGTATTTTAATAAATAGAAATTGGCTTACACCCATAAGCCAATATTCTCCAACATGCCCAATATTACTCGATATTGGGCATTGAGATTCCTATGTATCCAAATACATATTCTTTAAACCTAATAGGATCTTCACTAGAAGAGTACATTTTCTAGAATGTTAAAGAGATAACAAAGGTGTGTGAATGTCATCAATGGGTTAGTCCTAGTTGTCTTGATCTTCGAATCGATAAAAGTCATCAGATATATGTTCTAGTGGTTGAAAAAGAATATTGGAGAAAACAAATGATTGAGTATCTTGAATATGGAATACTTCCTTAGCATCAATGAGTAAGGGTAGACATTAAGAGAAGGGAATAAAGGTTCATCTTTCATGATGGAATACTATTTCGTCATTCTGTTGAGGGAATATTCTTGAGATATCTTGACAAAGAAGAAGCTCAACAAATAATGGAAAAGGCAAATTTAGGAACACACAAATCATGGCTTAAACATTATTTTTTCATCAAGAGGATGGGTTACTCTTGGATAACAACACTGATGGATTTCTTATATCATGCAAAAAAAGTGTCAAGCGTGACTGTATAGTGCTAATTTAATCCATCAATCACCAGAGTCTCTACATCCGTCTATAGCCTCTTGGACTTTTGATGCATGGGGCCTTGGTATTGATAGACCTCTTCCAAATACTTAAAAAGGAAAAACATATATGTTGGTTGCCACTGACTATTTCTATAAATTTGCTGAATTTGTACAATTAAAAAGAGGTAAAGAAGGAGAATGTTTATGATTTTATCGAATCAAACATAACTTTTAGATATGGCATACAAAAATGTATAGTAACTAATAATGGGACACCCTTTAAAAATAAACTCATGATTAATTGGTGAAAAGAAGTTCAATTTTAAACAACATAAATCTTCAATGTACAATAAACCTGCTAATGGTCTTTCTTATGCTTTTACTAAGAAACTTGGTAAACTATTGAAGAAATCAGTTGCAAAGAATAAAAGGGACTGTCATGAGAGAGTTGGTGAAGCTTTATGGGTATATTGTACAACTTTTTCAATAGCAACACAAACGACTCTGTTTTCAATAGTGTATGGTGTGGAAGAACTTCTTATATTAGAAAAACAAATTCCATCACTAGGAATATCACTTCAAGCGGGCCTTACAACTAACAGGAACACTCAACTTTGTCTAACAATGTTTGAGGCATTGGATAAAAAGAGATAGGATGATCAACAAAGTTTGGAGTGTTATGAAGCTTGACTTGAAAGAACATTCACTAAGAAAGTAAGACCTCTATCATTACAAGATGGAGACTTGGTCGTAGCAGTCCGGAGACTAATAATCCTAATAAACACATTGGTGAAAAGTATACATTAAAATGGGATGGACCGTATCTTGTGAATTCAACATATTCAAGTGGCTTGTTTAAAATTGTCGACCAAGACGGTGTAAGAAGTGGTCTTATCAACACCATGTTCCTGAAGAAACACATCCCATGAATGTTTGCTATGCTCCTTAATATATGAGTATAAATGCATATTACTACTTATCCACAAGAGCATAAACTGTGTAAGCTTAAAAAAAAGAAACCATTAACTTGAACTATGATATTACTTGATCCTCTATACTGAGATACAATTGACTCTTGGATTAATCACTCTAAATTAAGTCAATAAGTAAAAAGTTTGGTGACATTGGGTGATTATCACAATATCTCTTTAAAATCTTTTAGGTAATACAAGTGCTCAAACGCGTCATGAATGAGCAATGGACAAGATTATTGAATCCCTCTTAGAGAAAAAAGAAGAAAGTCATAAACAGAAGCTCCTAAATCAAGTCATGGATTTCAACTATGATAATTCAAAGTTATTGTCATTACCGAGGAGCACACCCAAGACGTACCCGTTGGCGTCGTCCATGAAGTGGATTTTGACAAGCCCTGAGCGATTCATATTCAATAGTTCATATCATCAACATACAAGACCCTTACAAACAATGCCATCCCAAACCTACAACTGCAATTCTCATGTAAGTCCCATAACCCCACATAAACAAGAAAACATGATAAAGAGATCATATGTAATGACATTAGTTACATATAATAATATCATGAGTAGCTATCAACATTTATAGTAAATTAAACCAATATCATGTTCATCAATATAACAAACATCATGTAACAGTAACATCATATAGAACCACCGTGTGTATTCATGATATTATAGGTGCATAAGAACATCAGAGCAACCTCCTCGGTTTTCCCTGAAGGCCAACTTGTTCAATACAAAGATATAGTCCCATACGCTAGCTACACTGAGTAGAACCCCTTAAATCACCTTAGTTAGTGTTCATCTTCATTATTTCGGTCATACGTTTTCGGAAACAATCTACTTAACCGACATGGACCATGTGAGCTAAAACATGGAATCCGGTGTCATGAAACCCTACATTGAAAGAAAGTGCTCTACTTACTAAGGTAGAACAAAAATATGAACATAGCATTCTAGGTGGATCCACTAGCTACTATTCCAATGGGGCAACATATTTCAATACCTAGGAGATATACTAGAGACCCTATTTATAAATATTTCATTGTAATATCTATCTCATGATAACCATTGTGAACCTAACATTCAACATTGGGAAAAGACACATTTCACATCTAGTTCTCATGGTATGAAATATATTCTTGTGGTAGTTGATTATGTGTTAAAATGGGTGAAAGCCATAGAACTTGCAAACAATGAAGGAAAGAGTGTCATCGTGTTCTTAAAAAATACATATTTCCCAGATTTGGCACTCCTAGGCAATTATTAGTGATTGGAGATCCCACTTTTTTAATAAGTTGTTCAAAGGATTATCGGAGAAATATGAGGTTCTCCACAATGTAGATAATCCTTACCATCCATAGACTAGTGGTCAAGTTGAGGTGTCAAATAGAGAAATCAAGCGATTTCTGGCGAAAATGGTGAATGCTAGTTGAACAGATTGGTCAATGAGGCTTGATGATGTTCTTTGGGCCTACAAGACAGCATACAATACTCCAATTTGTATGTCTTCATACACACTTGTATATGGGAATATTTGTAATTTGCCGGTTAATTTAGAGCACAAAATCATGTGGGCAATGAAGAAACTGAAGATGGATGGTAATGTAGCAGCGGAACAGAGATTAAACGGAGTAAATGATCTTGATGACTTTCGCTTGAAGGCATAGGAAAGTTCTGCCCTCTACAAACAAAAGATGAAGAAGTACCATGACCAAAAGATTGAGAAGCGCGAATTTGAGGTTTGGGACTTGGTGCTTTTGTTTAACTATAGTTTGCGTTTGTTTCCGGGGCAAACTCATGTCCAAGTGTGTCCTCATGGTGCGGGTGAAGTTGGAGAACAAGGAGGGTTAAAAGTTCACGGAAAATGGGAATTGAACCAAAATCTAACTCGGGCATGCAGACAATGCAATGTAGTGGTTGAAGCATTCCAGCTTGATGAAGTATGAGTAATCAAAAGTCATGAATCGTGCCATGACGTTAAATCAAGCTTTGATTGGGAGGCAACTCAATGTGTACTTCTATCCAACAATAGATTTTTCTTATCTTTGTAGGAGAAGTTGCATTTTTTTTGGTTTATACTTAATGTCATGTGTGTATTTTCTTTTATTTCTTTTGGACTGTTGGCTAGAAAATAGTTTATGATCCGTGTCTAAAATGTGTCCATAAAATACAAAAAGAATGTCTGATTGGGTGCTCAGCATTCAGGGATCAAACAAAAGGAAATCTGTAGAAATTGGTCTGGTGCACTAATCCATAGACCAACCGACGATCCGTCTTACAATCGACGGAACATCGATGGAGTACTTGGATCCCACGTATGATTTAAAATATTGTTTAAGTTAGGACAGAAAATTGAGGGATTAGTTTAAAGATTGTCTCCTGACTTACGGTCCGTCGACGAGGAATCATTAGTTCCCTAAAGAGTATTAAATTTGGGTGGTCGGAGGTATGTGAATGAAGCTTCCAAATTTTGAAAGATACACTTACTTTTGCTCTGGTATTGAATTTACCAGAGTATACTATGGTATTTGTTGCATATTATGATGCATCCCGAGTGGACATGGGGTGTGTTTTTATGCAACATGTAAAGTAGTAGCCTATGCCTCTAGAAAAATTAAGGTGCATTAGAAGAAATATCCAACTCATGATCATGAGTGAGTGGTCGTGGTGTTTGCTTTAAAAATGTGGAAGCATTATATCTATGGTTTTCATTTTTATGTGTATACCAACCATAAGAGTCTTTTATACGGTTTACTCAAAAGGAGTCAAATCTCCGACAAACAAGATGGTTGGAATTGTTCAAAGAATTGTTCAAAGATTATGACATGAGTATTCTCTACTACCTCAAAAAGATCAATGTTGTTGCGGATGCTCTAAGTGGTATGACAATTGGTAGTATGACTCATGTGTAAGAGACGAAGAAAAACCTAGTGAAGGATGTTCCCAGGTTGGCTCGTTTGGGTGTTATATGGGAAGATTCTCCGAATGGTGGTTTTATGGTCTATCATAACTCCGAATTGTCCTTGGTGGTTTAGGTGAAGTCTAAGAAACAACTTGATAAATCATTGATGGAGTTAAAGGAATCGGTTCATGGTAAGCTCAATTAATCATTTTCCTTTAAGGGGGGAGGGTGTCTTGAGGTATCAAGAAAGGTTGTGTGTGCCCAAGGTTTATGATTTAAGAAATTAGATTCTTGAGGAAGGTCACGATTACCATTTTTAAAATTTATTCGGGTTCTACTAAGATTTATCATTACTTTAGAGAAGTGTTTTGGTGCGATGGCTTAAAGGGATATAGCAGAATCTGTTGCAAAGTCTCCAAATTTCCAACCAGTGAAAGCGGAGCACCAAAACCTTGGTGGATTACTCCAAGAAAAGAAAGATCCTCTTTTTAAATGGGAAGAGATAAATATGGACTTCATAGTGGGATTTCCTTGGACTAGAAGGAAAAATTACTATGTACGGGTGGTTGTGGATAGATTAAAAAAGTCCGCTCATATTATTCCCATCAACTCCACTTCTTCGGCAGGAGATTATGCAAGGATCTTCATAGATGAGATTTAGTGTCTACATGTTCCTTTATCCATCATATCAGATAAAGGTGCACAATTCACATATAGGTTTTGTATGTTATTCCAAAAATGGTTGAATACAAAGGTTAAATTAAAAACCGCTTTTAATCCATAAATGGATGGTCAAGCGGAGCGTACTATTAAAAACCTTGAGGATATGCTTAGTTCTTGTGTGATCGACTACAAGGGATGTTGGGATGACATTTGCCTTGATTGAGTTTTGTTATAACAATAGTTATCTCGACTATATCCATGTCTCCTTTTGATGTATTTTATGGGAGGAGATGTACATTCCATTTGGATAGCTTGAAGTTTTGTATTGACAGAATTCATCTTATGGAATGTCACAAGGACGTTTTTCTAGCATATCCTCAATGGTACAATCAATATAAAAATATCTCTTTTTAATTTTTTGTTTGTGTCGCTTCCAAGCATCACGAAAAAATTGTCATCACCCACTTCAATCCTTCTACTAGAATTAGGAATTTGGACTATGCAAAATAATATACATTTAGCTTTAGTCTGTAAAAAAAATAATAAAATATGCAACCTCAAGATATGATTGTTCTTACATGGATATATTCACACATGTTTTTTTAGTATCTTTTGGCACCGCATGACAACATGTGTACATCAAGTTGATGAATCTATTATTCCTTGAAATTATTCGTATAAAGTTGGTGAATTCCAACACTATCTTACAAGTTGGACCCACTGCTTGTCCTTTGTCAAATGTCACCTCCTTTCTTTCTTCCAAATTTCTTGCATGAATATCCTTACATGTTTTTTTTCCTCGGAAATTTTTGCCTCCAATATTCCTAGTTTATGTAAAAGTAAGGAAAAACAAATTTCTTTGAAACAAATAATAAATATTATAACACTTAAGATATACCTTAGGTACTACAGTCAATGCCAATTTCCTCGTCTATAGCACATTCAACCTCGTCAATTTCTTCTTGATCAACAAGATTATCATCTACTCTTTGGTTACCTGTTTTTGCTTCATCACCTATGTGTATCGCTTCTTTTGTGGAAAATGTTCAAGACTAGTAGCTTGTATGACCGACTTCGGCTTTGTCTTCTTGAATTTCGGTAGATCAGTAATATTATGTTCTTTCAATAGTCGTCATTCTTCTAGAAACTAATCAAGACTTTTGGCAGGTACGAACGACTTTTTCTTCACTTGTTTGAAATTTGATAGATCTTGAATACTATGTTGTACCTCTGCATTACCAAGTGTTTCCCCAGTCACATACACTGAATTAGTAACACTTTTCTTGGAAACAGAATGGAACCTAAAGTTGTGCATAGGAAGTTTAATTCTTTTCTCTTTAATGGACTCCAGATTGAAATAAGCTCTTTTTAGTTTCTCCTATCCCAAAAACCATATGTGAGGTCCCAAACTCTTCCCTTGAAGATGATCGAATTACTGATTTGTTCTCATCCAATATACTCTTTCCTTGTTGTGGAATGAAATTCTCAGAATTCATTCTTTTATGCGCTATCGGTGCATGCTCTTTCAGAGCCTTATTATTGCGTTCGTTAGCAAGTTCCTCTCTCTTAATCTTCAATGTGTTAGCTAATTCAATACTTGATCTATAATGCATATCAAAGTTCAGATTCTTTTATGGGCTTTGAGCTTTGTTCGGATTCAAACCCGTTTTCTATAGTGAAACTCATTAACTCATTATTCCTTCTTTTTTTTTAATATCTTTATTTCCTTTCCTTACAGTTAGTTATCCTACAAAATAATAAACAAGTTTTTGTTAAATAGAAAAAGCAAACCTTCCAAGAGAAGAAGTTCTAGCCTCATAATTATATATGTTCTAGGATTATTAGATAGAAAAAGCAACATTAATATAAATTCAAAGATTTAAATGTTCTACATTCACTGTGCTAATTAGAACGAGTAGTGAACCAATCATAAGCTTCCAAAAACATAAGGGAGTACTACATAAAAAGGACTGATTTCACTGTGCTGCGTTCACTGCCTTCACTGTGATAGCTCTAATGTCCCATTGTCAATAGAAATAGGAAAATATAATTTTTTCGATGACAAAAAAATTTACTTATGAGAAAGCAATTTGATAAATGTAACATGAATAATCTAGATATTTTTACAAACCTTATCCATACAAGTTGTGCCAACGAACAGTAAAATAAAATAATAGTAATGTAGAATTACATGTTCATCAAGAAAAAAATAATTACATAAATTAATGAATCCAACAGAAATTATCAACCAAACGAAAATTAGGGGCATAAACGACGCAAGTAGAATACATCGACATCTTATGGTGTTTATAAAAAATAATTGAGTAACAAAATGAGTGAGTTAGCACTATTTGATCATCGTTGATTAAAATTCATGTTGTGTCATCTTCAAACTCGTCTTCTGATTCATCTTCATAATAATCTTTAGAATCATCTTCAGAATGACTTTCAGACCTGTCTTCACACTCCTCTTCAAACTCATCTCCGAACACTTCTACACATTCATCTTCAAACTCCTTGACATACTCGACCTCAAGTTTTAGAGTATCAAATTCCTCTCAAGGCATATCAATAACGTTATCTGGTACATTAGTTCGCACTAAGGGAACTTCACCATCATCTTGTAGTATGGATGGTATTGTAAACTTTTCAAACAACCCCATTTAATATTTTTGTGGTAGATAAGATTTAAATTCATCACTCATGTTAAACATGTCTCTCGGAACATTCTTCGTAACTTAATGTGTATCTTGATCATATGGATCGTGCACATAAAAGCATTGATCTACTTGAGATGGAAGCACAAAGTTCTCTTCTTAAAAGTATCTATTATTAAAATAGAAATAAGCAAGGCCATAAATATCTTTTCAACCTCATATCAATAGCACTTAAACAGAACAACCTTAAAATGACTTTAATTGTTTAACTCAACTATATAAAATATTCTACCATATTTAGTAAAATCTACAACAATCTGGTTCTTATACATTGAGCTTTGAAAGTTCGTAGTTGAGGCAACAAGTGTAATACAACTATTTTGTGTTTTACGCCTTGTATCACGCTGCGTAATATGGAATTTTTGTCCATTATTGAGATATCCAGAGTATCTTTTAGCAACAAAATTTAGTCAGATAGAAAATTATTTTATAAAGTCAGGTAAATCCTCTTGTAAATCACGAGTTGCAAACCATTGAGAGAAGTTTTTACAATGATCCTAGGCCTTGCTCCATATAGATCTTCGTGGATCATTATTAACCTTTTGCTTATGCTCTTTACGCAACATGTACTTTTTTGTTAAAATAATAAATAAAATATATTAAAACTTCACTAAACAAAAAAAACTATATTAAAGTAAAGTACCTAAAATATTCATGAAGCTCTTCACAACTTCCCAATAAGTATGCTGTCACGACCCAAATCGGGGACGCGACTGGCACCCACATTTACCCTCCGATGTGAGCGAACCAACCCATCTAAACCTTAACATTTCAAGATATTTCAACAGAAAATAATGCGGAAGACTTAAACTCATTAATAAAACAACTCAAAACTATTATTAATATTCCCAAAATCTGGAAGTCATCATCACAAGAACATCTAAAAATCAAATCACTAAACTAGGAATGTCTAAGAACAAAAGTAAGTAAAATCTAGTCCATGCCGGAAGTTCAAGGCATCAAGACTTGAAGAAGGAGACCCAGTCCAAGCTAGACGCATTAGCTCACCCTGAATTTCCGATGGAGTGAAGACTGGCTTGATCTACTGCTGAGTCGAAGTTGACGGAACGTTTGCTGCATAACACAAATAACAAAGGGAAACATAAAAGTAGGGGGTCAGTACAACCACACGTACTGAGTAGATATCATCGGTCAACTCAAAATAGGGAACAATATATATCAACAATAATGTAAATCAACTACAATACTCAACATGTAGCACAGCAATTACTTTATCATTAACAATTTCCGTCAAGTTCACACATGAGGTCTCAAGCCTCAATACCATACTCATTTGGGAAATTAAGTTCATTAGATTGAGTATATTCATTATCTTTCAAGATTCATTATCTTTCTTCCTCTTGTGTCGGTACGTGACACTCCGCTCCTCTAATTCTATCCTGGTGTCGGAACGTGACACTCCGATCCTCATATTCATTCTATCCTGGTACCGGAACGTGGCACCCGATCCTCATATTCTATCCTGGTGTCGGAACGTGACACTCCGATCCTCATATTCATTCTATCCTGGTACCGGAACGTGGCACCCGATCCTCATATTCTATCCTGGTGTCGGAACGTGACACTCCGATCCTCATATTCATTCTATCCTGGTACCGGAACGTGGCACCCGATCCTCATATTCTATCCTGGTGTCGGAACGTGACACTCCGATCCTCATATTCATTCTATCATGGTACCGGAACGTGGCACCCGATCCTCATATTCTATCCTGGTGTCGGAACGTGACACTCCGATCCTCATATTCATTCTATCCTGGTACCGGAACGTGGCACCCGATCCTCATATTCTATCCTGGTGTCGGAACGTGACACTCCGATCCTCATATTCATTCTATCCTGGTACCGGAACGTGGCACCCGATCCCCTAATTCATCAAGCCTTCTTTTATACTAAGGCATCCTCATTATCATTATATAATTGTCAAGCCTTCTTTCATACTAAGGCAGCATCAATCTTATTATATAATATATCAAGTGAATTAGGGTTCTTTCAAGATTTGGGATTCAATAGCTTCATCATGCTTTGTTAATTCATAACAATTTCATAATCATAATCATGCAAGCATACAATTAAGCATATAGACAGGTTTACAACATCATCAATACATATCATACACTATCAAGAGTTCACTACGATTATCGTAACATAAAACCATAACCTACCTCCACCGAAGAATTGGAATCCACAAGAAATTTCCCAAGCTTGCTATTCTCCTCAACCAATTCGATCGATCTGCTCTCTCTCTTTCTGTTCTTTCCCTTTTGTTTTACTCAAACCCTCTTTCCTTTACCCTAATTAATCATATAATTAAGTGTGAAAAAGGACAATAAACCCCTCTAATTCACTTAAGGTTACCCCTTTTAACCCCTAAGTAATTAGACTTATTAATGTTACCCTCAATCTTTGTAATTAAGGAAAGAATAATCAAAAACGACCCTTAAAACGTGTGGAGAAATCCCAAACTTCCTGGGATTGTGCAGCCTGTGACGGGCCGTCATGCCTGCGACGGTCCGTCACACAGGCCGTCGTGTCCTCCCCAGACTCCAGATGGCTGCGACGGCCCGTCACCCTGTGACGGTCCGTCCTGGCCCCTCCGTCATGACGGTCAGAAACTCGTTTTCTTGCACCAATTTCTCAAAAGTTGAAGTGTTTTGCAACGGGACTCACGACGGTTCGTCGTGGATGTGACGGCACGTCCTGCAGGTCCGTCACAATTTACAGAGAGTCGATTTTCAGTACCCGATTTTCAAACTCTAAGTGTCATGGAACGGAACACCCACGACGGTCCGTCGAGCCTGTGACGGTCCGTCGTTGGGTCCGTGGTTTCAGCCAGTTTTTCCAGAATTTGTTCTGCTGCTCAAAACGACTAAACAGGTCGTTACAATAGATACCAATTTACCCATCGTTCGTCCCCGAACGATCAAAAGAAGAGAAAGACCATGGCGAAAAGGAGTACCTGAATCTGTGAACAGATGTGGGTATTTTTCTTGCATATCTGCCTCCTTCTCCCAAGTAGCTTCTTCAACCGGTCGATTCTTCCATTGAACTTTGATGGATGCAATCTCTCTCGACCTCAACTTGCGAACTTCTCTATCTAATATAGCAACGGTTCCTCTTCATAAGTCAAGTTCTCATCCAACAAAACTGAATACCAACGGATGATGTAGTTTCCATCTCCGTGGTATCTCTTCAACATGGATACATGAAACACCGGATGCACTCGGACAGCCCTGGGGGCAAGGGTAATTCATAAGCCACCTCCCCTATTCTTTTAAGCACTTCAAATGGTCCAATGTACCTTGGACTTAACTTACCTCTTTTCCCAAACCGCATCACCCCTTTCATGGGCGAAACCTTCAACAAGACTTGTTCACCTTCCATGAACTCCAAGTCTCTAACCTTTCGGTCTGCATACTCCTTTTGTCTACTTTGAGCCGCCAAAAGCTTTTCTTGAATAGCTTTCACCTTCTCCATAGAATCTCTCAACAGATCAGTCCCCCAAGGTCTAACTTCAAAGGCATCAAACCAACCAATGGGAGACCTACACCTCCTCCCATACAATGCTTCAAATGGAGCCATGTCGATACTAGAGTGATAACTATTATTGTATGAAAACTCTGCCAAGGGTAAGAAACTATCCCAATGGCCACCAAAACTCTATCACACATGCGCGAAGCATATCCTCCAAAACTTGAATCGTTCGCTCAGACTGACCATCGGTCTGAGGATGAAAATGCAGTACTAAGGTCCAATCTAGTACCTAATTCAGCATGCAATGTTCTCCAAAACTTAGAAGTAAACTGCGTACCTCTATCTGATATGATTGAGAGTGGAACTCCATGCAACCGAACGATTTCTGAGATGTAGATCTTGGCTAACTTCTCTGCATTGTAGGTCACCTTGACAGGAATGAAGTGAGCAGACTTAGTTAACCTATCAACAATCACCCAAATAGAGTCATACTTACCCAATGTCTTTGGAAGACCAACCACGAAGTCCATCGCGATTCTCTCCCACTTCCATTCAGGAATGGGCATTCTCTGAAGTGTTCCTCCGGGCCTTTGGTGTTCATACTTTACTTGTTGACAATTTGGACACTTGGCAACAAACTCAACAATATCTCGCTTCATTCTACTCCACCAGAAGTGTTGCTTTAGGTCGCGATACATCTTGGTTGCACCAGGATGTATAGAATATCCGGAACTATGAGCTTCTGTAAGAATAGTGGTGATCAAATCATCGATGCGGGGTACACATACTCTTCCCGTGATCCTCAAAACACCTTCCCCATCGATTATCGCTTCCTTAGCCTCTCCTTGCAACACTTTATCTCGAATTCGCCTTAGTTTCTCATCGTCAAACTGTCTCCCCTTAATCTGATCAAGGAAAGAGGATTTTGCCTCTACACAAGCTAACAATCCTCCCTTCTCATTTATTTCTAACCTCATAAGGTCATTAGCCAAAATCTGCACTTCTCTAGCCAATGGGCGTCTAGAAGCTTGCAAATGAGCTAGACTTCCCATGCTTCCGGCCTTTCTACTCAAGGCATCTGCCACCACATTCGCTTTCCCTGGATGATACAAGATAGTGATGTCGTAGTCCTTCAGTAGTTCCATCCATCTTCTCTGTCTCAAGTTCAAGTCTTTCTGAGTGAAGACATACTGTAGGCTACGATGGTCTGTATAGACTTCACACTTAACCCCATACAAATAGTGTCTCCATTGCTTTAGTGCAAATACTACCGCGGCCAACTCCAAGTCATGGGTCGGATAGTTGCGTTCATGCACCTTTAATTGTCTTGAAGCATAAGCAATCACATTTTTCTCTTGCATTAGCACTGGACCCAAACCCAAATAGGATGCATCACAATAAACAATGAAGTTTTTGCCCTCTACTGGCAAGGTAAGGATAGGTGCGGTAGTCAACAAAGTCTTAAGCTTCTGGAAGCTCTCCTCACACTCATCCGACCATACAAATGGGACGTTTTGCTTGGTCAAGTTCGTCAATTGGGAAGCAATGGAAGAGAATCCCTTGACGAATCGGCGGTAGTAGTAGCTAGCTAACCCCACAAAACTCCTTATTTCTGACACGTTTGTAGGTCTTACCCAATTCTTTACCGTCTCAATCTTAGATGGATCTACCATCACTCCATCCTTAGAAACCACGTGCCCCAAGAAGGACACTGAATCTAGCCAAAACTCACACTTGGAGAATTTCGCATAAAGCTTTTTCTTTCTCAACAACTCTAACACCAATTTCAAATGCTCCTCATGTTCTTTCTTACTTTTGGAGTATATCAGTATATCATCAATAAACACAATCACAAAGAGGTCCAAGTATGGCTTGAAAATCCCGTTCATCAAGCTCATGAAGGCGGCGGGGGCATTCGTAAGACCAAAAGACATTACCACAAATTCATAATGCCCATACCTAGTTCGAAAAGCAGTCTTTGGAACATCCGTTGCTCGTATTTTCAGTTGGTGATAACCGGACCTCAAGTCAATTTTAGAGAAGACACAAGCACCTTGTAACTGATCAAACAAGTCATCAATGCGAGGAATGGGGGTACTTGTTCTTAATAGTTACTTTGTTCAACTGTCGGTAATCTATGCACATTCGAAAACTCCCATCTTTCTTCTTCACAAACAAAACCGGAGCACCCCAAGGAGATGCACTTGGTCTAATGAAGCCTTGCTCAACAACTCTTGAAGTTGAGCCTTTAATTCTCTTAACTCCGCAGGAGCCATTCTATACGGGGGTATAGAAATGGGGCGAGTACCGGGTTCCAAATCAATGCAGAAGTCTATATCCCTATCTGGTGGCATACCGGGAAGATCTGCAGGGAACACATCCAAAAACTCACAGACTACCGAAACTGACTCAATCGATGGTACTTGAGTAGTGTCATCCTTAAGATGTGCCAAGAAAGCTAGACAACCCTTACTAACAATCTTCTGAGCACGAATAAAGGAGATGATACGCACCGGATTGGGAGTGTAGTCACCCTCCCATACTAACTGATCTGCTCCAGGCTTGGCTAACGTCACTGTTTTAGCATTACAATCCAAAATCGCAAAGTTTGGAGAAAGCCAAGTCATACCCAGAATTACATCAAAGTCACCCATTTCTAAAATAACCAAATCTACATAAGTGTTGCTCCCCACAAAATTCACCAAACAAGACCTATACACTTTTTCGACTATCACAGACTCACCCACCGGAGTAGAAACACGAATAGGCATGTCAAGTAATTCACAATGTAAATTTAGACCGTTAGCAAATGATGAAGATACATAAGAAAACGTGGAGCCAGGGTCAAATAACACAGATGCCATGCAATCACAAACCAAGAGATTACCTGTGATAACAGTATCAGACGCCTCCGCTTCAGATCTCCCAGGGAAAGCATAACAATGGGCCCCATTATTCGTCTGTCCGTTGCCCTTACCATGTTGTGTAGTAGTGGCTCCATTTTGCCCTTCACCTCTGCCGTTTTGGTGACCACCATTACCTCGGCCACCACGCCCTCCAGAATAACGACCTCTACCATTACCACCTCTTCCTCTAGCCATTGGGGGTCTGTAACTCTGGTTTGGACAGTACCTCTTAATGTGCCCAATCTCTCCACACCCATAACATTCTCTGGGTTCACGCGTCGACTTTCAGAGAAATGTTGACCGTTCTGAGGTGGACCCCCAACTACAGTCTGTAGTGAAGACTGTATCGGTCGGTTTGAGTGACCTCCGGAGTTCTGTCCTCTAGAATAAGAACCATTATACTCACCTCCCCTTCGAAACCTCTTTGATGTAGACGTTGGGGTGAAGTCATCCGGTTTCACTCCTTCCACCTCTATCACAAAGTCTACCACCTCTTGGAAGGATGTTGCTGTTGCCGCTATCTGTAAGGCTGAAATCCGCAACTCTGACCTCAACCCCTTCACAAAACGGCGGATCCGTTCTTGTGGACTGAAACAAAGTTGCGTGGCATATCTGGATAGCGCGCGAAATTTAGCCTCATACGCGTTTACTGTCATCCTTCCCTGTCGAGACTCAAGAACTCATCCTCTTTCTATCTCTCAAAGTCCTTGGGATATACTTCTCCATAAATAGGGTAGAGAATGATTCCCAAGTCATAGGTGGTGCCTCTGTTGGTTGACACTCAACATGTGAACGCCACCACATTTTGGCGTTCCCTTGGAACTGATAGCTCACGAACTCGACACCAAACCTCTCTACTATCCCCATTTGTGTAGTAGCTCATGACAATCAACCAGAAAATCATAAGCATCCTCAGATTCTGCACCCTTGAAGATTGGAGGTTTCAATTTCAAGAACTTACTAAAAAGTTCGTGTTGATCGTTTGTCATAATAGGCCCAGTAGTCAGACGTGGAAATGTGCCTATTCCCAATGGTGCATCCATGCGGGGAGGGAGCCATAGTAGCCGCATGTCGTATCTCTCTGAAACCGGAGGTGTGGTGGTGCAGAAACCACTGGAGGTGCTTGACCCTGATCAGACAACCCGCTAAGATAAGCAAGTACTTGGTTGATCATCTCTGGGGTAGGTTGGGGTGGCATTTCCTCATTCTGCCCTTGTTCAGTTTCCCCTTCCTCACCCTCTCTTATCACCTCTTCGGTCGGGGGAGGAGTTACCGCCCTAGTATCAGATGGGCTAGGGGCTCGTCCTCTCCCTCTAGAGGACGTCCTCCCACGACCTCTTCCACGGCCTCTTGCCGCTGTTCCTCCTCGAGCCACAGCCCCAGTGGCTGGCTCATTAGTTTCATGTCTTTCCGTTGTCGCTGCTGGTGCGGGTCGTTGCTCTAGTTCTAACCATCTGCGAGATAGAATGAAGATGGTCAGATACCAATTTGTATCACCTAGATACCAATTGGACTCAAGTAATAGCACGAAAGAAAGAATGAAAGAATGGAATTTTCCTAAAGTCTTATAGCCTCTCAAGGAAAAGTAAAGGCGTCCCCCTACCGTTCTTAAGACTCTACTAGACCTGTTCTTGTGTGATGAGACCAATGAACCTAATGCTCTGATACCAAGTCTGTCACGACCCAAATCGGGGACGCGACTGGCACCCACATTTACCCTCCGATGTGAGCGAACCAACCCATCTAAACCTTAACATTTCAAGATATTTCAACAGAAAATAATGCGGAAGACTTAAACTCATTAATAAAACAACTCAAAACTATTATTAATATTCCCAAAATCTGGAAGTCATCATCACAAGAACATCTAAAAATCAAATCACTAAACTAGGAATGTCTAAGAACAAAAGTAAGTAAAATCTAGTCCATGCCGGAAGTTCAAGGCATCAAGACTTGAAGAAGGAGACCCAGTCCAAGCTAGACGCATTAGCTCACCCTGAATTTCCGATGGAGTGAAGACTGGCTTGATCTACTGCTGAGTCGAAGTTGACGGAACGTTTGCTGCATAACACAAAAACAAAGGGAAACATAAAAGTAGGGGGTCAGTAACAACCACACGTACTGAGTAGATATCATCGGTCAACTCAAAATAGGGAACAATATATATCAACAATAATGTAAATCAACTACAATACTCAACATGTAGCACAGCAATTACTTTATCATTAACAATTTCCGTCAAGTTCACACATGAGGTCTCAAGCCTCAATACCATACTCATTTGGGAATTAAGTTCATTAGATTGAGTATATTCATTATCTTTCAAGATTCATTATCTTTCTTCCTCTTGTGTCGGTACGTGACACTCCGCTCCTCTAATTCTATCCTGGTGTCGGAACGTGACACTCCGATCCTCATATTCATTCTATCCTGGTACCGGAACGTGGCACCCGATCCTCATATTCTATCCTGGTGTCGGAACGTGACACTCCGATCCTCATATTCATTCTATCCTGGTACCGGAACGTGGCACCCGATCCTCATATTCTATCCTGGTGTCGGAACGTGACACTCCGATCCTCATATTCATTCTATCCTGGTACCGGAACGTGGCACCCGATCCTCATATTCTATCCTGGTGTCGGAACGTGACACTCCGATCCTCATATTCATTCTATCCTGGTACCGGAACGTGGCACCCGATCCTCATATTCTATCCTGGTGTCGGAACGTGACACTCCGATCCTCATATTCATTCTATCCTGGTACCGGAACGTGGCACCCGATCCTCATATTCTATCCTGGTGTCGGAACGTGACACTCCGATCCTCATATTCATTCTATCCTGGTACCGGAACGTGGCACCCGATCCCCTAATTCATCAAGCCTTCTTTTATACTAAGGCATCCTCATTATCATTATATAATTTGTCAAGCCTTCTTTCATACTAAGGCAGCATCAATCTTATTATATAATATATCAAGTGAATTAGGGTTCTTTCAAGATTTGGGATTCAATAGCTTCATCATGCTTTGTTAATTCATAACAATTTCATAATCATAATCATGCAAGCATACAATTAAGCATATAGACAGGTTTACAACATCATCAATACATATCATACACTATCAAGAGTTCACTACGATTATCGTAACATAAAAACCATAACCTACCTCCACCGAAGAATTGGAATCCACAAGAAATTTCCCAAGCTTGCTATTCTCCTCAACCAATTCGATCGATCTGCTCTCTCTCTCTCTTTCTGTTCTTTCCCTTTTGTTTTACTCAAACCCTCTTTCCTTTACCCTAATTAATCATATAATTAAGTGTGAAAAAGGACAATAAACCCCTCTAATTCACTTAAGGTTACCCCTTTTAACCCCTAAGTAATTAGACTTATTAATGTTACCCCTCAATCTTTGTAATTAAGGAAAGAATAATCAAAAACGACCCTTAAAACGTGTGGAGAAATCCCAAACTTCCTGGGATTGTGCAGCCTGTGACGGGCCGTCATGCCTGCGACGGTCCGTCACCCACGACGGTCCGTCGAGCCTGTGACGGTCCGTCGTTGGGTCCGTGGTTTCAGCCAGTTTTTCCAGAATTTGTTCTGCTGCTCAAAACGACTAAACAGGTCGTTACATATGCATGTGGCTGACATATTGACTTGTTGCCTAAAAGAAATGGATCACTTCTCTTTGCTCCTGTACGACATTAATTTTTTTAGGAAACAAACTTATTCTTTCTGCATTAATTGCGTCATATTCATCCTTATTTCGAGAACTTATATCAAATCTTGTTTGTACACACCCATTCAGATATCTAGAAATAAATTCATACAGTCTATTCCCACAT
Source organism: Solanum peruvianum (assembly GCA_027705065.1). NCBI lineage: Eukaryota > Viridiplantae > Streptophyta > Magnoliopsida > Solanales > Solanaceae > Solanum > Solanum peruvianum. Next base: position 11,427,619 of record JAKWJD010001758.1, on the reverse strand, counting down.
GTGCCTCTCCTATGCAACTTTCTAGATAATGTAAATTGTGGATGTAAGATTTAAATGCACCCATCTGTCTTTAAGAGAAATATATCTATCAGTTGAAAACTGGACCAGCTAATCTATAATTATTAGCCAAATGAACAGGCAGATGAATCATTATATCAAAAAATGATGAAGGAAAAATTTGCTCCAATTTATTAATTGTTTCTTTGATGTCTACTTCTAAGCAATCTTATTCATCCAATGTTATAATATTTTGACATAAAAGCTTGAACAATGACCAAAGATGAATCAAAGCATTATTGACATGATGTGGAATGATGCTTTTAATGGCTATTGGAAGCAAGTAATGTAACATGATATGAGCGTCATAAGTCTTATAACCATACAATTTCCTTTCATCCAGTTACATATACCTAGATATATTGGAGGCACTATATCCAGTAACAAAAAGAGTGAGTTAGCACTATTTGATCATCGTAGATTAAAATTCATGTTGTGTCATCTTCAAACTCGCCTTCTGATTCATTTTCCTAATAATCTTTAGAATCATCTTCAGAATGACTTTCAGACCTGTCTTCACACTCCTCTTCAAACTCATCTCCGAACACTTCTAGACATTCATCTTCAAACTCCTTGACATACTCGACCTCAAGTTTTAGAGTATCAAATTCCTCTCAAGGCATATCAATAACGTTATCTGGTACATTAGTTCACACTAAGGGAACTTCACCATCATCTTGTAGTATGGATGGTATTGTAAACTTTTCAAACAACTCCATTTCATATTTTTGTGGTAGATGAGATTTAAATTCATCACTCATGTTAAACATGTCTCTCGGAACATTCTTCGTAACTTAATGTGTATCGTGATCAAATGGATCTTGCACATAAAAGCATTGATGTACTTGAGATGGAAGCACAAAGTTCTCTTCTTAAAAGTATCTATTAATAAAATAGACATATGCAAGGCCATAAATATCTTTTCAACCTCATATTAATAGCACTTAAACAGAACAACCTTAAAATGACTTTAATTGTTTAACTCAACTATATCAAATATTCTACCTTAATTAGTAAAATCTACAACAATCTGGTTCTTATACTTTGAGCTTTCAAAGTTTGAGTTGAGGCAACAAGTGTAATACAACTATTTTGTGTTTTACGCCTTGCATCACGCTGCGTAATATGGAATCTTTGTCCATTAATGAGATATCCAGAATATCTTTTAGCAACAAAATTTTGTCAGAAAGAAAATTATTTTATAAAGTCAGGTAAATGCTCTTGCAAAGCACGAGTTGCAAACCATTGAGAGAAGTTTTTACAATGATCCTAGGCCTTGCTCCATATAGATCTTCGTGGATCATTATTAACCTTTTGCTTATGCTCTTTACGCAACATGTACTTTTTTGTTAAAATAATAAATAAAATATATTAAAACTTCAATAAACAAAAAAAACTATATTAAAGTAAAGTACCTAAAATATTTATGAAGCTCATCACAACTTCCCAATATGTATGCATGTGGCTAACATATTGACTTGTTGCCTAAAAGAAATGGATCACTTCTCTTTGCTCCTGTACGACATTAATTTTTTTAGGAAACAAACTTATTCTTTCTGCATCAATTGCGTCATATTCATCCTTATTTCGAAAACTTATATTAAAGATTGTTTGTACACACCCATTAAGATATCTAGAAATAAATTCATACAATCTATTCCCACATGTGCCTCTCCTATGCAAATTTCTAGATAATATCAATTGTAGATGTATGATTTAAATGCACCCATTTGTCTTTAAGAGGAATACATCTATCAGTTCAAAACTGGACCAGCTAATCTGTAATTATTAGCCAAATGAACAGGCAGATGAATCATTATATCAAAAAATGATGAAGGAAAAATTTGCTCCAATTTATTAATTGTTTCGTTGATGTCTACTTCTAAGCAATCTTATTCATCCAATGTAATGATATTTTGACACAAAAGCTTGAACAATGACCAAAGATGAATCAATGCATTATTGACATGATCTGGAATGATGCTTTTAATGGCTATTGGAAGCAAGTAATGTAACATGATATGAGCGTCATAAGTCTTATAACCATACAATTTCCTTTAATCCAGTTACATATACCTAGATATATTGGAGGCACTACCATCAGGTAGCTTGGATGTCTTTAAAACTCCACAAAAATAGCTTTCTCTCCATTGTCATTGAGAAGCAAGCTTTTGCAAACATTATTATCTTATTATCTCCAATATCTTTTGGATGATGATTCTTTCTAATTCTGATTTGTTTCAAATAATATTTGTCTTTTGCTTGATCCTTTGTATCTGTCTCTTGCATGATCCTTTGTTTTGCTAGGAATATCCAAAAGTGTTCCAAGAATTCTATGAACTATGTTCTTCTCTTCAGTTCCCTCTAATAATGGTGGAGGAAGCATGAATTAAATTTTTTCATTGAAATATGTTTTGTTATATCTCCATGGATGATCCATGAGTAGAAAAATACGATGATCCACTTAACACATTTTCTAACTATGCTTAAAATAGCGAGAAATAGTGTTATAGTTACAACAAGGGCAAACAAACTTTTCTTTTGTACTCCATCTAGACAACATATAATATGCATGAAATTCATTAATGGTCCATATTAGAGTTCCTCGTATTTGAAAAGTTTGACTTCTTGAAGCATCATATGCAACCCCAGAATCCTACAACAATTTAAACTCTTCTATCATTGGCTGTAAGTAAATAACAATGTGATTTCTAGGTTATCGTGGTCCAGGTATAAGTAATGAAAGTATAGAATATTCAGATTTCATGCACATCCAAGACGACATATTATACGTCATCAACATAACACCTAATGTGCTATGAGATACACTCATATTTTGAAACAAATAAAGCCCATCACTTGCTAATCCAAGTTTCACATTGCGAGAATCTAAAGCAAACTATGGATGCAATCTATCAAAATATTTCCATGCTCTACATGCCTTAACTTTCCATCTTTTGAACGCTCCTTGTCATGTAACCTCAAAGAATCTACTGTCTATGAGCACATAAATAACCTTTTGAGCCTTTCAATTATTGGAAAGTGTCTCAATTACATTGCTGAAACACGATGTGATTTTTTAGAAGACTCAGTTTCACCATCAACTTTAGGATCTTTTATATATCGTGAAGCTCCGTAAGAATGACAAAATTCATCACTTATGATCATTCCTAAAAAAAATGCAACAATTTGGACTCGTATAAATTTTCTCATAATCAAGGCTGAAATTCTTAAGCATAGATTGGTTTTATTGTAAGATGGAGGAATTTTCAACTAGGGCATCGCCTCTTTTCATATATCTGAAAGAGAAGCCAATGATTCATTGCTCCATCCGTGTAGACACTTCAACAAATATTAACAAAGTGTGAATGATAATTTATATAATCATGTACAACCAGGATATAATTAACGGCTTGCCTCTTCAACTATGTTATAGTATTTCTTGGCATCTTCATTTTTACCATCATAAGCTCCTTCAGCCGGTGCAACATCTTTAAATTGATCATTCAACAACCAATCAATATCATCATGCGAGCAATCAACATCATATTAAACGTTCAACTTGATATCCAATTCCCCGTAATTGATCCATCTAGTGTAACCCTTAACAAATCATAGCGTATAAGATGATCATACACTACATTCCTTTAATTCCAATAAATGTTACAATATTTTGCACATGGACACAAAATTTCCTCACCATGAGTATCTCCACAAGAGTAATAAAAATTTAGGAATGATTAAACACCATCAATATATGGTTTGCTATACCTTACTAAATCCATCCAATGGTTTGATAGGATATTTGATTTATTAGAAAAAGATAATAATAGTTGATATTTTAATAAAATCAATTAATTCATGAGTAAGTTACCAGAATAAGGTTTTATGAGATGATAATAGTTTCTTACCTAGTCATGGCGCTTTTATTATGCCAAATCAAACCATAAATTCTCCACAAATGTTTTTGAATGTTGAATATACTTCTAAGCCAAAATAAGTAAAATTTAATAGGATAAAAACAATTTTAAAAGAAAGTGAATAAATAAAATAGACAAAATTTAATAAAATGATCAAGAATAAAGAAACAGTTATTAGAAAGTTTAAGCATTCAAGGAAGCATTACAATGATCCTATAATAGATAGTCGATCACACCAAAAATCTTAAAATTTTGTACAGTTTATTCATTCTAAATTATCCCTTACCTGAAGCAAGAGTAACTAAAATCATGTATCATAAATGGTGAAATATTACTTAAAGGACTTCAAGTGTTATGTATCCTTCAAAGTTATAATAATGGAAGAAAACAATTAAAACGATCTAAAGCAAGCAAGTTGAACTAGATTTTAAGTCTAATGTTGACTGCATTTTACATTAGGAAAAACATACACTGATGAATGTTATATGTGCCATCAGACAATGTTGGAGAGTGCTAGTCAACTATTTTTGCACCGTAAAGTAGTAGCTGACACATGGAGTGTGACAATTTTATTATCTATTGTAGTTGACTTCCATGAATCACTTCATAATCTGAACATGCCAGGACTACAAGATCAGTCATATTCCTTTATCAAAAATTGTATAATCTGAACATATGCACCTCTCATTGAGAAACACACTAGTCATATTCAACCATTCGATATTAGAGTTGTGCCTCCTGAACCTTGTGTTACCAAGAACTAAGACTATGTCTAATAACATAACAGAGTTCTTCCTCCTGAACCCTTTGTTATTCATTTCATTTGTGTTGTGTTTTCTTATAGAAGATTGTTGCTTTGGATTTTTTAGTGTTCTTATTATTTTAAAATAAAATAGAACCAGCACCATCATACACAAGTTTATATGTATACTAAAATCCATATTCCTACGTAGACTGTTCTAGAGATGAAAATCTTGAGTTGGTAAAGGTATTAATCAAGAATATGTTATCTGCTTATATAAACATGTTCCCTATGCAAATATTCAAAAAATATTATTTAGAAAAATAAGAGGAGCTAATAGAGAGGACATTCTCTCTGTAATTTTTATAAAAATCACAAAAATAAGAAAGTACTATTGAACATATTAGCAAACCTACAATGCTAGTAATTACACTACCCAAGATTGATGGGCATCTAAAACAGATAAAAGAGATAAAACTGTTTTGACTGAATATGGAAAAAAATCAACTAGGAAGCAACATTTAACAACTTAATAAAGTACAAACACAAAGCATATGTATTATAAATACATAACCACTAGCAGTACCATCAACCACAACTAACAAATCATTGATAATATATAGCTTGATCTATCTTTGGAGTGATTTTTTTATCTTTGTTCCTAGTTCTTATTAAATTCTTTACCTCACAGTCAGATAATTACAATCAGTATTAATAGAAATCAGCACATAGAAACTTAAATGATCTAGCATAAAACAAATGAACATAATTAATGCATTCAAAGTGAAGGGAATGAACATAACTAATGCATAACAATTAAAGCGATCCTCAAAAGCAATCAGATAATAACTACACAAAGATGCACACATTTTCCTGATCTTCCAACATCCAGAAGCAATTACCAATGAGAAAATAGGAAAAAAAAACAAATATATATGTCAATAAGCAAGATCAAAGATCTACTGTACATACCCTATGAAAATACATGTCTATGTTCTTAGAGAAATCATAATTGATAACAACGTTAATTGTTTGAATATTTATTCCTCTAGTAAGCAATTTTGTTCCATAAAGAAAGAACACCAAATTCCCCTCACATTTCTATGTGAAATTAGGCATGAGTGGGAAAAAGCTTGGATGTTAAAATATTTTGTAGAACTTGTAATTTTGTGATTTGATATTTTTTTCAACATAACAAAACCTATAGGAAGAGCCGAACTACTACGGTCTTCTTAACAATGAAAATCTAGTGAGGTTAATTGGATGTTGCAAGGAGCTTGATAACATATTTTTTTTATCAAGTCATGTAGAAAGGAAGTTTGGAAAATCATTAATTTAGAAGTGAGTCAAATATTTTTATATTTGTTTGCTTTATTTTTTTATGCTTAGTTAAAAGGTTGACGATTTACATATTTCATCTACTTACATGTTTGAATTATGGGAATGTCAGTGGCATAAGAAAAACAAATCTTTATCGTCAGCTTTACCAAAATAAAACTCCAGAAAATCAATATAGCCTAAATCATATGACATATTTTCCACTACAGATACAACAACAAGATAACACAACTCAGTTGTAAGTCGCTACATAGATCTGCAGATATTCGAATTCACAGATTGCACATATGCAGATTTACATATGTATAGCATATCACATATTTGCAAATCAATAGCATATAGTTCTAGGTATTTCAAACTCCAAGTCCACCTCAGTCTAAAAATGGGGACAACAAGAGAAATATCCAAAGATAGTCTAATGCAAAAATGTAAATCAGGATGATAGTTCCACCAAATAAAACATGGAAAGAGAGGAAACTCAACTCGAACAACACCAAGACACTCTAGTGCAAACATGTATGTCTCATAACTATGGTTCTAGTCAAGAATATAACACCAATTTTGAAACTAAGGTTATAACATCTAAGTATACTTACAAGTGTAATCATTCACTCAATACATCTCTCATATAAAACATTCAGTACGGATAGGATAATTAGTCGGACGAAACATTAGTTATTACAGACTGTTGGAAGGGCCAAGGGATCTTTGTGGAGAATTCAATATGAAAATTTTTCCATCCAAGCAATAAAATTCAAAGTGAATTACTCCAGCAATGGAGGAATAGTCCGATTTTATAGATGGTTCTGAGTCAACTAGCTAATTTGGATGTTGTACAGGAGGACAAAATTCTGATAGAAGCGGAATAACTACAAAAATATCATATGATGGAACATGGAGAATAAATCAAAATTGAAGAAATTTTATGGAGATCAAATAGAACCGGAGCCTTATGGTATTAAGGAGGGGACAAGAATACAAACTTCTTTCGTAAAGTGACAAATTCTCGTATGTTAATTAGTAAAGAGAGACCAACTAGTAATTCAAGATAAACAAGTGGAAGATCCAATTTGAATTAAGGAGAGAATAATTGTTTTTTTTATAAAAAGATTTACTCTAAGACTTGGAGCCGAAGACAATCATGCAATTTTATCATTTTCCCGGTCATCACCGAAATTAAAAAAGAAGCTTGACAAATCAATTTTTCTAATAAAGAGATGTGTACACATGTCTATTGCGAATTAGTGTCAAACTGGCGTTACATAAAATTGATAGAGAAAGGAAAGACAGATTGATAATCTACATTGCGGCGTCCTCTAAGACTTTTTTTTCCTTTTTGTTAATAAGAGTGTCCTTTTAGATTAATTGGACTATAAGAAATAGAAGATTGTTTAGATCGTAAGAATCATTCAAAAAATTCAAGAATTCCTTCTTTTACATATTGTTGAGTTAACTTGTTAACTTACATTGCTATACGAAAAATGATTATGTAAAAACATCTGTCTGCTGAAATTTTCATATTGATGTAACCTTTAAAGAAAGAATAGAACTATACGCATATCACTAGTCAAGACCAAAACAGAATTAACAGAACCGTTTTAAAAAATTTCCTCTCATAATTACAGTTGATGAATACCAAGAACATGTTCGAATGATCTCGCAGGAACTCATCTTATTTCCATCATCAACTAATATACTGGTTTCTACTACTAATTAGACAATTCTTTGCACGTTCAAGCAGAATATCAGGGTAGAAAATCAAAAGAAAAAATTGACAAAAAAAGCTAATAAGATATGGTCAAATGTCTGAACATGAAAAATGATGTTTGGTAACAATCTAACTTTCCGATGTACAACAACTGCAAGAGAGTTTACGCAAAAACAAAATGTATTAGAGAATCTTTTCTCACCTCATTGTAGACATATTATCACCTGCATAACTGTAACGACCTGTTTAGTCGTTTTGAGCAGCAGATTTTATTTCTGGAAAACTGGCTAAGACGACGGACCCCACGACGGACCGTCATGGGCACGACGGACCGTCGTAGGGTCTCATTCCAAAACACTTAGAAATTCTGAAATTGGGTACTGAAATCGACTCTCTGAACTTCGGAACGACATGGCAGGACGGACCGTCGTGGGCACGACGGACCGTCACAGACCCTATAATAGAATTGAATCGCTGAACTCTGTGACCGAGCAGCAGGACGGACCGTCGCAGGCACGACGGGCCGTCACATGCTGCGTAATCCCAAGCTGGGTCGGATTTCTTTACACGTTTTAAGGGACGTTTTTGACTATTCCGGCTTTAATTATAAAGTTAGTGGGTTAATGTTAATAATTCTAATTACTTGGGGGTTAACGGAGGTAACCTTGAGTTAATTAGTGGGTTATTATTGCCATCTATCATACTTAATTATATGCTAATTAGGGTAAAAGAAAGAGGGTTTGAATAAGAAAAATAGAAAGAACAAAGAGAGGGAGAACGATCGATCGAGAGAGAGGAAAAACGCAGCTTTGAGGATTAGCTTGCTTGATTCCAATTCTTCGGAGGAGGTAGGTTATCGTTTTCTATGCTATTCGTAGTAGACTCTTAATAGCGAATGATATATGTTGGTAATGTTATCTCATCTTCTATATGCTTAATTGTATGCTTGCATGATTGTGATTATATAATTGTGATAAAATAAGCTTGATGAAGCTATTGAATCCCAAATCTTGAGAAACCCTAATCTCTTTGTTAATGATGATGTCTTGGTTATAAAGAAGGCTTGATAAACTAAAGTAATGAGATTGATGATGCCTTAGTATAAGAAAAGGCTTGATGAACTAAAGTAATGAGAGTGATGATGCCTTGGTAGAAGAGAAGGCTTGACGAATTGATAGAATGAGATTAGGGGATCGGAGTGTCACGTTCCGACACATAGAATTAAGGGATCGGGTTTCACGAACCGACACGTAGATTTAGGGGATCGGGTGTCACGAACCGACACGTAGATTTAGGTGATCGGGTGTCACGAACCGACACGTAGATTTAGGGGATCAGGTGTCACGAACCGACACGTAGATTTAGGGGATCGGGTGTCACGAACCAACACGTAGAATTAGGGGATCGGAGTTTCACGTACCGACATATGGTAGTAGGGGATCGGAGTGTCACGTACCGACACATGAGGAATAAAGATAATGAGGGAGCGGAGTGTCACGTACTGACACAAGAGGATTAAAGATAATGAATCTTGAAAGATGCTAATATACTTGATCTAATAAACCTAATTCCCAAATGAGTATGGTAATGTGGCTTGAGTCCTCATGTGTGAACTTGGCGGTATTTATTAATGATTATAGAACTTGTTGTAGTCGATTTATGATATTACTTGATACATATTGTTCTCTATTTTGAGTAGTCCGATGATATCTACTCAGTACCCGTATTTTGTACTGACCCCTACTTTTATGTTTTCTTCTTTGTTATTTGTGGAGTGCAGCAAACGTGCCGTCGTCTTCAATTCAACCGCAATTCTAGCCAGCCTTCGTCACACCGGATCTTCAGGTGAGCTAATGCTTCTAGGATGGACTGGATCTCTTCCTCATGTCTTGATGCCTTGAAGTTCCGGCATGGACTAGCTTTACTTGTTTTAGCTTCTTAGAATACTCTTAGTTTTTAATTTTGATCATAGATGTTTCTTGTGGTGATGACTTCCAGATTTTGGGGAATAATAGATGTTTAATTTTAGAAGTCATTGAATTGGTTTTTATAAATGAGTTTAGTCTTCCGCATTACTTTCTGTTGATATTATATTGAAATGTTAGGGTTTAGATTGGTTGGTTCGCTCACATAGGAGGGTAAGTGTGGGCCAGTCGCGACTCGGTTTTGGGTCGTGACAAACTTGGTATCAGAGCATTAGGTTCGTTGTCTCAGCACACAAGAGCGAGTCTAGTAGAGTCTTAAGGAACGGTAGGGGGACGCCTTTACTTTTATTTGAGAGGCTATAGACTTTAGAAAATTCCATTCTTTCTTTTCTTTCTTTCGTGCTACTACTTGAATCCATTGGTATCTAGGTGATACAAATTGGTATCTGACCATCTTCACTCTATTTCGCAGATAGTTTAGAACTAGAGCGACGACTGCACCACCACCAACACCGGCGAGACAAAGAAACGTCTGAGCCAGCCACTGGGGCTGTGGCTCGAGGAAGAGCAGTGGCAAGAGGCCGTGGTAGAGGTCGTGGGAGGACGTCGTCTAGAGGAAGAGGACAAGTGCCTAGACCATCTGATGCTAGGGCGGTGACTCCTCCACCGACTGAGGAAGTAGTAAGAGAGGGGGAGGAAGGGGAGAATAAACAAGTGCAAAATGAGGAATTGCCACCCCAACCTACCCCAGAGATGATCAATCAGGTTCTTGCTTATCTTAGCGAGTTATCTGATCAGGGTCAAGCACCTCCAGTGTTTTCTGCACCAACACCTCCGGTTTCAGAGGTACGACATGCCGCTGTTGGGGCTCCCCGTATGGATGCCTCATTGGAAATAGGCACGTTTCCTCGTCTGACTACAGGGCCTATAATGACAAATGATCAGCATGAACTTTTCAGTAAGTTCTTGAAATTGAAACCTCCACTCTTCAAGGGTGCTGAATCTGAGGATGCTTACGATTTTCTGGTTGAATGTCATGAGCTACTACACAAGATGGGTATAGTAGAACGATTTGGTGTTGAGTTTGTGACTTATCAGTTTCAAGGGAACGCCAAAATGTTGTGGTGGTCACATGTTGAGTGTCAACCAACAGAGGCACCACCTATGACTTGGGCATCATTGTCTAGCTTGTTTATGGAGAAGTATATCCCCCGGACTTTGAGGGATAGGAAAAGAGATGAGTTATTGAGCCTAGAGGAAGGTAGGATGTCGGTTACTGCATATGAGGCGAAGTTTCGTGCATTATCCAGGTATGCCACCCAACTTTGTTTCAGTCCACACGAGCGGATTCGCCGTTTTGTGAAGGGGTTGAGGTCAGAATTGCAGATTTCAGCCTTACAGGTAGCGGCTACGGCATAATCCTTCCAAGAAGTGGTTGACTTCATGATAGAGGTGGAAGGAGTGAAACCTGATGACTTCACCATGGCATAGACATCAAAAAGGTTTCGAAAGGGAGGTGAGTTTAATGGTTCTTACTCTAGAGGACAGGGTTCCGGAGGTTACTCAGTCCGACCAATTCAGTCTTCACTACAGACTGTAGTTGGGGGTCCACCTCAGACCGGTCAACACTTCTCTGAGAGACCTATGCTCGACTATAGAGAGTGTTATGGATGTGGGGAGACTGGACATATTAGGAGGAATTGTCCAAAGCAGAGTTATAGACCCCCAATAGCTAGAGGTAGAGGTCGTCATGGTAGAGGCCGTTATTCTGGAGGACGTGGTGGTCGAGGTAATGGTGGGCACCAAAATGGCCGGGGTGATGGGCAAACTGGAGCCACTATCACAACATGGTAGGGGCAACGGGCAAACAAAGGAAAGGGCCCATTGTTATGCCTTCCCTGGGAGATCGGAGGCGGAGACATCTGATGTTGTTATCACAGGTAATCTTCTAGTTTGTGATTGCACGACTTCGGTATTGTTTGATCCTGGATCCAAATTTTCTTATGTATCTTCCTCATTTTCTAATGGTCGAAATTTACATTGTGAATTTGTAACGACCTGTTTAGTCGTTTTGAGCAACAGATTTTAATTCTGGAAAAACTGGCAAGGACGACGGAAGTCACGACGGACCGTCGTGGTCACGACGGCCCGTCGAGGAGGTTTCGTTCCATGAAACTTAGAATTCTTCAATTTGGATATTAAAATCGACTCTCTGTAATTTGTGACGGACCTGTAGGACGTGCCGTCACTTCTACGACGAACCGTCGTGAGGCACCATTTCAATATACTTAGGAATTCTGAAATTGGGTACCGAAAATTGAGTTTTTGACTGTCAGGACGGAGGTGCAGGACGGACCGTCACTGGTGTGACGGGCCGTCACAGCTCACCTGGATTTTGGGAGGCTGCGACGACCTGCGTGACGGACCGTCGCAGGCACGACGGCCCGTCACAGGTCGCGCAGATCCCAGTCAGAATAGGATTCCTCTACACGTTTTAAGGGTCGTTTGGACTATTCTTCCTTAATTATAAAGATTGAGGGTTAATATTAATAACTCTAATTACTTGGGGTTAAAAGAGGTACCCTAAGTTATTAGTGGGTTCTATTGTCCTCTTTTATTCTTAATTATATGATAATTAGGGTAAAGGAAAGAGGGTTTAAACAATAAAACAAAAAAGAAAGAACAAACAGAAAGAGGGATAGATTGATCGAATTGAGGGAGATTGAACGAGAAGAAGAAAGCGTGGAAATTGCTTGTTGATTCCAATTCTTCGGTGAGGTAGGTTATGTTTTCATGCTATTTGTAGTAAACTCTTAATAGTGAATGATATGTGTTTATAGTATTGTAAACCCTACTATATGCTTAAATTGTATGCTTGCATGATTATGATTATGTGATTTTGATAAAACAAAGCATGATGAAGCTAGTGAATCCCAAATCTTGAAAGAAACTTTAATCTATGATATTATGATGATCCCTTGTATAAAAGAAGGCTTGATGAATTAAAGTAATGGGATTGATGATGCCTTGGTATAGAAAAGGCTTGATGAATGGATAGAATGAATTAGGGGATCGGAGTGTCACGTACCGACACATGTAGGGGATCGGAGTGTCACGTTCCGACACATATAGGGGATCGGAGTGTCACGTACCGACACATATAGGGGATCGGGTGTCACGAACCGACACGTAGAATTAGGGGATCGGAGTGTCACGTATCGACACATAGTGATAGGGGATCGGAGTGTCACGTACCGACACAAGAGACAAAGAAATGAATCTTGAAAGATGATGAATATACCAATCTAATGAACTTAATTCCCAAATGAGTATGGTACTGAGCTTGAGTCCTCATGTGTGAACTCGGTTGTATTTATTGATGAATTAATACTTTTATTGCTACATGTTGAGTATTGTAGTTGATTTACATTGTTATTGATATATACTGTTCCCTATTTTGAGTTGGCCGATGATATCTACTCAGTACTTGTGGTTGTACTGACCCCCTACTTTTATGTTTTCTTCTTTGTTATTTGTGTAATGAAGCACAACGTTCCGTCAACATCAATCAACAGTAGATCTAGCCAGTCTTCTTCACTTCATCGGAATTCAGGGTGAGCTAATGCGTCTAGCTTGGACTGGGTCTTCTTCTTCAAGTCTTGATGCCTTGAACTTCGGCATGGACTAGCTTTTTAGTTATATTTTGTTCTTAGACATTCCTAGTTTAGGAATTTGAGATAGATGTTCTTGTGATGATGACTTCCATATTTGGGGATATTAATAATAGTTTTGAATCGTTTTATTATGAGTTTAAGTCTTCCGCACTAATTTCTGTTATTATAAATTGAAATGTTAAGGATTAGATTGGTTGGTTCGCTCGCATAGGAGGGTGAATGTGGTGCCAGTCGCGTCCCCGATTTGGGTCGTGACAAACTTGGTCCCCGATTTGGGTCGTGACAAACTTGGTATCAGAGCATTAGGTTCGTTGGTCTCATCACAAAAGAACAGGTCTAGTAGAGTCTTAAGGAACGGTAGGGGGACGCCTTTACTTTTCCTTGAGAGGCTATAAGACTTTAGGAAAACTTCACTCTTTCATTCTTTCTTTCGTGCTACTACTTGAGGTCCAATTGGGTATCTAGGCGATACGAATGGTATCTGACCATCTTCACTCTATTTCGCAGATGGTTAGAACTAGAGCAACGACCGCACCAGCAGCAGAACAACGGCACAGACAAGAAACATCTGAGCCAGCCACTGGGGCTGTGGCTCGAGGAAGAGCAGCAGCAAGAGGTCGTGTGTTAGAGGTCGTGGGAGGACGTCCTCTAGAGGAAGAGGATGAGCACCTAGCCCATGATGATGCTAGGGCAGTGACTCCTCCACCGACCGAGGAGGTGATAAGAGAGGGTGAGGAAGGGGAGAATGAACAAGTGCAAAATGAGGGAAATGCCACCCCAAACCTACCATAGAGATGATCAAATCAGGTTCTTGCTTATCTAAGCGGGTTATCTGATCACGGTCAGGCACCTCCAGGGTTTTCTGCAACAACACCCCCGGTTTCAGAGATACGACATGCGGCTACTATGGCTCCCCGCATGGATGCAACATTGGGGATAGGCACATTTCCACGTATGACTACTGGGCCTATTATGACAAATGACCAGCATGAACTTTTCAGTAAGTTCTTGAAATTTAAACCTCCAGTCTTTAAGGGCGCAGAATCAGAGGATGCCTACGATTTTTGGTCTGATTGTCATGAGCTACTACAACAAGATGGGAATAGTAGAAATGGTTTGGCGTTGAGTTCGTAAGCTATCAGTTTCAAGGGAACGCCCAAATGTTGGTGGCGGTAACATGTGAGTGTCAACCAACAGAGCACCACCTATGACTTGGGAATCATCTCTCAGTTTGTTCATGGAAAAGTATATCCCACCGGACTTTGAGGGATAGGAAGAGGAGTGCGTCTTGAGTCTTAGGCAAGGTAGAATGACGGTTAATGCATACGAGGCTAAGTTTCGCGCACTATCTGATATGCCACCCAACTCTGTTCAGTCCACAAGAACGGATCCGCCGTTTTGTGAAGGGGTTGAGGTCAGAATTGCGGATTTCAGCATTACAGATAGCGGGGGCAACGGCAATCCTTCCAAGAGGTGGTAGACTGTTGATAGAGGTGGAAGGAGTGAAACCAGATGACTTCACCACGACACCGACATCAAAAGGTTTCGAAGGGGAGGTGAGTTCAATGGTTCTTACTCTAGAGGACAGAACTGGAGGTCACTCAGTTCGACCAATTCAGTCTTCACTACAGACGTAGTTGGGGGGTCCACCTCAGAACGGTCAACATACTCCGAGAGACCTATGCCTGACTCCAGAGAGTGCTATGGATGTGGGGAGATTGGACATATTAGGAGGAATTGTCCAAACAGAGTTACAGACCCCGATAGCTAGAGGTAGAGGTGGTCATTGTAAGGCGCTTTTCTGGAGGACGGGGTGGTCGAGGGTATTGGTGGTCACCAAAACGGCAGGGGTGATGGGCAAAACGGAGCCACTTACTACGCAACATGGTAGGGGCAACGGACAGGACAAATAATGGGGCCCATTGCTACGCTTTCCCTGGGAGATCTGAAGCGGAGGCATCAGATGCTGTCATCACAGGTAACCTTTTGATTTGTGATTTCATGGCTTCCGTATTGTTTGATCCTGGATCCACGTTTTCATATGTATCTTTATCATTTGCTAATGGTCTAAATTACATTGTGAATTACTGACATGCCTATTCGTGGTTTCTACTCCGGTGGGTGAGTCGGTGATAGTGAAAAGGTTTGTATAGGTCTTGTTTGGTGAATTTTGTGGGGAAAGCAACACTTATGTAGATTGGCTATTCTAGAAATGGGTGACATTTGATGTAATTCTGGGTATGACTTGGCTTTCTCCGAATTTTGCGATTCTGGATTGTAATGCTAAAACTGTGACGTTAGCAAACCGGGGGATCCGTTAGTGTGGGAGGGCCGACTACACTTCCAATACGGTGCGTATCATCTCCTTCTTCGTTCTATAAGAAAATGGTGAGTATAGGGGTTTAGCTTTCTTGGCACATCTCAAGGATGACAATGCTCAAGTACTTCGATTGAGTCAGTTTCGGTAGTCCATGAGTTTTTGGATGTGTTCCCTGCAGATCTACTTGGTATGCCACCAGAAGGGATATAGACTCTGCATTGATTTGGAACCAAGGTACTGCCCCATTTTATACCCCCTTATAAGGAATGGCTCCGAAGCGAGTAAGAGAGTTAAAGGCACCAACTTCAAGAGTTGTTGAGCAAAGGCTTCATTAGACCAAGTGCATCTCCTTGGGGTGCTCCGTTCTTGTTTGTAAAGAAGAAGGATGGAGCTTTCGAATGTGCATACATTACCGACAGTTGAACAAAGTAACTATTAAAACAAGTACCCCATTCCTCGTTATTGATGACTTGTTCGATCAGTACAAGGTGCTTGTGTCTTCTCAAAAATAGACTGAGTCCGTTATCACCAATTGAAAATACGCGACAAGATGTGCCAAAGACTGCTTTTCGAACTAGGTATGGGCATTATGAATTGTGGGGTAATGTCTTTTGGCTTACAAATGCCCTGCTGCTTTCATGAGCTTGATGAATGGGATTTCTAAGCAATATTGGACCTCTTTGGATCGATTTATAGATGATATATTGGTATACTCTAAAAGTAAGAAGGAACATGAGGAGAATTTGAGAATGGGTGTTAGAGTTGTTGAGGAAGAAAAATCTTTATGCGAAATTCTCCAAGTGTGAGTTTTGGTAGATTCAGTGTCCTTATTGGGGCACGTGGTTTCTAAAGATGGGGTGATGGTGGATCCATCTAAGATAGAGACGGTGAAAAACTGGGTAAGGCCTACTATGTGTCAGAAATAAGGAGTTTTTGGGGTTAGTTAGCTACTACCGCCGATTTGTCAAGGGTTCTCTTCTATTGCTTCCCAATTGACGAACTTGACTAAGCAGAATGTTCATTGTATGGTCGGATGAGTGTGAGGAAAGCTTTCAGAAGCTCAAGACTTTGTTGACTACCGCACCTATCCTGACCTGCCGGAGAGGGTAAGAACATCATTGTTTATTTGATGCATCCTATCGGGTTTGGGTGCAGTGCTAATGCAAGAGAAGAACGTGATTGCTTATGCTTCAAGACAATTAAAAGTGCATGAACGTAACTATCCAACTCATGACTTGGAATTGGCCCCGGTAGTATTTGCATTGAAGCAATGAGGCACTATTATATGGGGTCAAGTGAACTTGAGACAAAGGAGATGGATGGAACTACTGAAGGACTACGACATCACTATTTTGTATCATCCGGGAAGGCGAATGTTGTGGCAGATGCCTTGAGTAGAAAGGCGAGAAGCATGGGAAGTCTAGCTCATTTGCAAGCTTCTAGACGCCCATTGGCTAGAGAAGTGCAGATTTTGGCTAATGACCTCATGAGATTAGAAGTAAATGAGAAGGGAGGATTGTTAGCTTGTGTGGAGGCAAGATCCTCTTTTCTGACAAAATAAGGGGAAGCATTTTGATGATGAGAAATTGATCCGGATTCGAGATAAAGTGTCGCAAGGAGAGGCTAAGAAGCGACAATCGATGAGGAAGGTGTTTTGAGAATCAAGGGAAGGGTATGTGTCCCGAGTTGATGATTTGATCAACACTATTCTGACAGATCTCATAGTTCAAGGTATTCTATACATCCGGGTGCAACCAAGATGTATCGTGACCTAAAGCAACACTTCTGGTGGAGTAGAATGAAGCGTGATATTGTTGACTTTATTGCCAAGTGTCCAAACTGTCAACAAGTGAAATATGAACACCAAAGGCCCGGAGGAAACACTTCAGAGAATGCCCATTCCTGAATGAAGTGGGAGAGAATCGCAATGGACTTTGTGGTTGGTCTTCCAAAGACAATGGGTAAGTATGACTCCATTTGGGTGATTGTTGATAGGTTAACTAAGTCTGCTCATTTCATTCCGGTCAAGGTGACTTACAATGCAGAGAAGTTAGCCAAGATCTACATCTCAGAGATCGTTCGGTTTGCATGGAGTTCCACTCTCCATCATATCAGATAGAGGTACGCAGTTTACTTCTAAGTTTTGGAGGACATTACATGCTGAATTAGGTACTAGGTTGGACCTTAGTACTGCCTGCGTTTCACTCTCTTCATCAGCTGATGGTCAGTCTGAGCGAACGATTCAAGTGTTGGAGGATATGCTTCGTGCATGTGTGATAGAGTTCGGTGGCCATTGGGATAGATTTTTACCTTTGGCGGAGTTTTCATACAATAATAGCTATCACTCCAGTATTGATATGGCTCCATTTGAAGCATTGTATGGGAGGAGGTGTAGATCTCCCATCGGTTGGTTTGATGCCTTTGAAGTTAGACCTTGGGGGACTGATCTGTTGAGAGATTCTATGGAGAAAGTGAAAGCTATTCAAGAAAAGCTTCTAGCGGCGCAAAGTAGACAAAAGGAGTATGCAGACCGAAAGGTTAGAGATTTGGAGTTTCATGGAAGGTGAACAAGTCTTGTTGAAGGTTTCACCCATGAAAGGGGTGATGCGGTTTGGTAAAAAAGGTAAGTTAAGTCCAAGGTATATTGGACCATTTGAAGTGCTTAAGCGAATAGGGAGGTTGGCTTATGAAATTAGCCTTGCCCCCAGGGCTGTCCGGAGTGCATCCGGTGTTTCAATGTGTCCATGTTGAAGAGATACCACACGGAGATGGAAACTACATTATCCGTTGGTATTCAGTTTTGTTGGATGAGAACTTGACTTATGAAGAGGAACCGGTTGCTATTTAAATAGAGAGGTTCGCAAGTTGAGGTCGAGAGAGATTGCATCCATCAAAGTTCAATGGAAGAATCGACCGGTTGAAGAGGCTACTTGGGAGAAGGAGGCAGATATGCAAGAAAAATACCCACATCTGTTTACAGATTCAGGTAGTCCTTTTCGCCATTGTTTTTTCTTCTTTGATCGTTCGGGGACGAACGATGGGTAAAATTGGTATCTATTGTAACGACCTATTTAGTCGTTTTGAGCAACAGATTTTAATTCTGGAAAAGCTGGCTGGGACGACGGAAGTCACGACGGACCGTCGTGACGACGGCCCATCGAGGTCACGACGGCCCGTCGAGAGGTTTCGTTCCATGACACTTAGAATTCTTCAATTTGGATGTTAAAATCGACTCTCTGTAATTTGTGACGGACCTGCAGGACGTGCCGTCACATCTACGACGAACCGTCGTGAGGCACCGTTTCAATATACTTAGAAATTCTGAAATTGGGTACTGAAAAATGGAGTTTCTGACCGTCAGGACGAGGTGTAGGGACGGACCGTCACTGTGTGACGGGCCGTCACACACAGCTCACCTGGATTTTGGGAGGCTGCAACGACCTGCGTGACGGACCGTCGCAGGCACGACGGCCGTCCCACTGGTCGTGCAGATCCCAGTCAGAATAGGATTCTCTCTACACGTTTTAAGGGTCGTTTTGGACTATTCTTTTCCTTAATTATAAAGATTGAGGGTTAATATTAATAAGTGTAATTACTTGGGGGTTAAAAGAGGTAACCCTAAGTTAATTAGTGGGTTCTATTGTCCTCTTTTATTCTTAATTATATGATAATTAGGGTAAAGGAAAGAGGGTTTGAATAAAACAAACAGAAAGAACAAAGAGAAAGAGGGATAGATTGATCGAATTGAGGGAGATTTGAACGAGAAGAAGAAAGCGTGGGAATTGCTTGTTGATTCCATTTCTTCGGTGGAGGTAGGTTATGGTTTTCATGCTATTTGTAGTAAACTCTTAATAGTGAATGATATGTGTTTATAGTATTGTAAACCCTACTATATGCTTAAATTGTATGCTTGCATGATTATGATTATGTGATTTTGATAAAACAAAGCATGATGAAGCTAGTGAATCCCAAATCTTGAAAGAAACTTTAATCTATGATATTAATGATGATGCCTTGGTATAAAAAGAAGGCTTGATGATTAAAGTAATGGGATTGATGATGCCTTGGTAGAAAAAGGCTTGATGAATGGATAGAATGAAATTAGGGGATCGGAGTGTCACGTACCGACACATGTAGGGGATTGGAGTGTCACGTTCCGACACATATAGGGGATCGGAGTGTCACGTACCGACCATATAGGGGATCGGGTGTCACGAACCGAACGTAGAATTAGGGGATCAGAGTGTCACGTACCGACACATAGTGATAGGGATCGGAGTGTCACGTACCGACACAAGAGGAAGAAAGATAATGAATCTTGAAAGATGATGAATATACTCAATCTAATGAACTTAATTCCCAAATGAGTATGGTACGGAGGCTTGAGTCCTCATGTGTGAACTCGGTTGTATTTATTGATGAATTATTACTTTTATTGCTACATGTTGAGTATTGTAGTTGATTTACATTGTTATTGATATATACTGTTCCCTATTTTGAGTTGGCCGATGATATCTACTCAGTACTTGTGGTTGTACTGACCCCCTACTTTTATGTTTCTTCTTTGTTATTTGTGTAATGCAGCAAAACGTTCCGTCAACTTCAACTCAACAGTAGATCTAGCCAGTCTTCACTTCATCGGAAATTCAGGGTGAGCTAATGCGTCTAGCTTGGACTGGGTCTTCTTCTTCAAGTCTTGATGCCTTGAACTTCCGGCATGGACTAGCTTTTTAGTATTTTATTCTTAGACATCCTAGTTTAGAAATTTGAGATAGATGTTCTTGTGACGATGACTTCCAGATTTTGGGGATATTAATAATAGTTTTGAATCGTTTTATTTATGAGTTTAAGTCTTCCGCACTAATTTCTGTTATTATAAATTGAAATGTTAAGGTTTAGATTGGTTGGTTCGCTCGCATAGGAGGGTGAATGTGGGTGCCAGTCGCGTCCCTGATTTGGGTCGTGACAGAATTACTTGACATGCCTATTCGTGTTTCTACTCCGGTGGGTGAGTCTGTGATAGTTGAAAAAGAATATAGGTCTTGTTTGGTGACTTTTGCGGGGAGCAACACTTATGTAGATTTGGTTATCTTAGAAATGGTTGACTTTGATGTAATTCTGGGTATGAGTTGGCTTTCTCCGAATTTTGCGATCTTGGATTGTAATGCTAAAACTGTGACATTAGCCAAGCCTGGGACAGATCCGTTAGTGTGGGAGGGCGACTACACTTCCAATCCAGTTCGTATCGTATCCTTTCTTCGTGCTAAGAGAATGGTTAGTAAGGGTTGTTTAGCTTTCTTGACACACCTCAGGGATGATACTACCCAAGTACCTTCGATTGAGTCGGTTTTCGTTAGTCCGTGAGTTTTTGGATGTGTTCCCTCCTGATCTTCCTGGTATGCCACCTGATAGGGATATCAACTTCTGTATTGATCTTGAGCCGGGTACTCGCCCCATTTCTATACCCCCTTATAGAATAGCTCCCGCGGAGTTAAGAGAGTTAAAGGCCCAACTTCGAGAGTTGTTGAGCAAAGGCTTCATTAGACCAAGTGCATCTCCTTGGGGTGCTCCGGTGTTATTTGTGAAGAAGAAGGATGGGAGTTTTCGGATGTGCATAGACTATAGACAACTGAATAAGGTAACTATTAAGAACAAGTATCCTCTTCCTCGCATTGATGACTTGTTCGATCAGTTACAAGGTGCTTGTGTCTTCTCTAAGATTGATTTGAGATCCGGTTATCATCAATTGAAAATACGGGCAACGGATGTTCCAAAAACTGCTTTTCGAACCAGGTATGGGCATTACGAATTTGTAGTGATGTCTTTTGGTCTTACGAATGCCCCTGCTACGTTCATGAGTTTGATGAACGGGATTTTTATGCCATATCTGGATCTCTTTGTGATCGTATTTATTGATGATATACTGATATACTCTAAAAGTAAGAAGGAACATGAGGAGCATTTGAGAATTGTATTGGAAATGTTGAGGGAGAAAAAGCTTTATGCCAAGTTCTCTAAGTGTGAGTTTTGGCTAGATGCAGTGTCCTTCTTGGGACATATAGTTTCTAAGGATGGAGTGATGGTAGATCCTTCTAAGATTGAGACAGTGAAGAATTGGGTAAGACCCACTAATGTGTCAGAAATAAGGAGCTTCGTTGGTTTAGCTATCTATTACCCTCGATTTGTCAAGGGATTCTCTTCCATTGCTTCCCAATTGACGAACTTGACTAAGCAGAATGTTCCATTTGTATGGTCGGACGAATGTGAGGAAAGCTTTCAGAAGCTCAAGACTTTGTTGACTACTGCACCAATTCTTACCTTGCCCGTGGAAGGTAAGAATTTCATTGTTTATTGTGATGCATCATATTCGGGTTTGTGCGCAGTGCTAATGCAAGAGAAGAATGTAATTGCTTATGCTTCAAGGCAATTAAAGGTGCATGAACGTAACTATCCGACCCATGATTTGGAGTTGGCTGCGGTAGTGTTTGCATTAAAGCAATGGAGACACTATCTTTATGGGGTTAAGTGTGATGTATAATTGGATCATCGTAGCCTACAGTATGTCTTTACTCAAAATGATTTGAACTTGAGACAGATGAGATGGATGGAACTACTGAAGGACTACGACATCACTATCTTGTATCATCCGGGAAAAGCGAATGTTGTGGCGGATGCTTTAAGTAGAAAGGCGGGAAGCATGGGAAGTCTAGCTCACTTGCAAGTGTCTAGACGCCCATTGGCTAGAGAGGTTCAGATTCAGGCTAATGACCTTATGAGGTTAGAAGTAAATGAGAAAGGGAGGATTGTTAGCTTGTTTGGAGGCAAGATCTTCCTTCCTTGACAAGATTAAGGGAAAGCAGTTTAATGATGAGAAATTGATCCGGATCTGAGATAAAGTGTTGCAAGGAGAGGCTAAAGAAGCACAAATCGATGTGGAATGTGTTTTGAGGATTAAGGGAAGGGTATGTGTACCCCGCATCGATGATTTGATCACCACTATTCTGACGGAGGCTCATAGTTCAAGGTATTCTATACATCCGGGCGCAACCAAGATGTATCGTGGTCTAAAACAACACTTTTGGTGGAGTAGAATGAAGCGTGATATTGTTGATTTTATTGCCAAATGTCCAAATTGTCAACAAGTAAAGTATGAACACTAGAGGCCCGGAGGAACACTTCATAGAATTCCCATTCTGGAATGGAAGTGGGAGAGAATTGCCATGGATTTCGTGGTTGGTCTTCCAAAGACAATGGGTAAGTATGACTCTATTTGGGTGGTTGTTGATAGGTTAACTAAGTCTGCTCATTTCATTCAGGTCAAGGTGACTTACAATGCAGAGAAGTTAGCCAAAATTTACATCTCAGAAATTGTTCGATTGCATGGAGTTCCACTCTCCATTATATCAGATAGAGGTACGCAGTTTACTTCTATGTTTTGGAAAACACTGCATGCGAAATTGGGTACTAGGTTGGACCTTAGTACCGCATTTCACCCTCAGACAGATGGTCAGTCTGAGCGAACGATTCAAGTGTTGGAGGATATGCTTCGTGCATGTGTGATAGAATTTGGTGGTCATTGGGATAACTTCTTACCCTTAGCAGAATTTTCGTACAACAATAGCTATCACTCAAGCATTTACATGGCTCCATTTGAAGCATTGTATGGGAGGAGATGTAGGTCTCCCATTGAGTGGTTTGATGCATTTGAGGTTAGACCTTGGGGTACTGACCTTTTGAGGGATTCATTAGAGAAAGTGAAATTTATTCAAGAAAAGCTTTTAGCGGCGCAAAGTAGGCAAAAGGAATATGCAGATCGAAAGGTTAGGGACTTGGAGTTTATGGAGGGTGAGCAAGTCTTGCTGAAGGTTTCGCCCATGAAAGGGGTGATGCGGTTTGGTAAAAGAGGTAAACTAAGCCCAAGCTATATTTGTCCCTTTGAAGTACTTAAGCGAGTAGGGGAGGTGGCTTATGAGTTAACCTTGCCTCCAGGCTGTCTGGAGTGCATCCGGTATTTCATGTGTCTATGTTGAAAAGATACCATGGGGATGGAAACTACATCATTCGTTGGGATTCAGTTCTGCTTGATGAAAATTTGTCTTATGAGGAGGAGCCTGTTGCTATTTAAGGTAGAGAAGTTCGCAAGTTTAGGTCAAGAGAGATTGCATCCATCAAAGTTCAATGGAAGAATCGACCAGTCTGTTTACAGACTCAGGTACTTGGGAGAAGGAGGCTGACATGCAAGAAAGATACCCATATCTGTTTACAGACTCAGGTACTCCTTCTCGCCCTTGTTTTTCTTCTTGTGATCGTTCGAGGACGAACGATGGGTAAATTGGTATCTATTGTAACGACCTGTTTAGTCGTTTTGAGCAGCAGATTTTATTTCTGGAAAAATGGCTGAGACGACGGACCCCACGACGGACCGTCATGGGCACGACGGACCGTCGCAGGGTCTCGTTTCAAAACACTTAGAAATTCTGAAATTGGGTACTGAAATCGACTCTCTGAACTTCGTAACGACATGGTAGGATGGATCGTCGTGGGCACGACGGATCGTCACAGACCCTTTAATAGAATTGAATCTCTGAACTCTGTGACGGAGCAGCAGGATGGACCGTCGCAGGCACGACGGGCCGTCACAGGCTGCGTAATCCCAGGCTGGGTCGGATTTCTTTAC
This sequence comes from Solanum peruvianum, assembly GCA_027705065.1. Classification (NCBI taxonomy): domain Eukaryota; kingdom Viridiplantae; phylum Streptophyta; class Magnoliopsida; order Solanales; family Solanaceae; genus Solanum; species Solanum peruvianum. The sequence goes on along the minus strand of JAKWJD010001758.1, from coordinate 11,403,258 downwards.
ACGTTTTAAGGGACGTTTTTGACTATTCCGGATTTAATTATAAAGTTAGTGGGTTAATGTTAATAAGTCTAATTACTTGGGGGTTAAAAGAGGTAACCTTGAGTTAATTAGTGGGTTATTATTGCCATCTTTCATAATTAATTATATGCTAATTAGGGTAAAGGAAAGAGGGTTTGAATAAGAAAAATAGAAAGAACAAAGAGAGGGAGAACGATCTATCGAGAGAGAGGAAAAACGCAGCTTTGAGGATTAGCTTGCTTGATTCCAATTTTTCGGTGGAGGTAGGTTATGGTTTTCTATGCTATTCGTAGTAGACTCTTAATAGCGAATGATATGTGTTGGTAATGTTATCTCATCTTGTATATGCTTAATTGTATGCTTGCATGATTGTGATTATATAATTGTGATAAAATAAGCATGATGAAGCTATTGAATCCCAAAACTTGAGAAACCCTAATCTCTTTGTTAATGATGATGCCTTGGTAATAAAGAAGGCTTGATAAACTAAAGTAATGAGATTGATGATGCCTTAGTATAAGAAAAGGCTTGATGAACTAAAGTAATGAGAGTGATGATGCCTTGGTATAAGAGAAGGCTTGATGAATTGATAGAATGAGATTAGGGGATCGAAGTGTCACGTTCTGACACATAGAATTAAGGGATCGGGTGTCACGAACCGACACGTAGATTGAGGGGATCGGGTGTGACGAACCGACACGTAGATTTAGGGAATCGGGTGTCACGAACCGACACGTAGATTTAGGGGATCGGGTGTCACGAACCGACACCTAGAATTAGGGGATCGGAGTTTCACGTATCGACACATAGTAGTAGGGAATCGGATTGTCACGTTACCGACAGATGAGGAATAAAGATAATGAGGGAGCGGAGTGTCACGTACCGACACAAGAGGATTAAAGATAATGAATCTTGAAAGATGCTAATATACTCGATCTAATGAACCTAATTCCCAAATGAGTATGGTAATGAGGCTTGAGTCCTCATGTGTGAACTAGGCGGTATTTATTAATGATTATAGAACTTGTTGTGCTACATGTTAAGTATTGTAGTCGATTTATAATATTACTTGATACATATTGTTCTCTATTTTGAGTTGGCCGATGATATCTACTCAGTACCTGTGTTTTGTACTGACCCCTACTTTTATGTTTTCTTCTTTGTTATTTGTGGAGTGCAGCAAACGTGCTGTCGTATTCAATTCAACCGCAATTCTAGCCAGTCTTCGTCAAACCGGATCTTCAGGATGAGCTAATGCTTCTAGCTTGGACTGGATCTTCTTCCTCATGTCTTGATGCCTTGAAGTTCCGGCATGGACTAGCTTTTAGTTGTTTTAGCTTCTTAGAATACTCTTAGTATAGTAATTTGATCATAGATGTTCTTGTGGTGATGACTTCCAGATTTGGGGAATAATAGATGTTGAATTTTAGAAGTCATTGAATTGGTTTTTATAAATGAGTTTAAGTCTTCTGCATTACTTTCTGTGGATATTATATTGAAATGTTAGGGTTTATATTGGTTGGTTCGCTCACATAGGAGGGTAAGTGTGGGTGCCAGTCGCGACTCGGTTTTGGGTCGTGACAATAATATTACGAAATAATAATTAAAAATACAGCCATATGAAAAACGATATACTAATAATTCCACATTTATATTATATTGGATTTTATGCAACTATTAACAGGTTAATGTTGTTCAACCTAAAAAATACATTAACAATAATACCACATCTGCACATTTCTTATTTTTCCTTAACAATTTCCCAATCCACAAACTATAACAAGCAAATATATCTTGAAAGGTAAAATGAGGGGAGGAAACATGAATTTAAGTTCTAATAACCCTAAACTAATAAAATTACTTTTAAACCAAAAACAACAATTCAATAAATTTTTTATTTTTAATACTTGGTTGTACAAAATCAGTACGTACGCTTGAAAAAATAAATTCTTCAGCTTCTTCTTTTTAGTTCTTTGATCTTCAAGTAAATAGGATTCTGGAGAAGAGATACTTCAACTCTGCTCTTCAGTTCTTCAGCTTCATCACTTCGATCTTCAACTCCCTCTCTTTGACTTTTCTATTTTGGAGAAAAATATTAGAAAGGAAAGAAGAGTAAAGTATGTGTTTGTCATATATGAAAGAAGAGAAAGACAAAAGTGGGAGGGAGAGATAAAACTATTGGAGAGAAAATAATATTTTAGTGAAAATTTTTAGGCCACACTTATAATGTGTTGTTTTTAAGATTATAAAAATAGGACACTTAAAAGTGTTGCCATAAATTTGAATAATTCATGCCATTTATTTCATACTATGAAAATGCTTATAAAAATTAGTGTATACCACTAATGGGTACACTTTACAAGTGTTTCCATTATTATGGTTGCCAAAAGTACTTTAGGCAACACCTTACAAGAGTTTATCAGATTTAGTGTGCCCGTATGCCTAAAGTTTATTAGTGAATTGTGGTATTATGGTCCATCATAACTCTGACTCATAATTAGTGGTTGAGGTGAATTCTACGCAACATCTTGATTATCTATTTATGGAGTTGAAGGAATCGGTACTTGATAAGCTCAATGAGTTATCCTCCCAAGGGAGGGATGGTGTTATTAGGTACCAAGGTATATTATGTGTACCCGATGTTGAGGATTTGAGAAATTGAATTCCATAAGAAGCACAAGGTATAAGTTATTCTACTCATCTAGGTGCCCCCAAAATGTATCACGACCTTAAAGAGATCTATTAGTGGGATTGTTTATAAAGGGACATAACAGAGTTTGTTACAAGGTGTCCGAATTGCGAACAAGTTAAAGCCGAGCATCTAAATCTAAGTGGTTTAACCCAAATATTTGATGTTCCTACTTGGATGTCAAAAGTTATGAACATGGACTTTGCAATTGGATTTCTTTGATCCCGGAGGAAAAATGATTCAATATGGTTTATTATGGATAGATTGATCAAATCTTCTCACTTTATCCCCGTTAAGTCTACATATACGTCCGAAGAATATGCAAGGATCTACATTAATGAGATTGTGAGTCTTCATGGGATTCCTTATTCATCATTTCAGATAGACGTGACCATTCACTTCTTGTTGTTGGAAATTTAAATTTAGCAACACTTTTAATCCTTAGATAGATGGTAAAGTAGGAAAATACCATTAATTCCCTTTAAGATATGCTAAGAGATTATGTTATTTATTTCAAAGGATGTTGGGATGATCACCTACCATTGATTGAGTTCTCCTACAACAATTATTACACCTCGAGCATCTCCATCACACCTTTTGAAGCTCTTTCTAATAGAAGATGTAGGTCTCTAGTTTGATGGTTTGAGGTTGGTGAGTCCTCACTCATTAGTTATGAGATAATTTATGAGGCTTGAGAGAATGTTCGAGTCAAAAGGGATTTATTGAAGACAGCCTATGGTCGGCGAAAGTCTTATGCCGACAATTGGAGAAGAGATCTTGAGTTTGAAATAGGTAATGACGTCTATTTGAATATTTCACCTATGAAAGGGGTGATGAGGTTTGGTAAGAAGGGGAAGTTAATCCCTGATATGTAGGTTCTACAATGGGTTAAAAAAATTACCTATGATCTAAACCTACCTAGTGAACTAGCTTTCCTTCGCCCAGTGTTTTATGTTTCTATACTAAATAAATGCATAGGCGACCCAGTGTCTATTATTCCTATCGATGGTTTATAGTTGAATAAGAACCTCTCCTATGAAGAGGTTCCGGTTGAGATCCTAGATCTCCAAGTCATGAAGTTGAGGAAAAAACGGGTTGCCTCCAAAAAGTCCTACAAAGGAACCATCTTTTTTTATAGTAAAACATGGGAGGCCGAAGCAGTCACGAAGTCTTGCTACCCTCATCTTTTTACTCTTTGATGTTAGACATTCCTCTTAATAAAGCAAATAATGAATAATATGAGATTGACCTGTTTTCATAATAGATGCCTGTTTTGGTAAGAGTTGTACCATTAAGAAAATGTCTTTATACTCTTTTCTAGAAATTATATGAAATGTATATGCATGTTATCTTCTGGAATTTTTTTTATCTTGAGAAGAATTTTATCATGGTAAATCTTTTATTTATTTATGAGCACATGTTGATATTAAAAAGGTAGTTCCTCTTTATGTTTTATGAAATGTTAAGATCTTATATGTGAGTGCATCATGAATTGAGTAGCTATGTGTAATGTTGTGTTATGTGATTAAAGGATCTGTGAAGTACTCCTGTGAGTTGTGACTCATCATGACTATATGATGTTGTTTGGTGGGCTTCTAGTATTGAGTCTATCCTTACCCTCCAAGAGATTTTAGTGTCATTCGGGGACAAATGTTGCTAAGGGAGTGATAATGCACCACTCCAGAAGTTCCATGGAATAGACTAGAGTTTTGCCTATTGAAAAATGATTAAAATTATGTTTTGAGACCTATATTTATGTAACTAACCCAATTAGAAAATCTTAGAGAAAAAACGACAAACAAAGATCTTGACGTCTACAAACTAGATAATTTTAACTAGTTGATGTCCCTATGTTTGGTGAAGGTTTGGGAGTGTAAAATGATTTCCAGAACTTATGAAAGAACTTTAAATAGATATTATGTAGTACAATGGTTCCAAAAGTCTTGTAAAGACTCCCCAAGGATGGCCCGAAGGGTCCTTAAGGAGGACCCGAACATGGGTGAGCAGGCTGCCAAAGCAGCCTGTGCACAACAAGGAAACGAGGGTTAATGCACGACGCGCATTAAACATGTGGAGCCAAAAATTTTCCTTTCGATATGGAGACTCCACGAGGATCTCTATATCTTCTCTAATTTTCAATAATAAATTTGAAGTCGACCCCGCGACGTGCAGAAACTTCCTATATACGTCCGCGTCATTTTTAATTCAATTTAACTTCACAAATAGACCCCTATAAGTGAGGGTCCTTTGGATATTTTTGGGGACTAGATTAGAATTATTTCAGTTTAGTTTAAGGCCTAAATGTTCTTGGAAGAAATTGGTAAGTCTTCTAAAGTCATGATTTCTCTATTATTTTGATGTTGGCCTATAATTTATGTATCTATGAATTGTAATTTATATGATTTTTATGTGCATATATGTTGGACTATGAATATGTTAAATGTGGGTTCATGGTATGGATATGATAATGAATGTTGATGATGTTTATTTTAAAGGTTGTGATGAAAGGAAACTCTTATCCTAAACCTAAAGAGCTTATGATCATGTTTATGCAAGGAGTTAATCTCCTCTGACCTATTATAAGATTTTATAAGTAAATGATGTGTTACACCCTCAAAATTTACTAAGATATATAGACCACAAAATCCCTCTCATCTCTCTCAATAACTCTCCCTTTTCAAAGTCTATTGAAGTACAAGAAAAAATTAAGGAAGAAGATGAAGACATAAAGATTTTTATACAAAATTGGAGGAATATTCGTCACTAAGGTATGAATTTTTCACTCTTGTGGTTCCTTTGCCCTAGAGGTCCTTTCAATGATGATTTTCAAGAACTCAATTCTACGGTTTTAACTCTATTCAAAGGGTTTTCTTCCGATATTAATATTTATGACTAATGATAAAAAAATGACCATTTTCTATGGTTAATTAATTATCTATTCTTGGGTAATTGGTTTTTAATATTTGATTTTCATGTGAAGCATGTTCCTTCTCTAAATGATGGTTTTGATTGGGTTATATCGATCACTTGATAACATGTAAATGTTGGGAGTGGAACTATAGCTTGAATGAACTCTTTAATGACCCTTTGCCTCAACATTAACAATGAATTGTATATGACTTTAAGGGTTGGTATTAGTTATGTTACTGAGTATTTCACTATGTTGTTGGATGATAGTTGTTCATTGAATGTATGTTCTTGATAAAGGTTCATGGAAGAAATTTGTAACTCTTCTAAAGTCATGATTTCTCTATTATGTTGATGTTGGCCTATAATTTATGTCTCTATAAATTGAAGTAAATATGATTTCGCTATGCATATATGTTGGCCTATCAATATGTTAAATGTGGGTTTAGGGTAAAGATATGATAATGAAAGTTGATGATTTTTTTCTTGAACGCATTGGACACTATATTAATATATTTTGATCCCACAATTGAAGGTTGTGATGAAAGGAAACTCTTATCCTAAACCTAAAGAGCTTATGATCATGTTTATACAAGGAGTTAATCTCCTCTGACCTATGATAAGATTTTTTAAATAAATGATGTGTTACACCCTCAAAATTTACAGAGATAGATAGATCCTCACATGTGCCTATAAAGATTAATAACATTTTAATAAAGTATTTTACAGCTTTTATAATTTAATTGAAGACGTTTGGAGATCAAACGTACACGAACGTCCAAGACCCTTTGTGAAATAAATCACCAAAAACCTCTCTTAAAAACCCCAAAACCTCCATTATATCCCAAGATAGATGTTTTCTTATGAGATGGAAACCTCAACAATAGCAAATCAAGGTTTCTAGGCGCAATATCCATGTTCCATAACTGCATGCCCCCGTAGATTATACCTTGAGGATACAACTTATATAGCTATATACGATTGGTTACACTGTAGACAAGTGTTAACCCTTCATTTTGTTGTGGGATTAAAACACTGTATTCCATGTAGCTCACATGGTCTATATCGGTTATGGATAAATCTCCCAAAATAGTTAAAGAACTAAGATAAGATTATGGACTCTCATAACTCCATGAGGATGTTACTTAGTATAGGAATGACTATGGACCCTACCTATTTAATGCACGAGTAAACTTTAAGAAAGGGTAAGATTTGTACATGTATGAAACTAAGACTTATGTTCTGTATGTATGAGTTGTATGAATGCATGTTATGTGACTTTGCTATGTCAAGACATGAATTATATGTATGTGACTGAATTGGTCTTACGACATTTAACTGAGTTACTTAGTTTATGTGCGGTTATGGGACTCCATGTATACATTGCACAAGAAAGCCTGTAAATTGGTTTTCAGGGTGGTTTACTTGTTATTTGAACTAAGTGAGTTTATGATTAAATAATAGGAGGTATGATGGTGTCATTCTATGATGTTAATAAGTATGATGAGTCCTTACATGATGGTATGAAGTATGTGGCCTTATGTTTAGTTGTAAATTAAAGCGTTATGACCTATAAGTATGTTATGCCTAGTGTAGGGTGACTTCTTATGTACACTTGGTGGACGTAGAATTATGGGATGCTACCTACACATTGCACTGGTGTGACATACAAATTGTCTTAGGTGATGGTCTTTATGTGAAGTTGATGTGTATGATGCTCGTATTACTTGTGATTATATATGTGATTGTGTTTATAAAGCATACCTATAAAATACTATTGCAAGGTGACCTAAAGGTGATACATAGTACTAAGTACATTTGAGGGTTACTTAAGGAGATAAGTAAGATGAAAGATAGGCTATGTATTCTAGGTATTTAATATGCCTCAAAGTATGATAAATGACGTTGTGTTCTATTATGAGTACTAACCATGTTTATATGATGTATGTTAACTATATTGAGCTTATACTAAAAAGACATGTTGCATGATTTCAAATGAAATGTTCTCTTTAAATACATGTTTTTTCATAGTTTCATACTTAATGCATTCTTTCAATAATATATTCTTTTATATGTTTTTACACAAGGTGTAGGTGGTGATGGCTAGAGGATTTCTTGTAAGTGAAGAGCTTTGATAGGTATCCCATGTTCAAGTAATAGAGTCCTTATGATTCAAGTGTTTCTATGTTAAGATGCTTCTTAAAGTTAATTTAGAAGCTTAGACTTATATTTTTTGTTGTTAAGGGCCGTGCCCCTATTATATAGTAAGTGAGTTGTGTCTTAAGATGGCAGACTGACTTAGAGTCTACCTATGTACTCTTATATATATATATATATATATATATATATATATATATATATATATATATATATATATGAAGTGATGATTCTAGCATATGATGTGCAATGAAAAGAATTAAATTTTTTGCTATTTTTATTATAATTATTTAATGTAAGATGTCTAAGGGCTTGTCTTAGACCTCCGAGAGGTCGACGACACTATTTGGCGATCTAAGAGTACCTTAACTTCTAAGGGGCACTTTGTGTCATAAAAAAAATGGTATGAGATCATAAGGTTTTGTATTTTGTCCTTAAGTTTCAAAGTCTTGTATTGCCACGTCTAGTAGTGTCTCGTTCATCGGTGGTGAGTCGCGACAGATCTATAAGCGAGAGGCTAAAGGAAGATTGACTTTTCCTTCTTTACTATTCTTATGACATTCCTTAGAACTTAACTCTATATGATCTCTCTCTTATGTTTCCTTGTCCGGTGATCTTTTAGATGTGATTGCTTTGATTGGGATGATTTCTAAATTGTTAAGGAAGAAAACTGGGAGTTCTTAATTCTTACCTTTGTTTTATAGTTTGATGAGTATATGTTAAGGTGAATTTAAATATGTTGATGTGAGTCCTTTTAAAAGGTGATTTATGAGGAATGAGATGTTATGTTGAAAACTTATGATTTGATATGGTTATAACATGTTAGTAGTTGTTATAGTCTAATAGAGTTTCCATTGGAGTTATAGAATGCCTTATGATGATGTAAAATGGTAGCATGATGTCATGATATAGATTTGAAAAGTCTTGGGGACTCTGGTAAATAGTGAGAGAGATGAATGTTAACTTTGTATATATGGAATGCTTCATAGTTGTCCTTGTGTGGATTGGATCTTTTGTATAGGCTTGCTCCTAAGGAGGGAAGGCGGGTGTTGAACCTTGTAAGGAAATTGTAAAGTATGCCAGTTAATGGGAGAAACTTTATGATCAGTTAATGATTCCCTCTAAGAACCCATTCTAAGAGTGGGGAAATGGGGTATTATTACTAAACTTGAGGTATGATTACCTTAGGTGACTTGGGAGTACTGAGGTTTACCCAATTTGAAGTGTTTAGTTGTCTTTTAAGCTTGAATTTGAGTATGGTCAATTGAGGAAGTGCTTAGGCTGTACCTAGGCATTGTTTGTTTGAAAGTTAAACAAAAATGTGATGACCCTTGTAGGTTATTCTTGATTGCTTTGACCTTTGTGTTTAAGGGAATAATGTCAATTAATGACCCTATGTTGAGTTCTTTTGAACTTTTTTAGGTTGAAAATCACTTTGATGTTATGGCAAGAAGGGTGTTCATAATCTTAGATCCCGAGAGAGCGATGATGTGCTTAGTTAATGAGGGTTAGTAAGCTTAAATTCCCCTAGAGTTGAGATGATTTGCTGTTAAATGGCATTATCCTAAGTTGGGGAGGATGATTTGAGTAGCAAAGTTGTAGATATCCCTATCTTTTCCTTTTACTCTTACTCAAGCTTGAAACCAAAGAGTTCTAAGGTAGATAGTTCATGATAGGAATCTTGCATAAAAAGAAAAGTTCCATGTTTTGCATATGTTATAAAAGTTATGAAAGGTCATTATTGCATGAAAAAGGGAATTTTTATATTTTTGCATGTTTTTCATGTTGTTGTGCATCCTTATATGATAAATGTGCAATTTGATTTCATAAGATAGCTTAATGAGCGTGATTGATCTCACTCATATTTTATGGTGTTGTGGCCTAACATGAGAAATGAAGTATCATTTATATAATAAAATATGAGTCTCTTTGAAAAATATGTGATTTTTGAAATTTTGGGATTGCTATTATAGGCTCATATTTGAGGAGTGATAGGTTGTCTATCCTTTGTATTTTAGTGTGCCTATAAATTTTGATAAATTTCCCTAAATGATGCATGTTTATAAAATCTAGTCAAGTGCTAAGAATACGAAGCTATAAATTTACTTTCTTACGTTTTGATGTGCTTGGTGTGACCGACCATATTGATTAATAAGGAAGTGCAAGCATATTGTTCATTGGAGTTGAGAAATCCTCCTTAGTACGAATTAACCTCTATGCATTTTTTTTATACGAACTTTATGATGTCATGTGGGTATGTTGTGCCTAGGAGAGGGTAGTTCCTCCTTGAGCAAAAAGTTAAACATGGTAATTTTTTTGTATGACCTTGATGATATTAGGTCAAAACTATAAGATTTTAGTTGATCTACATAATTCATGATTCTTGTGCAACTAAAGTAATTGTTCAATTTTCTCATAAGTTGAAGTGTGTATTATACCTATGTGTGCAATTGAAATTCATAGTATATTTTATCTTGTGATAAAATAATGAACCTTCCTAGTTTGGAGAAGGTAGTTCTTCCAACTGACAATAAATATGATGAAGTATGTACGCATGGAAAGGATTATAGAAGTAGTCCATGTTTTAATATATTGCTTTAAATGCATGTTTGTATTAAGTTGGTGGTCCTTGTAAGTTTTGTGCATTGATTTTTATGTAATAACTTGTTGAAGTATTATGTGCTTCTATGAAAATCATTGAAGTCTTTGAAAGCGTTTAAAATGTTTCAAGTGTCCTTCAAGGTCGAAGTTTTTTCAAAGTGGGGGAGTATTGTTTCACCCTCAAAATTTACTGAGATAGATAGAGCCTCACATGTTCCTAAAAAAAGTTAATAACATTTAATAAAGTGTTTCACAAATTTACTAATTTATTTGAAGAGTTTTCGAGGTTAAATGTCCAAGAATGTCCAATACGTTTGAAAGTTGGTCTTTTGATGTGCAAATGAGTCCTTGTATGTTTGCCTTGATTTTAAGTGTTTTTTGGAGTTTAAAAAAAATGTCGTTGACTCTCTAGTATCTTAATAGACATGTTAAGGGTCAATATTTCCGTGTACAGCTCCCCACGGACCACCCTAAGAGCCCCCAAGAAGGACCCAAACATTGGACAAGGAGGCTTTCCAAGGTAGCGTGCAGCAGCAAGAATTAATAGCCAGCCTTGCATCGCGCACCTGGTATAGAGTGTACCTGTGCGACCCGCACCCAACACACATCTTACCGCCTCAAATATTATTAGGGGAAAATATGAGGCTACCTCCGCGACGCGCAGCCACATCCCACATTCGGGTACGTCATTTTAAAGCAAATTTTGAGATGTCTAAAAGTCCTAAATAGTATGGGGATGTTTTTGTAGCATAGGTAGACTCTCATAAACTAGTTTTAGGACCTTTTGACCATTTTCCCAAGACAAACCCCAAAACCCGTTGAGAAATAAAAATCCCAAAAACTCTTTCTTCTTCAAAAAACCTCAAAACCTCTATTAAAGACCAAGCTCAAGAACAAGCTATGGAGATTGATTCTTGGAGATTTCTTCCCATATTTTCATGGGCTTTTAAATTTAGAAGGTGTGATAATCCTTCATCCCTATATAACCATTCATCTACGGAGTCCTTTCGAAGCTTTTTCTGAACATGATTCTAAATCAAATTGATTTCCAAATTGATTCTAAACCATTAATCTAGCCATGGTTTCATTCTCAAATTGATTACAAAAGTATTTGAATGATGAATATAGTATATTCAATTGTTTTAATAAATTAAAGTATAATTATTAAAACCTAGTCTTATCTATATCAATTCATTATGAATTGTTGTTAATTGATCAAGATGATGATAAGCTTGAAGATTTGGTAAGTTGACCTATTTCCTCGATTCAGCATAGAATGTATATTGAATTGTGTTGACTGGTTTTGTCAACTTATGGTAGCGGTTTTATACTCTTGTTCATTTTTATGTGTTATGATCAATGCTTTTAAGGCAGTAGATGCAAAATGAATTTATATGACGATTCCATGTTTAGGATTTGAAAAACTTATCCTTGATTCTAATATGATGTTTCAATTCATAATATGTGAACTTATATATAAAGATTTCCACACTAGTTGTCTACCTAGGTGCGGTTATGATGTTATATGTATATTCGGGATAAACATTTTACGGTTAGGTGGTCTATATGGATAGTTATGAATAGTATCCTTGTAGCATGACCCCTACTATATGAATTATATATGAATGGGTTGTCGAAGTAGGCTAGGAGTCTTTTACTCTATTGTTGAACATGTACTTGCCTGATATGACGTAAGGTAAGTTGTTTAGTCTGTAGTCTTAAATACTATTTATTTGTGTATGACTTTAGATTGAGGAAAGGTTTTACATGTGTTGTGATGTTTAGAGGGTGGCTTCCTCAATGCTATGTGGTAGCCATTATGTGGTTATGTTGACCAATCTACACACACACTTCATGCATGACTATGACTATGATAGATTCTTCATGACTAAGGAAATGATAGTTCTCCGATGCATTATTACATATTTTATGCATGTAAGTATATGATTCATTAATTTATTAACATGTGTGATTAGAATTGTTATGTAAAGGTAGATCTCACACACATGATGTATGACTATATAAATATGTGAAAGGATGTTTTCACATGAAGTTGGGTCTATGATGAAAGTACATTCTGATCATAGGATCCTTTCAGCTATATATTGTATGGAGGAGCAAGTTCCTAAATCCTTCGTTTACTAACTAAAGCATTAAAGGCTTAAATATATTAATCAATGAGTCAAATCTTAGCACTGATTGAACAGGACAAATGAGAGTGTGGCTTCACATTAATAAGTCCGACTCCCCATAGAGAACCTTAACGTTTAGCATGTCCTGGTTCCAAAGATAGATGTTGTCTAATTAGTTGGAAACCTCCACGTTTGTGAGTGAAGATTTCTAGAAGCAATCTCCATATTCCATAACTACGTGCCCCCATAGGTAATAGCTTGTGGATACCACTAATATAGATATGTACGATTAGTTACACCATAGGCAAGTGTTAACCCTATCTTTCCGGTGTAGGAGTAGAACACCGGATTCCATGCAGCTCAACGTCTATGTCGGTTATTGCTAAATATTCCAAAGTAATAAATGAAGTAATATAAGATTATGGAACATAAACATAACTTCTTGTGCAGGTTAATTAGTATAGGAAGGACTATGGACCCTACCCATGCATTGAAGAAGTGAACTTCAAGAAAGGGTAAGATTAGTATATGTATGAAAGTAAGACTTCTGTTATGTAAGTATGAGGTTTGTGAATGCATGTTGAGTGACTTTGGTATGTCAAGACATGAATCATGTGTATGTGTGTGAATTGCATTTTTTGCTTCTAATTTAGTTTAGTTAGTATATATAGGGGTATGTGACTCCATGTGTACATTGCACAACAAATATTGTGAAGGGGTGGTAAAGGTGGTTTATTTATTCTATGAACTCAGTGATTTTATGACTAAAGTTTAGTAGGTATGATGATGTCTTCATATGAAGTTATGAAGTATGATGAGTCCTTGTATGATGTTAGAAAGTATGTGTCCTTATGTCTAGTTATAAATGAAAGTTTTATGACCTGTTAAATATGTTATGTCTTGTCTAGGGTGAGTTCTTAGGTAAACTTCATGGATTTATTATTATGGGATGCTACCTACACATTGCACTAATGTGACCTATGAGTTCTCTAAGGTGATTGTCTATATGTGGATTTAATGTCTAGGATGTGCTTATGACTTGTGAATATATGTGGTTGTGTTTATGAAGCACACATGTGAAAGACTATTGGAAGGTGACCTCAAGGTGATAGATACATTGTACAAAGTAAACTTGAGGATTACATAAAGAGAGAAGTAAGATAAAAGAGAGGTGATGTATTCTATGTATTGAATATGACTCAAAGTATGATAAATGGCTTTATATTCTATTATGAATAGTATCCACGTCTATATGATGTATGTGAACTATATTGAGATTATATTGTGCCTCTGTTCATGAGTTTCACTAAAAAGACATATTGCATGATTTCAAATAAAATGTCCCCTTTCAATACATGTCTTTGCATGTTTGCCACAATTAGTTCATTCCTGTACTAATACCATTCTTCTTTATCTTTTTACAAAAAGTGTAGGTGGTGATGGCTAGAGGATGTCTCCTAAATGAAGAGCTTGTATAGGTCTGCAAACTTCAAATAAAGGAGCCCTTATGATTCAAGGGTTGCATACTTGATGATGTTTCTTAAAGTTAATTTAAGATTATACTTATATTTTATGTTGTTACGGGTCGTGTCTCTATTCTATCCTAGTGGGTTGTGTCTTAAGGTGACAAAGAGACTTAGAGTCTACTTATGAACTTATGATATGTATATATATACATACACACACACACACACACACACACACACATATATATATATATATATATATATATATATGAATTGATGATTCTAACGTATGATGTGCTATGAAAAGAGTTTCTAAGTTTTTGCTATTTTTATTATGATTATGCAATGAAAGATGTATAAGGGCTTTCCATAGACCTCTGAGAGGTCAACGGTGCCGTGTGGCGATCTAAGAGTACCTTAACTTCTAGGGGTTACTTTGCATCGTAAGATGATGACTTAAAAGGTTATTCACAAAGGGACTTTACCTTAGCAAACATGAAGTAGATATGAGAGGTGTCCCTTCCCTAGTTGGAACATAGGTAAACAATGACTCTCATGATATAGAGGCTTCCATGTAATGGGTAACTATGGGTCTCTTACATATCTCCTAGTTCTGGAACTATGTTTCTATCATAGGAATACTAGGTATTTGATACACCTATAATGCTATGTTAATATTTTTGTTATACTTTGGCCAGTAGACCACCTTATTTCGGTGTGAGGTTTCGTGACAACGGATTCCATATTTAGTTTACATGGTCTAATCTCGGTAAAGACGATTGTTTCCTCAAGTAAATGAAAGAGAAGTAAATGGGTATTGACTAGGGTAACTTGAGGAGTCCAATTAGTATAGGTAGGGGTATGGGACTCTACGTAGACATTCCATTTGTTTACTCTACGAGAAGTCGTAGGAATTGTTCTTAGTTAAATGTTACATGAAATGTATGATGCTTATGATATACAATGTTACTCTTCTATGATGTTGGTCATGTTGATGAACATGTTTTGGGTTTAGATTGCTATTTCTTGTGATGATTACTTATGATATAAATGGTATGAAAAAAAGCTTTATATATTGTCTCCTATCTTGTTTACTTGATTATGTGGGGCTAGGGGGCTTAACCATGATTATTGCACTTGTAATATTTTCGTAGGGGATTATTGGTAAGTCTTTTGTGTGTATGTTTATATGATCTAATGAACATAAAATGTTAATATGACTTTATGATGATATGCCTTTTGTTTTAATCATGCTTTTATTTTTTGTGATCCTTATCTAGTATATGTGCTATTGTATGTGCGTTAAAGATTTTAAAATGACATAGAATGATTTCCAAATAAACGGTCCTTATAATGCATGTCCTTAAATGTTTATCTGCGTTTACCAATAGTTAATACATGTGGTGTACTAATCCCTTATTTCATATAACTACATATGTATGATCTGTCCATTAAAGTCTAATGTTGTTGATTGAAGAAGCTTGGAACTCTTTCTCCAAGTGTTGGTAGGTTCTCATATTCGAGGATGCTATCATTTCTTATTCTAGCTTATGAAAACTTTATTAGTTTAACAATAATCTTTATCCCCTTTTATGTTTTTTGGATTCAATTACATTAAGTCCTATATGGCATATTGACATTTTATTGGCTAAGTATAACTCGTTTTCTCTAGATGGTTTTTAAGTGAGTCAACTTTTAGATTTTTGTATGTATGTTTAGTATGTTGCTATAAGAAAAGCCTAAGTAAGCTTCTATCATAGACGTATAAGTATACCTCACTTAGTATATGTAAAAGTTTTTAATTTTTCCGCATTTTAATTGACGACATGTTAAGACGAACGCTAAGGGCTTGTCTTAGTCGTCTGAGAGGCTGACAACACCGGCCGACAACGGGGGTTCTCTGCCGTCGTGACACCACTTATGAATCTTCATGCTTGGCTGACATTTGACACTATAAAAGAAATGCCTAGGCCATGTTTGGGGTCCTTCTTAAGGTGTTTTGTGAGGCCCTTAGGGAGTCACACCCAAGCATTTCCAATGTAAGTACATTAATTATCATGTTAGGAACCTTCCATATAAATTTCAACGAAAACGAGCACGTAAAACATGTCAAGAAATATAATGACACACATGCACATCTCAAGGGCTACGTTTTAAATGTCTTGGACGTTTTTAAATGTTTGAATTCTAAATGACTTCAAATCAATCATACATGCATTAAAACATTTAATAAATATGTTAACAATCTTATAAGGCACATGTGAGTCTCTAAAGACCTTAACTAATTTTGGGGGTCTTATGATTAATAGAAAAGAGATTACTTTTAAGTAACTCATTCTCTACTAACGAGGAGTACTCTTCTCAAGAGATACATTGGACACAACATCTCAACTCGCAAATAGGAAGCACATCTTCATCATATCCTCTTGATCCTAAGGTTAACTTCCCCATAGATTCTTAAATATTCATTACTACAGGTGAAGGAATAACTTATTGCACACCATATCTCAACTCAAGAAAGGTATCCATCCCCCGACCTATCTTAAAAAGCTCTTAGGAGATAGTAAAGTTGCTACTAAACACTTCATCTCAACTCATGAAGAGTGTCCACCCAAAGACTCCCCTTTTAATTCATATTCTTTATATTCATTCATTCATTCAAAGTGTGAGTATGTGTGTGTACATGTCAACACACCTTTCACAAAATCAGCATTTTCTTATAGTGAGTACTAAACATGCTTAAATATTCATTCATCATATTACACACTTTACAACGCTTGAGATAATCATATAGTTCACATAGATACAATCTCTATCACACTTCAAATAAGAATCTTCATAACGAACATCAATAAGAACAACATAATTATCATCCTACTTTACATAGTATCCCTTCATGGCCTCATAAACAATACATACGTAAAGTTCATATTCATATACTACAATTTAACACCGCCACCAAAGGTGGACCATACCACTGAAGAACATTTCATAATAAGAACAAGTCAAGTAACTCACCTACCATTCATCAAACCTTTCATCACCTCTTCACAATTTGTCCAATACTTCATCATAGAGTAGCCCTTAGAGCAGTAGCTAAAACACAATATAACTATAAATAAAAAATAATTCTAACATTTTGTAATCATGCTGATTGAACCCATTTCATAGGCCAAAGGATGATAAAAAAAACCATAACCTTGTTTTCATTGGGGTTTTGACATTAATATCATCATTAAACACTAAGAACAATTCATTTTAATCATTAAAACGTTTTCATACAAGGACCCATTCTTAGAGTAAAGAAATAACAGAGTTATAAGTTGTAAACCCTTTGTTGAAATCATTTAGAAGTTGATCCTTTAATGAAAGTTCATGACTCGAAAGTACCTCAAAGAAATTAGGGAGAACCCTTGGGTCATGGCCGGGTGTACTTGATCGTTTCGGGTATTATACTAGCCCTTAATTATCGTTCATTACATAACACATGAATATTTGGGCGAAATTTAACACTTTTCACTACATTAAATAAAAAATCTAGTCTTTCATAAATATTTAGAGAGTCTCACCGTCACAAGCAAAGTTAAAGACATGATATAATATCTTAGGTAAAAGGCTATTTATATTGAAACAAAATACATAATAAGTCTTAATATTAAACTAAGAAACGTATAAAGTATGTACTCGAATATATGAGTACACACTAAATCATGAGAGTAGATTTTCCAAGGTTCGCCTTAAAATCATCCAAAACATTCAAACCTTTACTTATAGAGTATAGAAAAGTATGGGGTTATTACAAATAATGTACTAAATATGGGATATGCAAAAATATGTAAAAAGGGACATTTAAGTAAACACACATTTTCATGCAAACTAAGTAAAATATTCATGTTTATAGAAGCAAACCAACACAAGGTACATCATTTAAACATAGATAAGAATTTCCATAATTTTAACAAAAATATGCACTTGACAGTAAACTAACCACAATGTTACAGTGAACTCTTATAGGTGTATAGTGGACAATTTTTTACTCCAAAAATAGTGAACTTCTAAGGTATTACTAATGAGGAAGTGAACTCAGTTTTGTAGGATTTTCCCTACTGAGGTTATCCTAAGAATCACCAAATTAAGACATGAAGGAAGTACACATATGCCAATACACACCAAAGTGATCCTCAAGACTACCCCTTTTCGGCTTACTCACCTCAGGAGAACAACCCACCACGTCATAACAAGACATTTGGATAACACTTAAATAAGACACCAAGACTTCCCTTCTGTAGTTCCTACTTAGTGCAATGAGTAGATGGTGTCCCATACCACGACCTACCCTAAGTAGTATACACTTTTAGAAGGCTTGGAACCAAGACTCGCCTTTTAGAAGGTCCTACCAAGTGCAATGGATAGATAGCGTCCCATACTAGCACCTACCCTAAGTAGTATGTTCTTTTCGGAGACTTTGTTCATTCAAGTAAAACAAGACTCACCAAGACTCCCTTTTCGGAATGCCTACTTAATTAAATGGATAAATAGCATTCTATTCCACTACCTACCCTAAGTAGCACACTCTTTCAGAAAAGTTAGTACATTCATTTCTTTTGTGGGTGTTAGCTTAACTGACATAGACCATGAGATATAGCCATGGGTATCTCGATATTAACCCCTATCTGATGAGGGATCCTCACTTTCCAAGAGTAAGGTCATTCTCTTAGATGTTACATGGATTTCCCAATAGCTACACCTATGCAGACGCATAGTTAAAGAATAAAGAGACTGCTAATAAGAAACATATTCAATACTAACGAGGAGTATTCATCCCAAGAGGTACATAGGAATACAATATATCAACTCACGAAGTGTAACAACCTTTTCGTCATATCAATTTGGTACTTGACATAACCCCCACGTATTCTAAAAACATTGACATGATTTCATTGAAGTTTTATCATTAAATTACCAACTAACCGTAGAAAAATTATATTTGAATTATTAGAAACGTTTTTATTCAAGACCCTTATTAAGAGTTGAAGATAGAAGAAACTAGGGTTGAAAACTCTTTTTGAAATCTTTTATAAAAGGGTGTTCCTGTAAGGAAGAGAGTTCAAGGATAGATACAATACCATATATAAGGGAAATCCTAATGATTTCGATGACGAAATGTACCTCCAACAACCCTCATTGCTCTTTTTGACTTCTTATTTCCATGGTGACTTGAGATAGTCTTCTAAGAGGGAGGGGTTTTGGGTTTTAGGAAATGAGGTCTAAAATTAGGTCTTAGGTTTTGAAACACAATAATATACCCAATAATCCCTAAATTAATTTTCCAATGTCCTTAAAATACATGGGGTGAACTTACAAAACTCCCTAAGCCAAGGCATCCCCCTAAACAACTTTTTGGCACCTAAAAGACGAGACTTAACCAACGGACTGTTCGTCCATAAACTGACTGTTTGTCCATCTCGTTGGTTGACACTTATCTCCATTTGGATCCTGGATAACGAATTTGATGGTACAATCAATGGGGAATGTCGACGGGCCATTGGATGAACCACTGGCTGTCTATTTTCCTCGTTGGTGGACATTGCCAAGGCAGTTTTGGTCCTTCTCTTGAGCCTTTCACAAGGGCCCCTTGTGGGTCCTAAGGCGGGTCATACCCAAACGTTAAACCTAAAACATAGACATATAGGTCTTAGAAATATCCCACACCAATTTCAAACAAAACGAATGCGTAAAACTCACTCAAATACGTCAAGACACATGAACACATTCTAAGACACACCTTCCGAATGTGATGGATGTTCTTGGTCATTTCATATCCAAGCATCGCAGACATCCTAAGAACATCAATGTAACTTATTTTAACTTAAAATTAACACAAGAAAAAAATTACGAAGCTCTAATTTACCTTAGTTAGTTTTGTCCATTATAGGAAATAAATCCAAGAATGATTACCATACCTGAACGAGGAGCAACTCACAAGTGCTTTATGATTAACACATCCAAAAAAAGATCTACAAGACCTTTGTTGAGTTCAAACTTCTATGGAGTTTCGGGAGAATTGTTTTTGAATATTTTAAATGAGGGGTTTTGTCTAGGTTAAGGGCTAGGAAATAAAACTAATTTAATATACCAAAAAATATCCTAAAAATATCATACATGGTTCATAAAAAACTTGTGGTGAATTTACAGAACTCCCCAAGACTTGGAGGAAAACATGACAGCTTTTGTAGGTGCCATTAGAAGACCCCAATTTTCTGGGCGTCGTCTGATCGATGAGTCATCCAACTTGGCCATTCATTGCATCAAAGACTTCATAATAAGGGGGATAATCTCTAACTAATTGTGGGACTACGCCCCACAAATGACGGGGCATTTCCACGACTTCGGTCTATAGGTGGCAAGGTTGTAGGCGGACCAATTTTGGTAGCTTGGTCACAAAGTCTTGAGTCCTCCTGTAGGACACCTTTTAGTTCCTAGGTGCAGTCATAACCGGGCATTAAAGTCCTGTACATATCCATTTATGTCTTTGGAATATCAACCATAAAATTTAACCAAAACAAACACGTAAAACTTGCTAACACATGCGAAGACACACAAGCACTTTCTAAGGAACAACTTTTGGACGTCATGGACGTTCTTGGATGTTTGACCTCCAAATGTCACAAAACTTAAGAAACTTCCTCAAACATCATTATTAACAATATTAGGAAAAAATTAACTCATGAAACACATGTTAAGATCTACTCAATCTAGTTTGTTTTAGGGGTCTTACAGTATCAGATCAAGGTTATTAAATGGTCTTAGGATGTCTCAAAAACAACGTCTCATAGTTTTTTACTGATCGACTTGAGTAGCGACATATCTATTAGAAGGAATCCATGGTATGCTTAGGAAATTTTCACTTTTTGATTATTCAAGTGGTGCCATAGATCGATAATCTCTCTCTCTCTTATCCCTTATCTGATGGTCTTTTGAGTGTGACTATTAGAAGGGTTATGCTTCATGGAGTAAGGAAGAAAAGTGAGCTGAAATGCCAATTATGGCTAAGTGACTTTATAAAGTTGAGATTATGGGATGTGATGTTGTTTTTAGTATGAATGGTTTGATATGTGGTTATGTTGACGTTGGTTGAAGGTAGTGATGTGTTTTGAGGTATGTTGGGAGAATTGATGTAATAGAGTGTTCGAGTAGTACCTTGAAAGGGTGAGTGGATAGACTCCTTTAAGTAAGGTATAACTATCTTGGTTTAAGATTAACCTTGGGTGAAGGTCATGACACTTTAGTGGTGTTGAAAAATGAGTTATTATAGGCTTGTTCATAATGGGAATAAGGTTGTTATGTATACTTACATGCATAATCTAGAAGTGCTTTATATTGTCACATTGAGTGGTGAAGTAAGTATGAGAAGCATCGTCTCGGTAGCTAGGCTCATGTGAGATTATGAATTGTCCTAGTATTTTTTCCCTACGTAAAGATTTACAAGAAGGGAAGGCAAGCAAGTTGCTAATAAAAGTGAGGAAGTTGTTTTTAAAGCCAATACTAGGTTCTATTCTCTAAAATGCAAAGGTGATCACAAGTTATCTTTGTATGTCCGTTTCAGGTATGTGCTTCTTTATTAAATTATGAGCATTTCTAGAATTCATATGATTTTGAATTGTTTTGTTTATTTCTATATTTCATAATGATGAGGAATTGATTTAAGAAAACCATTTGTAAATTATTCCTAAGTGGGGGATAATAAGCCTTTGTATGAGGTGAATACATGATTATGTGTAGCTATGTTTAGGTTTTAATTGAATAATTTCCTTGATTTGGGTATGTGTATTTCTGTATAATGGACATATGATGGGCTTCTAGACAAGACTAGGTCCTTCAAAGAAGTATTTACTAAGGTGTCATTCGAGGAGGAATGTTTCCTAATTGGGGGATATTGTAAGGACCCTAATATGAATTAGGTACAAATAGAGCCTTACATGTGGGTCCAAGAGATTATAAGTCCCTAAAAAAACTAATATGGTGTTTACTGGCACTATGTTGAGTTTGAGATAGCTTTGATGTGAAATGTCCAAGAAAATTCTGTGACGTTTTATTGTTAGTCTTGAGACGTGCTAGCATTCTTTAGTATGTTTCATGAGGTTTTAAGTTGTGTTTGGGGTTCAAATTTAGAGGGATGGGTCCTAACATCTAGATGGATGTTTGTAGAGTGGAATTTTCTGGGATAAACTCCCCAATAAAATCACCTACTGGTCCTTGAAGAATGACCCAATGTTGGAAAAAAACTGTCAAAACAGTTCCCACCAACGAGGGGAACCAACGGACCGTAGGTCCGTCGCGCCTAATTGATGATGGGCATTGACTGAGACATAGATTCACAAGCTTATTCCCAAAATGAAGGGTCTCTGACAATGATGATGACTCTTGGACGACCTGTCATTGAGTTAGCGTTCTGTCAATGCCCATCGTCGATGCAACCTACAAAATTTTTGCAACTCTCTGAAAAGTGGAGGGGTAAATTCGGAAGTTCACCTCATGTCCAAATAAATGCATGTACGGTTAAATTAGGTGATTTTATGTATTTTAGGAGTATTTAAAAAATAAAAGATCCTCTTAGGCTCTAGATTTCAAATCAAAACCTCTATCTCCCCATCGAACTATAAAGAACGCCATTGGAGAAGAATAAAAATTGCGGGCATCAACTTAGGATGATATCTTCAAGGGTTAAGTATAGGAATAAGGATCTTATCTAATATATGTGAATCTTATTAATTCATAATATTTCCCACCCATGAAGCCCCCTAGTTTCCTTTTAATTGTGAATCCAAAGAACCCCAATATAGAGAGGGTTATGATAGCTTTCTAGGAAAGACTTGATGGTGAGCCCAATGTAGTGGGTAGAATTTAATGTTTTTTAAATGATTGTAATGCAGTGTTTTCATGGTGAATTCATTGTGAATTGTTATAATTAAACTGGAAGGTGATGAAGGTGATTTTAGGCCATTGGAGGCTTGATGAAGGTCCTACGTTAATCTTCTTTATCCAATTGTATCCTATTGTATTACTTCATGATTGCATCACCTAGATATGGATTGAATTAGGCCTAATTTATCTAGGTTGGTCTTTACTTATAAAAATAACATTGAACCTATATGTATCATACATGACTACAATTGCCTTCGAATGTTCTAATTGTAAGTAGTAAGCATGTAACTGAACATAGATAATTATGAATTAAAGATAATAATCGTTTAGGGTCTGTTATACCTCGATGATAGGGATTTTGTGGGTAAAGTCTTGATGAATATGATTGTGATGATATTTCCTTTCTATTCTACACCTAAACATGAATATGATTGAGAGAAGTAAGCTCTCACATAGAGAAACCCTAGGTTGACTTAAGATCCTAACATGAATCAATGTATAGTAGACTAAGGTTAGCTTGAAGGTGAGTTATATGATCATTTGTAGTGTAGTTGACTTGATGAGACAACACTAAGGGCATGATAGCGTGAATGAAGTACTAATGATATCTTGAGGTAGTGGAGCTCAAGGGTAGCTTGGTACAGTGAATCTAAAGAAGGTTTGAGTTGAAATACACATGGTATGTTTAGATATTAAATGCCATGGAAGCTTGTCTTAAAATACTTACAGTAGATTGAGGTGTTTAACCTCATGGTAGCTTAGGGATGGTGGTTCCCGTGGTAGCTTGGGATTGAGTAATGTATCTCTTTTATGAATATCTCTAAGAAGAATTACTATAGTGCCTTCATGGTACCTTGGGAGGGAGGGAGTAGACTCTCCCATGACTAGATTGGTCTTGTGTGTCTAGGATTCTTGATCATTGTATATGGACTTTGTTTGGACAAAACCATTTCATGGTAGCTTTAGGGGAAAGGACTATACTATCATACTGTTAGTTTTAGTTGCATACAATATGCATTTCATGTTTACCTTCATTTGCATGAAAAGTGCATTTGATGGAATAGCTTTGGATAGTATCTCATGGTAGCTTAGGGTTGAGGATTCATGCTCACCAATAGTTATCTTGGATCTACATGATTGGTTTCATTGTGGTTAGGATGGTTGTATCCTTCATTTAGTTAGTTTTGTTAGTATGTTGAGATGCATTTCATGATAGTAGGTCTATTATGATATCATTTTTATCTTCATAGAAAAAGTTGCAATAAATTTTTTCTTGTAATAGTTAGTTTAGATAAGTACTTAGTACAAATGGTAGTGTGGGATGCAATCTATACATTGCACAAGTATGACTTTAAGATACCTATGACATGACCATTACATGATGTATGTTTAGATTGTATAGTGACTAGGGTTTCATTCCATGACATGATTGACTTAAGATGGTAGTTCCTTGTCAATATGAAGTGGATCTATTAGGTGACTCCTTATACGACATGGAAAAGTTAGGGTGATTTCAAGAAATGCTTAGTACGTTAGGTATTATGCGATTATTCACATGCATTGCACAAGTGTGTTTGAGGTGGCCTAGGGGCATAGGTGCTAATATGTTCTGATGATTTTAGGTCTTAATTATGAAACAGAACTTTGATAGAGTATGGAGAAAGGGAGGTACTTAGCTTTGGTAGTTGTATAGATGATACCTTAACCTTGCAAAGGATACTTTGAAGTGGCTTGTGTTTTAGTTAATAATAGTAAGGAAGACAAGGAGTTATTTATGGACTGTTATATTCTTTATGACGCTTTAGTATGCTTATGATATATATATAATGTTTATGTGTTTATCTCTTATAATTATGTCTATTATTGACTAATTATTTCATATATCTTATGATGGTATAATGTTTCCATACGAAGTACATATCCTACTAACGCATATTGAATATATGTCTTCAATGTAGGGTCCTGAAAAGATTGAGGTTGCTTTAAGGGTAGAATTTCAATGATTTCAAGGAAGATAAGATTGGTTAATAATCATAGCATCTGAGGACTACCACCACTATGTTTTCTTTATGTTTTAGTTTATGTTAGATTTTTATGGGCCGTGACCTAAGACTATTCTATTCATGATGTCATAGACTGTTCTAAGACATATTAGACATTTTATGAGATGAATTCATCTTTATATCTGTTAATTAAAAGTTTTACTTCCGCTCTACTTTTTGTATGTATGCAATGAATGATGTCTAAGGGCCCGTACAAGACCTTGGTCAAGTACGCCATGTTATGATAAAAAAAATTCCCTGATTTTACGTTTTACATGTGGGTCATGAATTGATATTACTTGAATATTGATGGAGAGAAGTGATCTTTTTGAATCCCTAGAACCCTTACACCTTGGTCTTCTATGTAGTCTTCCTTGGGAGAGAGAAAGTAGATAGAAGGAAGAGCAATTTGTGTTTGGGAATTGGTAGATGTTATGGTGGGTTTAGGCTTAGGGTATGCAGTAACTTATCTAACGTAATTAAAAAACCCTATTACCTAATTGAACCCTTTACTATAATAACTAATTAATTGAAGTCCATTAAAACTCACAGTCAAATGGAGGTTAGACCTACGAGACACGACCCATGGGCTGTAGGTCAGTCGACGGCCTCCCGCTAAGCGTCTTGCATATCAATAGCCTTTGTCAGAGTTTGTGCATTTTGGACAAATTTCAAAGTGTCCATTGAGTGAGACATCGATGCCCCCATTGATCATCCTACGCCTCATCACGTGCAACCATAGGTAGAAATTGATTAGTGCATTTTTTTTTGAAAAAATTGATAGGTCCTCCTCAAGGACCTTTATGGTTGTCTTTGGGGAGTAGTTCCTTGACGTTTTGACCCTTTGCATATTCTTGTAGATGTTTAAAAACTTCTCCAAATATCATCAAATTTCGACTCATAAACCCTCGTGAAATAGGCTTAGGTAATCTAAAACATCTTTCACTAGTCTCCGGACGTCATTGACAGTCCTTGACATTTTGAATCTAAAACGTCCTAAAAGTCTTATAAAAATTATTCTTGACCTTAAATCAGTGATACAACCCTTAGACAATCGTGTGAGGCTCTAGATTGTGTTTTAGACTATTGGAGTGTTACAGCAATGGCCTTTAGCAAGAGGTTTGGTTTTTCATATAAGGACTATATTGATGTCTTATGTGCTGATCTAAGCCATGTTGGATCGATTACTCAGCCTAAGTTTAAGAACACTGGGCTAGATTCATATGAATTCTTCACTGTTTGTAGGCAATGGAGAACAACAACTATCATATGATAGACGTAAGGGCAACACCTAGGGGATATGTTGTGTCTATGTTATTTAGAGAATCTTCTCCGATGTGCTTCAATGAATGTCAATGCTTTGATTGGTCACTCAACTTACATGGACGAGAAGTTTGTGATGATAGAGCAAAATATTGAGGACATGAAGAAATTCATTGATGAAAAAAAATCTTCATAATCCTAAATATATGAATATCTTTGAGGCATTAAGATTTGGAGAGTCAAGTAATGTTCACACTTGTCTAACTAGTTTTGACCAAAGAAACAAGGATACTGAGGAATCTCTAGTAAAGTGAAAATTTGAAAAGGAAAAACAATCTGCTTCAGTTACTGCACTATTTATCCAAATTTTCGAAGGCATGATAATGAAAACCTTCAGAGTTAATTATGGTGGAACACCTGTAATTTCCTTGTATTACTCCAATCCATCTACTAGACATATTGATTGTCAATCAATGCCAACAAAATATCAGCCACCAAAGCTACAACAAGTTAATTGCAATGGAAACCCAAGGCAGCATATCACTAACTTTATTGAAACTTGTAGGAATGCTAGAACACGTGGTGACTTTTTGGAAAAATACTTTTTTTGTTCTTTGAAAGGGAATGCATTCGACTGGTATGTCGACTAGGATCAATATTCCATTCATAGTTGCGAACAACTCGGGAAGGAATTCATCAATCCTTGCTACAATACTCGCTAAACTATAACTATGATAGAGTTAGGCGTCACCAAACGAAGAAAAGATGAGATTGTGGTGGATTACATTCATCAGTAGAGATCATTGAGTTTGGATTGCAAAGATCGTCTTCTTAAAATATCTATTGAGGAAATGTGCATTCACGGTAGGAATTGGGGGCTTTAATACATACTGCAAGGAACTAGATCGCTAAATTTTGATGAACTTGCAACACAAGCGCATGACATAGGGTTACGCATAATGACACATTGGAAGGCATCTACTTTTGCTAATCTGACAAAAAAAAAAGGAGTTCAGAAAAGGTATGACCTCAAAGATCTAAACTAAGGAATTTGTGGCAGTAAAAGATATTATTGTAAATGTCAGCACCAAGGGTAAACTAAAAGAGGAGTAAGACTTAAGTCAATATCAAGGGAGGAGAGGTGACGTCCAAAATTAAAAGAGTTAGAAGTAAAGGTCTACCCATTTTATAATTTAGATATACCTATGATCCTTATCGATTGCTGGGTAAGAATGTTATTGATCTTCTTGAGTCAAAGACCCCTGAAGAGATCAATATGGTTGGTGATCCTAGATATTGCAAGTTCCATCGGGTCCTTAGCCACCCGAGAAGTAAATTTTTTATCTTGAAAGAGAAGATCATGGTGTTGGTAAGTGAAGGAAAAATCATTATTGGCCAAGATGAAATAGCAGAGTGTAATAATGCTAGTATAGCAGCAAATTAAAAGATATGCTCAATATTTTTATCTATGCCAAACACCATCTTCTTGCAATTTGAAAGTTTAGCGCCTATTGAAATCAATTTTCCAATGAAAACTCTTGAATGTTCACTAGAGATACACAACCACAAACAAAAGGAAGTTGATGGTTGCACTTTGTTTACTTAAAACAAGAGGAGACATCAAGCAGTCCTTAGGATACGACTTTCTCTTACCATAGCAACAAAGAGTGACCCGAATCAACTACAACCATCAAGAAGTGTCAAGCCTTTTACTAGCAGAAAGATCAATAATTGTTCATAACAAAGGTCCAAAATCCCATTACTTTGGATGAATTATTTCCTGAATTTTTTTTGGAAATAGTCAAATTGGTGCAACACATAATATTTACAGCACAGACACATCAAAGGGAAACAAAGGTGATCATAATTCAACAATAACACAAGAGCATCAAACTCATTAAAAAGATTCCCCATGTTGTGCTACAATAGACTTCACAATTGATGAATTTTTTTAGGGTCTATTCTACATAATAAGCCCTTGTTTGTTGTAGAGTTTATTAAGGAACAACATCTTAATCGCATATTAATCGATGGTGGTTCGTCAGTCAATATCTTGCCAGAAGATATTTTAAGAAAACTTGCTGCAGGGAAGATTCATGTTAAATTGTCCATTGAGGAATTGAAATCAAACACTTTGATTCATTTCATAGAGGGGAAAACATCACACATCTTTTTTCTTTGATGTCTTGGGTTCATGAAATGGAGTGGTGCCATCTAGAATTCATTAGTGCATGAAGTGTATGAAATATGGTAAAGTTGTTAAATTGATGCATACATCAATCCTTTCACTTAGAAAGAATTTCATAGAAGCTGACGTAATTGATCTAAAAAATACTTAAGTTTTATTGGCCTCTATCATGATGTCAAAGAACAAAACAGAAGAGGTTTCCATTAAGCTTTCACAGCCTTAAAGAGAATTCCAAACTAATATGGTGGACGAACTACCAATTTTTTGATACATTCCACGTGAACGCTGAAAAAAGAGGCAACCACTGCTAAAAGAATGTACTCAAAAAGTCGAACCACTGAGGAAGGAACTTAGTTACATAAAGTTACAAGATTTGAAGGAAAAATGAATGTTCCAGTTGTAGAAGTACCGTGTATCTCTTTGTATCCCTCAAAAGACAATATCCAAGTTTTAAAGATAAAACGATCAAAAGATCGTCATATTGTTTAAAAAAAAGGCTATGATTTCTCAAATCCAACATTGTTAGGAGAAACTCGAGGATGAAGTCATTATTGAAAAGATACACGGGCTTACAATGTCTCAAATGTAGTTGATAAAGCAATTGTATCATTTCACAACTCCTAAGTTTGAGTTAGGATTCAGCTTGCTAGAGCCTCCTCGGATTTCGTCTAAGAAGAGGAAAGAAATAATTTCATCCCAATACACCTCTACAAAAAAAAGAGAAAGTAATCTAAGGAGGTTAAAACACCATGACATACTTCGTTATTTTAACTCATCGAAAGAATGACACCATGTGACTCTACATTTGAAATATTAGGCCATAGAGATGAAAGAGGATCCTCTAAACAAGTGGACGAATATGACACAACCTAAAATAATTTAGTATTTCGTCACTTTGGAACCAAAAGAAAGTCATCAAAAAGGAGGTTGCTGGCTAATATAAATCAAGTTGTTGTGATGTAATTGACAACAATGATATTCATATTTTTTTCGCATCACATATGAATACAAAGATTGTGTTTAAATCACCACTGATTGTTATTTCAAGGGTAAAAAAAGAACAATTGCTGTCACCAACAAATTTCATGGAGAAACCAAGAAGGAGAAATACAAAGCCAGCAGTTTCTTCCGTGAAAGTGAGATGGAAGATTCAAACTTGACACAATCATCCTGCCACATTAACGTAGAACAAGGTCCAAACATTGATGATAAAGATAATGATGTCCAAGAGGCTCCCCCTTAAATGCAAGATGGCGTATAATACAACCATAGACAACCTTGAAATAAATCTAGGTACTCTAAAACATCCACGTCCTATATTTTTTGTGCGCTTCTTACACTTTAAAAGGGTGTTAAGGGGAAAGCACTTGCTAATTTACTTGTTGATCACCCTCATCCGAAAAAATTAGAAACTTCATATGAGTTCCTGATGAAGATGAATTTTTTACTAAATATCTTCCAGCATGGATAATGTTCTTTGATAGATCTGCATGCTGACATGGAGCAATGGAAAGAGTGGTGTTGATATCTCCAGAGTGACTAATCATAGCATTCCTATTTGTTCTGGGTAAAATATGTTCCAACAAAGCTACAAAATACCAAACTTTGATTGTAGACCTTGAAATAGCATCAGATACGAATATTCCTAAGTTGGTTGTATATCGTGACTGGCAATTGATAATCAACCAACACTAGAGGACTTACGAGGTGAAGAAAAAAAATATTTTGTCATATAACCAATATGCTACTTTCTTACTTGAGAGGTTTGATCAGGTGTTCTTAAATCACAGCCCAAGAGAAGAAAATGGCAAATGTTTGTCTAACTTGGCAACAACAATGGCACTCAGATAAAAAGAGATAACAAAGGTATGTATATGTCATCGATGGGTTAGTCCTAGTTGTCTTGATCTTCAAATCAAAGAAAGCCATCATATTTATGTTCTAGTGGTCGAATAAGGAGATCCAAGAAAACAACTGATTAAGTATTATAAACGTGGAAGAATTCCTGAGGATCCACGATTAAGAGCACACATTAAGACAAGGGAACAAATGTTCATCTTTCAGGATGGAATACTATTTTGTCTTTATTTTGATGGACTATCCTTGCGGTATCTTTATAAAAAAGAAGCTCAACAAAAAATGGAAGAGGCACATTCTGGCAAATGTGGAGCACACAAATCAGGGCCTAAACTTTATTGTCGCATCAACAGGATGGGTTACTATTTGCCAACAACAACGATGGATTACTTATAGTATGCCAAAAAGAGTCAAGTGTGTCAGTTCTGTGCTAATTACATCCATCAATCTCTAGTGTCTCTACATCCGTCTATAGCCTCATGTCCCATCGATCCATGGGGAGTTGATGTTTATATAGACCTCTTCTACAACCTCCAAAGGACAAACGTATAACTTGGTTGCAATTGACTATTTCTCTTGATGGGCTGAAGTTGTACAATTAAAAGAGGTAAAGACGGAAAATGTTTTTGATTTTATAAAATCAAACTTAATTTTTGAATATGGAATACCAAAATACATAGTCACTAATAATGGGACACCCTTTAACAATAAACTCAATTAATTTTTGAGAGAAGTTAAGTTTTCAACAACATAAATCTTCAATGGACAATGCATCTTCCAATTGTCTTTATAGACCTTTTACTTAGACACTTGGTAACCTATTGACGAATGTAGTTGCAAAGAATAAAAGGGATTGTCATGAGAGAGTTGGTGAAGCTTTATGGGTATATCGTAAAACTTTTAGAACGGCTACTCAAGCGACTCTATTTTCATTGGTGTATGGGGTGGAATCACTCCTTCTATTATAAAACTAAATTCCATCATTACGAATACCAGTATAAGAGGGTCTTACAACTTAAAGGAATGGCCAACTTTTTCTAGCAAAGTTTGAGGCATTGGATAAAAAGAGATTGGATGCCCGACAAAGTTTGGGAGTGTGATGAAGCTTTACTTGCAAGAACATTCACTTAGAAAGTAAGACCTTGATCATTTCAAGATGGAGATTTTGTCATAGAAATACGAAGACAAAGAATTCTCAACAACGGCATTGGTTACATGTTTACATAAAAAAAGGATGGACCTTATGTTGTGAATTCAACACATTAAAGTGGCGCTTAAAAATTGTCGACCAACATTGTGTAAGAGTTGGTCTTATCAATGCCATGCTCCTGAAGAAACACTTCCCATGAAGCTATGCTATGCTCCTTAAGATATGAGTGTAAACTGCATTTTACTCCTCACCCACAAGAGAATAAACT
The DNA here is from genome assembly GCA_027705065.1 of Solanum peruvianum. Taxonomy (NCBI): domain Eukaryota; kingdom Viridiplantae; phylum Streptophyta; class Magnoliopsida; order Solanales; family Solanaceae; genus Solanum; species Solanum peruvianum. The sequence goes on along the minus strand of JAKWJD010001758.1, from coordinate 11,371,595 downwards.
GCCAAAGGCTTTAAAAAACATAAAGAAACTCATCGTCTTAAACTACGATATTACTTGATCCTCTTTACCGAGATACGTAAACGCTTTGAGTAATCACTCTATGTTCAGTCAAACAAGAAATAAAATTTGGTTACATTGCATGATTAGCTCAATATCTCTTTTAAATCATGTATCTAGCACATCAATTCAATTGTGTCCCGAATGAACAAAGGACAGGATTGTTGAAGCCCTCTCCGAGACAAAAGAAGAAGTTCATAAATAGAAGCTCCTAAATGAAGTCAATGATTTATACTATGATAGTTCAAAGTTATTGTCATGACCGCGGAGCACACCAAAGACCTAATATGTGTCGTCATCCCCGAAGAGGACTTAGACTAGCCCAGCATTCGTCTTTACATGTCATAGGCTAAAAATGCGAAAAATTTAAAGCTTTTACATAGAATTCTAACATAATATTTAGAGAGTTTACATAATCGCTTCACTTAGGAAGTTAACATTAATTTCCTGTTTATCATAAGCAAATCATATAACATTATAATATTTCGTCTCATATATAAACCATCTAAAAGGAGTAAAATATTTTGACATAGCCATTGCAAATTCAATATACATTTATAGGCTTAAATCAATTTTCTCAAATGACAAAGGAAACAAAAAAAATGTCTTGATACATAACACTTGAAAAAAGCTTTATAGGTGGCTTCATCCTTGATCATTGAATAATAACAAATCAACTTGGGAATGATGTCCAAGTCTTTTCGTGAATTACCTTTTAGAACTTCAATGGCAGGAACTTATATATTTGTAGAAAATATAAGTAATATGAGTTAGTACAACACTTGTACTATGTTTGGAAAATATGCACATAACATATTTGAAGACTAGAATGAAAGGGACCGTTCTTTAGATAACATGGTAAGTCATTTGGATAACCTTTATGCACATAAAACAGCAAATACAAGTCAAGGAACCACAAAATAGGACATGTTCATAAACAAATACCACATTACCGTATATTAATCTCAACATATCATGTTCAATATTTCATATTATCAACAGACAAGACCCTTACCAGCAATCCCATCAAAAGCCTACAAGTGCAATGATAATGTGAGACCCCATAACTGTACATAATCAAGTAAAAATGATAATGATGTAAGACCCTTAGAAAGATTTAGGTGAATATAGAGCCTAACATTGTATTAGTTATGGTATAAGGTCCTAAAAATTTTTATAATGTGGGTTTGAGGCAGTGTCTAAGAATTTAGGTGCATTGTCAGTCAAACATCAAGTGACGACCAACACGTTCGATGACTAACTGAATTATGTGCATCATATGTAGTTTTATATGTTTATGTATGATTATTGAGGTCACAAGGTCCTTAAATGAGTTATTATAGTGTATATAGGAAGTGTGTCAAGTTTCGTGAAGTTTGGAGGTCAAACGTCCAAAACGTACGAAAGGTTTGCCTTTAAACGAACTTGTGAGTCTATGTATATCATGTCGAGTTTTATATGTTTGTTTTTGACAAAAATCATGTGGTAGGTCCTAAACTTGTATAAAAACATATTTGGGTTTTAAACTTCCAGGTACAACTCAACATAGGATCCAAAAGAGGCCCTAAAAGATGACCAAAACTTGGAACTCAACAATGCCCAGTAGTGCCAATCGACGACACAAATGACAGGCAGTCGATCAGTCCACTGCCCGTCGTTGGTTGGAGTCAATGGATCCTGAAGGATGGAAGGTTTGGGATTAGAAAAAGAAACCATGAGACCCCCATCAACGGGGTGTGGTCTCACCCACAGACCGTCAATGGTATGCCGTTGATGGTGCTATGAGTTGCTTCCAGCTTTCTGTTAAGTTAAGGGGTTAAGTAGTAAATTCACCCCAAGTTTTATAATATTTTAGGACAGTTTGTTTGAGTGTTTATGTTTATTTTAAGAGTATATTAGTCATTAAAATCTCTCATTATAACCCTAATACCTAAATAAAAGAACATTCCCTCCAAAAGTTTCTTAAAAAAACTCCATGTGAGTTAAAGGTGGAGATAAATCATGAAGTGCTTCAATGAAGTTTCTTCTTAAATTTTCATTTGTTTCTTAAAATAAAGTATGGGAGTTCTTCAAGTAACGCTTTCTATAACCTGAGACTAAATTTCAAAGATGATTTTCAAAATTTTCAAAAAGATGAAAAGTCAAATTTCTACTTTAAGTCTTGGGTTCCTATGTAAATAGTTTTAAAATGTTAAAATATGATATTATTGATGTATAATTTATTTTTTCCAATATAATTATCGATAAACCCTTTATATTCAAAAATCTCTCAATTCGACTAAAATATGGGTTATGTGATCATGCTTTGAGATTGATGATTACATATATAGATTGTTATGGGCTTTTGATTAATGTATATATTATGGTTAATTGGTTTATGTGTTGTTTTAATTTAATCAATTGAATATTTAACATTCTTAGATGTATCGAATATTATGATTATTAAATTGATATTAAATTGTGGTTTATGATTTCTAATGTAGTTTCGTACAGGCTATTGATTGATGTAATGATTAGAATAAATTGATATCTAGGTCACATTAGATTGATGAATATGCAGTAATTTTACCTAGTTTCATATATATTGTTATAATTATGTTGAATTGTGGGTTATTGATAAGGTTAAGGACCTTGTAATGTCAAATTGGATTATTCAAACATGAAATCGAAGTGGTAAGATGGATTCTAATTCCTTTTCATTTTATGTTATTTAGACTTTAATTATATTGTGATTTGTATCGTCCACTTATGGTGGTGGTGCTATGTGAATTGATGTGGCCTTGTCAGTGTTAATTTATGGAATATGATTATCATAGCCTTGTAGGCAGTACTTGAAGTATTATGATAATTTGTGTAGTTGATTTATGTGAAATATGAGCGTATCTATCTATATGTGAAAGAATATGAAATTTTGTGTTCTTTCTATGTATGTTAGGAATCATGTAGACCATGATTATGTACTTGTGTGTGTAGTCATACGGTTGATGCATGGTTGTTCCTACATGACTATATGAGCCTATAACGGATATATTGATGATGATATAGTACATAGTATGACTTAAAGATGATAATAGTTATTCATAAGTGACATAAGAATGACATTAATATGTGTTAACGTGAAGTATGTGGTGTGTTGTCTTGATTGACTTGTGTCCCTTACTTGATGTATATATGAAAGTGAATATATAATGTCTTGACTTAGGATTCTAAATCCTATTAGTATTGAATTCATGAATGATATGTGACCTTAAATAATGTTAAGAGTGTCTTTCATGTGAAACCTTGAACCTAGTGGTAAGGTTATGAATGTTGAAGTCGATAGTCGTAATGGTATCCTTCAAGTAAATGAATGGTGTATTTGAGGTTAATTGGATGGAAAGACATCATATTAATCCAGAAGAAATTCATCAGGAGCTGCTTGTAGCAATTGCAAGGTAGACCTAAGAGGAACTCTTTGGTAAGGTAAATTTCATTGGGTTATGAACTAGATATGGAACCCAATTATATGAACCTTTTACGTGAATTACTATATGAGGACGAAGGATAGCACTGAGTGAGTATGGTAAGGGAAGTAGTTCTAGTTAAGCATGACATTAGAATACAAAGGACACCCTTTATATTCCTTAACCATGTGCATGCATGGGATGTGTCTATGTTCTACCATTTCCAAGTAGAACTCCGTCATTTGAGTAGGTTAGAAATCCGGATTCCATGCTTTCCTACCATGGTCTATGTCGGTTATTTCCTATTCTCATCATATGGGATACCTATTAGCATTTGAGAAGTTCTATGAAGTTTAGTTGGTGGTATGAGACACTATCTATACATTGTACAATAGGCTTCGAAGGTGTTAGTTGGAGTCCCTAGCTCTTGTCCAAGACCATTACTAGAATGTCTTTTATGTGATCAATGAGTCTTAAATGAACTAATGAATGTGATGACTTACATTAAGAATGTATGTTAAAATGAATAAGTACATACCTAGAGTAGATTAGGGTTGTCTAGTTAAGTCATGAAGGGGCATAAGAATGGTCACTTCTTATCTAACCTAGATAAGTCTTAAGAATGACTTTAGTTAGGGAAGATGATTGTATAGGTAGACATGATCCAAACTTAGGAAGTGTTAAGGATTATTTAAGTAGTATTGAAGAGGTCAATCATGGACGTTATCTTTTTGATATACTAACGTAAGTCTTTTGAAAGCCTTTGATGATGAAATTTCATACTAGCTATATGTTGATATGTTGATGGCTTGTATGTGTGTATGTGACTCATCATATGTAGTCTTGAGGATGATTTAGGCATGATTAAGGAGGTTGTATTGGCGGTCCCTCTTTGTGTTTCTTAAGTGAGTCTTAGAATAGCTTTAAGTGGGATAATTACATATAGAAGATGTCTAACGTCCACTGAAGGAACTTCAGTGTAACATTAAATTGAGTTCATTGTACACTGAAGTGAATTTCCTGTAATGTTTTCTAAAAATATAATTTTTGCTTAAATGATTTCTTAATTGGTTCTCAGTTGTTAAATTTTATTTTTATGCTTATAGTATGATGTTTTAATCAAAATTCATGAAAAGAACGTTATTTATTTAATGTCCCTTTTTATGGTTTTTTCATGGATTCCATACTTAGTACATCTAATGTGCAATTCCCTTTTTGACTAAAGTGTTGGGAATATGAAGTATTGATGTTCCATGGACGATGGAGAGGTTTTTCTAAGGCTTGAATATGAAGTATTGGTGAGTCCTCATCGATTTGAGGACAAGATCCACATGTCCCTTATGTCATGGTCTTTATTTTCTTGTCTTGTATGGGATTATTACCTAGTTTTGTATACTCCAAAGTTTAGATGGTTCAAAAAGATATAGTAAAGATTTAATGTCTTAAATGAATGTCTTTCGCTTGTGTAATGTTTATGAAAGTGTTCTTTGTGTGTGAATAATCTTCTAAATTCTTACCTATTTTAGAATGTTTATTATGCAATGAATGATACATGAGGCTTAGATGAGACTTTAAGAAGCCTCATTTTCCGTATGACGAAACAATGATGCTCTAATTTCTATGGTGTACTTGTGGGTTGTGACAAAAAAGATCATAGGTAATTCCATGTGTTACCTAACATAATATCATGAGTAACTATAAACATTTATAGTAATTTAGACCAATATTATTTTCATCAATGCAACAAACATCAAGTAAGAGAGACATCATATAGAACAACCAGGTATAAATTTCATGATATCATAGGTGCATAACAACATAAGAGACACCTCCTAGGACTTCCCCGAAGGCAAACTTGCACAATGCAAAGATAGAGTCCCATAACCTACCTACACTAAGTATAACATATGAGCTAAGCGTGGAATTTGGTGTAATTAAAACCTAAACTGAAAGAATGTGCTCTACTTTTCCAAGGTAGAACCGAAATATTAACATACCATTCTAGGTGCATCCACTAGCTAGTATTCCTATGGGGGCAACATAGTTCAAGAACGAGGAGATATACTAAAGACCCTCTTTATGCACATTCTAATTTTAACATCTATCTTATGAGAACCATGTGGAACCTACCTTTCAAAATTTAAAAGGGACATATCTCACATCTACTTCGCTCGGTGCTAAGATAAATACCTTTCTGAAAGTCATTTAAGTCAATTTAATAATCAATCTTAGTATAGGCCATAGAAGACTAATACCTTGTGTACTAATGTCATTATTTCTTTAGGTATAGGATGAGAATTTCCTTTTTTTACAATAATCATTAGTGAGATCATTATATAATAGTAATATCATTAGCACATAAGTTATTCACAGTCAAACTTGCATGATCATACCCCTATCAAGATCCCAGAACCATATGTTCATAACTTTGAATCATAATCATTATATCATCATATTCGTAATCTAATCACATAATCATACTTTAATTGAATAGCATTATCAACAATAAACCATCAATATTGAAGTAGAGAACTCCATATAATTAATTCTTACCAAATAACCTTCAAAAGCCTTCTTCAATACATTATAATCAATCCAATAATATTAATCCATCAATTTACTTAATATCACCATATGATAGTAACTTTTACAAGAACAAAACAAATTGTACCATCAAAAATCAATTCAACTGCAATTCATGACCTAGGTTTAGGGGAAAAGGGTTCAATCATGGATTCTTTCATAGAACTAGATCAAGAACTAATAACCACAAAAATAAATCCATAAACAATAATAATATATCAATAATAATCAAAGGAATTCAACATCAAATCAATTTCAAACATCTTTGACGAAATTGTAAGAAAACCTATCATTTGGTGAACTTTAGAAACCAATTTAGAAGAGCCTCTTGGGGAATTAGATCCAAAGAGTGAATAGCTTCTATAACTTAGCATTTACTTTAGACTTGATGAAGAAAATATGAATTCTTCAAGCCCTAGTGAACCTTGAAGCTTGGTCTTCAATAGGGTCTTGAAAGGAGAGAGAAAGTAGAGGTTAGCGGGAGAGAATTGGGTTTGGGAATTATGGGGCGTTAAGTTGGTTTTAGACTTAAGGTAGCTTATATAGTCATTTAACGAACATAATTAACCACCCCTTAATAATTAATTAATACCATAAATAATTAACCAATTAAATCCTAACTTAAAACTTGTCAGTTGAATTTCATATTATTAATTATTTTAATCTTAAAAGGAAACTACTAACCACAATTAGGAAAAAGATAAGTTTAGCGGGACTTCATGTCGGTCTCGACCTCCTATGATGAACCCTTAACTAGGTGGTTTCTCCATAGGAATCTTTACGGAGGCCACCTCTTTGTTCTTAAACTTACTAGAAGAACTAGGATTTAAACAGGAACCCCTTCAAAAGAACAGTCCTCATTCACCTGTAACCCTTCAATAGGGAGAATGGATATTGGATTACTAAAACACTTCTTGAGCATAGAAACATGAAACACCAGATGATTTAAAACTAGTTCACTAGGATGTTTAAACTCATAGAAAACCTTTCCGACCCTTTGAAACACCTCATAAAGACAAATATACCAGGGACTTCGCTTTTCCTTTTTACCAAATATCATTAGCCCCATCATAGGTGAAATATTCATGTACACCCAATCACCTATATAACACTCAAGGTCTTTTTTTCTATTGTCGAGATACGAATTAGCCGCATATAGGTTGTTTTCAACCTCTATCATATCAACCTAAATTTTTCTATAGACTCATATACTATCTTGCGACAAAATAGTGAAAACTCACCAACCTCAAACAACCAAACCGGAGATCTACATCTTGTACCATAGAGTGCTTCAAATGGTTCCATTTAAATACTCGAATGGTAGCTATTATTATAAGAGAACTCAATCAATGGAAAGTGATTATCACAATTTCCTTTGAAATCAATAACATACCCTCTTAACATATATTCCAGGTTTTAATAGTATGTTCCATTTCACTATCGGTTTGAGGATGAAAAATGGTAAATAATTTCAGTTGAATACAAATCTTTATTACAAAAGGACATCCAAATATGAGAAGTGAATTGTGAAATTTTATCCTAGTTGATGGACAAAGGGATCCACATTTTATTTATCTATACTCTAGAATACTCTTCCGCTGAATAAGTAAACCTGACCGATATAAAATTCTCAAATTTTTCAACCTATCGATAATAATTCATATTTATTCATTTTGCCTCCAAGTTTAAGGCAACCTATAAAAAAAGTTCGTATAATGTCTTCGCACTTCCAAGTAGGAACATCTATTATTTGAGTCAAACAATCCAACTTTTTAAACCAACTAACCAAAAGACCTCTTGAAAATCATGATATATTTTAGTGGACCACGGATGAATACAGTATTGGGACCCGTGAGCTTCTTCCAAGATCCAATTCCTCAAATCATCAAAAGACGGTACATACAATCTTCCTTTGTACCTATGTAACCAATACCCCTTTAAGAGAGGGACTCATAAAGCTTACTTAGAACCGACTCCTTTAATTCTATAAATTGAGGATAAAATCCCCACTTCGAGAATCTTCCAACCGAACACACAACTAAGACTATCTATGAACCTCTTTCACATGATCTTTCTTATAATCGGGGACATGTTATATACTACTAGTCAATATAATCAAGACACCTGCAAAACATTTTATTTTTCAAGGTGGTAAAGGACACTCCTGCATAATCCTTCAAGGGTTTTAAGCACCTACTTTGTAGGAGATTCAAATCTTTTTGAGTGAAGACATATCGAAGTCTATTTTTGTTTGTAATTGCGTCCACATGTAAACCACATATACAATTCTTCCTCATTTCAAGGAGAACACCACGACTGCTAGTTCAAGGTCTTGAGTTGTATAGTTCTTTTGATGCACCTTCAGTTCTCTAGAGGAATAGTGTAATACTTCGACTATCCAAAACCTAATCTAGATCATCACATGAGTTTCTATGGGTTGTAGCATTGTTTTAAGATCAAAAAAGATATTCATAAATCATTTAGGAAGTTTTAGATCAAAACGTTAAGAAACATCAATGACGTCTCAAGACTAGTCAAAGATGTGCTAGTGTGCCTTAGCCTATTTCACGGGTTTTAGATGTCAGAATTTGATGAAATTTGGTGGAAAGGTGTATTACAAATATTAGAGTAGGTTAAGGATCAAAACATCCGGTACGAATCCCCATGGACAACCCTAGGGGTCCTTTGAGAGGACACTTGCATTTGAACCAAACCTTCCAAATGAGTCAGTGGAGGTAACAACATAGTCATTTGCATGAAATGGACAAAATTACAACTCTCTGAACTTGTCGTTGTATCGAAAGGAAGATTTGGGGGCATGGGCGTTGACTAACCTGCGGACCGTAGGTCGGGGTCCCACAAGTAAGTTTGTAATTTCGCTGGTGAGTTTATTTGGTTAATTTAATAAGTTAGTTTAGATAGAGTTTAATAAGGTATAAGGGCGTGGTAAATTTAGTTAGTTAAGTGACTATACAAACTACCCAAATCCTAAACCCAACTTAACACCTCTCAATTCTTAAACACAAATTGCTCTTCATTTTTCTACTCTCTTAAAAAGTAGAACACCTCGAAGGGCAGCCACAGGAAGGGCGGAAGAACGCATTGCTAATGTGGGATCTAATGACAACCAAGCTCCTCCACAAGAAAAAAAACTGCCTCTACTTTTTAAAGTGCCTATGGGTGACCAAGTTCCCATTGTTCCTCCATCTATGAAAGATTGAGGGATAAGGGAGGCTTTTCTCAATTTATCCCAAGCCATGACCTCTCAATATATAGTATAAATTATCAAGTCAAAGCTATGACGACCTTAGTAAATCAGTCCGTTGGACCACGAGTTCCTCAACATGCTAGCACTACTGTTCTCATTTGAGAGATTTTACTAGAATGAACCTGCCTATGTTCTTTGGTTTAGAAGGGAATGAAGACCATCAAGATTTCCTCTCTGAGGTCTATAAGATTCTTTACGGTATAGGTGTCACCTCAATTGAGATGGCGAGTTGGCGGCCTATCAACTCAAAGATGTGACCCAAACTTGGTACATACAATGGAGGGATAATAGAGTGCTAAGAGGTGGTTCAGTGTCCTGAGAGTCTTCAAGAAGGATTTCCTTTATATGTTATTTCTTAGAGAGCTTACAAAAGTTGCGGTTGAATAATTCATCAAATTTATTCAAGGATGTATAAGTGTACTTGAATATTCGTTGAAGTTTACTAAATTTACAAAGTATGATCCATCCTTTCGTTCAAACCCAAGAGATGAGATGAGTCATTTTTTTACGGGAGTGTCAGAAGACTTGGTAGGGGAATCTAATTCAAATATGGTTCATGATAATATGAATCCTCTCATTTAATGGTTCATTTTCAAAAAGTGGAAGAAAGTAGACTAATGAAGTAGAATAGGAAGGCAAGGTCTTAAGATGGTGGTTCTTCAGAGGGAAGTTTTGAAATTCAAGGGAAGCCTAGATTCAAGAAGTGGTTCTCCAATAAAGTTCCTTACAAATTTCCAAAGGCTCATCATTATAGGGTGTCTAACCCTATGTCTACAAAGTGTAAAAGGTACTAGTTCACCAAGTAAAAAGAGAACTTGTGGAAAGTGTGGTAAGAAGAATTATTGTGAATGCCTTGTTTGGACCGACAATTACTTTTGAAGTTGCAATAGTGTCCACAATGTTAGACATCGCCCTTGTTTGAAGGGGCAAGACAAAGAAAATGGTCAATCTCAAGCTAGTGGTTCTAATAATGATGCTTCAAGAAAGAATCGCTTTTATGATCTTCACTCTAGGGGTGAAAAATAGAGTTTTCCTAATGTGGTAACCGGCATATTACAAGTCTTCTCTATTAATGTTTATACTTTAGTTGATTCGGGTGCTACGTTATCTTTTGTTACTTTTTCGTTCACTAGAAAGTTTGACATTTTGGCTTTTGTCCTAAATCAAAATTATATGGTAACTAATCCGATAGTTTATTAGGTTGTTGCGAAGAGGTTATATAGAAATTTTCCTATAATATTGCCCAATTGAGTTACCCATGTTGAACTAGTAGAACTTTATCTAGTTGACTCTGATGTCATTTTGAGGATGGATTGGTTACATGATTGTTTCGCTTTTCATTAATTGTAGAGCATGAATTGTCAAGTTCAATTTTACAAACGAACACTTCTTTAAGTTGAAGGGATAAAATTCAATTCCTAGAGGTCGTATCATCTCTTGTCTTAACGTTTGTGAAATTATCTCTAAAGGTTGTTTATATCATATTGTAAGAGTCAAAGATATAGACTCCGAAAATCCTCTTATTCAGTTAGTCCCCTTGTGATGGAATTTTTGAAGGTCTTTTAGAATGATCTTCCAGGAATTCCTCTCAAACGGGAAATTTATTTTGGTATTGACTTTTTTTGGATACAAACCCTATTTAAATTCCTCTTTATCTGATGGCTTCGGCCGAATTGAAAGAGCTGAAGGCTCAACTCAAGGTCTTACTAGTATAAGGATTATTAGACCTATTATTTCTTCTTGGGTGCACCAATATTGTTTGTGAAGAAGAAGGATGTGCCCCTTAGAATGTGCATTGATTATAGCAAACTCAATAATATCATTATTAAGAACAACTATCCTCTTCCTTGGATTGACGACTTGTTTGATCAACTCCAAAGGAAAAGTTACTTTTCGAAGATTGACTTGAGATCAGAGTATCACCAACTTATGATCAGAGGTGAAGATACAGAAAAAACTACTTTTTAACTAGATATGGTAAGTATGAGTTCTAAGTAATGTCCTTTGGTCTCACTAATGCCCGACAACATTTATAGACCAAATGAATAGGGTGTTTCAAAGTTACATAGATTCATTTTCATTGTCTTTATTGATGAAATCTTGGTATATTCAAAAAATAATGGAGAACACATGGACCACAGAGAGTGGATTTACAAATTCTTAAGGAACACCAACTATTTTCCAAGCATAGAAAATGTGAACTTTTTTGAGTTCGGTAGCGTTTCATGGTCATATCATCACTAGTGAGGGAGTTGAGGTTCATCCAAGGAAAATTTAGGAGGTGAAAAATTGACCTAGAACATTGACTCCAACCGACATTAATAGTTTCTTTGGTTTAGCGAGAAACTACAGGAAGTTTGTGGATGGTTTTGCGTCCATTTGTTATCCTTTGTCTACGTTAAACCAGAAAATTGTTTTATAATAGTGGTCAGAGGTATGTGAAAGAATCTTCAAAATTTTGAAAGATAGGCTTCCTTCCTGTCCGATATTGACCAATCGGAGGGTACTAAGGTCTTTGTGGTATATTGTGATGCATCTTGGGTTGACATGGGTGTGTTCTTATAAAACATGGCAAATTAGTAGCCTATGCCTTTAGACAACTTAAGGTGCATGAGAATAAATATCCAACTCATGAACTTTTGTTAGCGGCAATGGTGTTTTCTTTAAAAATATTGAGGCATTATTTGTAAGATGATCATGTTGATGTGTAAAACGACCATAAAAGTCTTCAATATGTGTTACTCAAAAAGACTTAAATTTCGACAAAGAAGATGGTTGGAATTGTTGGAAGGTTAAGACATGAGTGTTCTCTACCACCTCGAAAAGGCCAAAGTTGATGTGGATGCTCTATGTCGTATGGCAATGTGTATTGTGTGTAGGTTGACTTGTTTGGGTGTTAGATTGGATGATTCTCCAAATGGTGTATTTATGATCCATCGTAACATAGAAACTTCTTTGGTGGTTGATGTTTATGTCTATCAATACCTTGATAAATCATTGATGGAGTTAATGAAATTAGTTCATGGTAAGCTGAAGGAGTCAAGTCATTCTCCTTAGGGAGGATGGTGTCTTTAGGTATCAATAAAGGTTGTTTGTGCCCAAGGCCGATGATTTATGAAACCGGATTCTTGAGGAAGATCCTAGTTCCCGTTATTCCATTCATCCGAGCTCTACTAATATGTATAATTACCTTATATAAGTGATTTGGTGGGATGGCATAAAAATCGACATAGCGGAATTTTTTGCAAAGTGCCAAATTGTCATCAATTGAAAGCGGAGCATCAAAAGTTGGGTGGCTTACTCCAAGAAATGCAAATTCAAGATTTCAAGTTGGAGGAGATAAATAGGGACTTCATAGTTGAATTTACTCATACTAGAAGGAAAAATGACTTTGTATTGGTGGTTGTGGATAGATTAAAAGAGTCAACTAATTTCATACCCAACAAGAGCACTTACTCTCCGGAGCATTATGCAGGGATCTTCATAGATGAGATTGTGTGTCTACATGGTATTATGTTATCCATCATATTGGATAGAGGTGCAGATCTCACATATAGGTTTTTGATGTTATACCCAAAAGGGTTGGGTACAAAGGTTAAATTAAGCACAACTTTTCATCCACAAAGGAATGGTCAAGCGGAGCGTACTATTCAAACACTTGGGGAAATGCTTTGAGCTTTTGTGATCGACTAAAGGGAAAATTGTCTGAACATTTTTACCTTTGCTTGAGTTCTCTTATAACAATAAATATCATTCCACTATATCCATGGCTCCTTTCAAATTTTGTATGGTAGGAAATGTAGATCTCCAGTTGGATGGTTTGAAGTTGGTGATTTTTCACTTTTTGTACCCAAATTGATATATGATACTTTGGAGAAAGTTCATATGAGAAGGGATAGGTTGAAGGAGGCCTATAGTTGGCAAAATTCTTATGCCGACAATAGGAGAAGCGATCTTTAATTTTAAGAAGGTGATAAAGTGTATTTGAAAAATTCACCCACGAAAGGGGTAATGAGGTTTTGCTAGAAAGGGAAGTTGACTCCTTATTATGTGGGTCCCTATTAAATTATTTAAAGGGTTTGCAAGGTCGCCTACAAGTTGAGATTACCTAGTCAACTAGCTTTCGTTCATCCGGTGTTCCATGTTTCCATTCTGAAGAAAGGAATAGGTGTTCCCGAGTCCATTATTCCTATTGTGGGTCTAGGTGTGGATAAGAACCTATCCTCTGAAGAGGTTCCGGTGGAAATCCATTATCATCAAGTACAGAAATGGAGGAACAAAGAGGTGGCCTCGATAAAAGTTCTATGGAGAAACCACCTAGTCAAGGGAGTAACATAGGAGGCCGACGCAACCATGAAGACACGTTACCTCATCTCTTAGATAATTAAGGTTAGTTGTTACTATTAATAATGAAAATAATGACTTAAATTGAGTTTGACTTCATTGGTAATGATTTTCATTTCCATGGTAAATGTTGTTACAAAAATAATGTTTCATGGGAAAATGCTCTTTTACTGGCTTTTAAGTTAGTTGTGTATTTGGTATGTTGTTACCTTGATGAAATAATACTAACCATGTTTATATAATGAGCTCTTGTTATTGTTATTAGGAAACTCCTCAGGCTGTGATTTTGAGCTCTTATGTGTAGTAAGTTATGTTTTTGAATTATTATGTGTAAATTCCGTGTTGTTATGATAATTTGAGTTGTAAATCATTTTTATTATGTATTTTGTTTGTTGGTGAGATAGTATTGAGTCTATATTTTTCCTTCAAAAAATTTTAATTTTTTTCAGGGACGAATGTTCTTAAGAAGGGGGATAATGTAACACTCTGAAAGTCCAAAACATTACCTAGATCCTCACATGAGTATCAAAGGGTTGTAAACCCCTTTTAAGATTAAAAATTACTTATAGAAGTCAATCAAGAAGATTTTTAGAGTCAAAACATCAAGGAACATCAATGACATCTGTAGACTAGTCAAAGAGGTGCTAGTGAGACATAGTCGATTTCACTTGGTTTTAGGAGTTAGAATATGAAAAAAATTGTTGGAAAGGTGTATAACACATATTAGAGTAGGTCTATGGTCAAAATGTGCAGGTAAAACTACGCATGCACAACCCTAGGTATCCTTGGAAAGGACCCTTTCATTTGACCTAAATATGCGAAATCAGGCAGTGCAGGTAGTAGCTAGCTACGTTTGCCATCGACTGTGCGTTGGTGAGAAGACGGGTATCGATGCCTTCTTCATCAGACAGTTATCCATTTTCATGAAATGTCCAAAATGGCATGTCTCTAAACATGTCGATGAATGTGCAGGACTGTTGGGGGCATGGGCAAGGGACCTACCAACCATAGGTCAACAGTTCGTAGGTCAGTTATGTAATTTTTGGTGGTCAACCTAATGGGTCATTTGACTATATAGTTTAGTTAGTAGTTTAATTAGGGATTAGGGGTGGTTAATGATGTTTGTTAAGTCACGATATAAACTAGCCTAAACCTAAACCCAACTAACACCTCTTAATTCCAAAGCAAAAATTGCTCTTCCTTCGCTCTACTTTCTTTCTTTCAAAAAATAACTCCATTGAAGGTCTAGGCCACGGTCATTAAGGCAGAAAAATATGAATGGGAACTCTTTACCTTTGGGATACCTTTACCCAAATGGTTCCTCAATAATTGGTTTTCAAAAAAATGATTACATATGGGTTTCTTCCATATACGGATTTCATCTTCTAAATTGTATTTTTTATGGTTTCCTGGGATTATTATGATTGTATTCTAATGTATTATTGGGTAATTATACTTGTTCTTTATTTTAAACATACTACGAGCATTAGATCTTGAATTTAGCCCAAATTCATAGCCCTAGGTAATGAACTAGTGTTGTATTGATTTAAAATGTTGGAATTGACTTCTTAATTGTGTTAATTACTATTGAGTGATGTTATAACACCTATTATTTGATAATACAATTTGGTTGATTGTAAGACCATGGATGATGGCTATTGCAGGAGATTGGGTAAGTCTTTGTGATCTCAAAGATTTAGTTATATTATGGTGGCTTGTTCTTGGTGATGATGTTTAATTTAATTATGTATTATGATTTAACTAAGTAGGTGTTTGTATGATGATTTATTCAAAATGACTTTATGATGTGGGTTGTGATATTATGTTTAGGATGTAATGATATAAGGTTGGTTATGAAGTACATATGTGCCTTACTATAAATGATAATGTTAATGTGTCAACATCACATGTGAGGGTTGTATTGAAAGAATGTTATCATGCCCCTCCGATTGAGCTAAGAACTATGACTGTACAAGGAGTAGTCTCCTATGATCTAAACTAAGTTACGATTGTTAAAGAGAGACTTTTCAAAAGGAAATCTAGCTTAGCAATGAGTGAACAGTAGTGAGGAGTGTTTGTTCCTGTAGGTTCACTATTGTACTCATGATATTGGAGACTATAATTCATGGTTCATAAAGAAGGTATCTTGGCAATTAGCCACCTTCTATCGGTGTAAGGTTCCATGACATTGGATTCTACATTAGTTCATGTGGTCTATGTCAGTTAACGGGAAATATTTCCAAAAATTAAATAAAGTAGTAAAGTGAACTCAAACAATGATGAGTCAATGGGATTGACTTAGTCTAGGTAGGGGTCTGGACTCTATCTAGAGTTTGTAGTAGTTTTCCTTAAGTGAAATCCTAGAAGGATGTTCTTATGTATTTGTTGATTTTACATATTAATGATACTATATGATGTTTGTTTCATTTATGAACAACGTGTTTGTTTATATTACTAAATATGATTATGAATACTTACGATGCGATGTTATGTGAAGTTAGACATTAATTATGATCCATTGGTTGGTTTACATGGTTGAGTGGAGTTATGGGGCTTCACTTGGCTATTTCACTAGTAAGCTTGGTAAGGGTTATGAGTAAGGTTTTTGCTTATCTTGTAATGATATGAACAATTGAGCATGCTTTGGTGTTATAACATGATATGGGAGTGACTTTGGTTATGAGTTCTAAAATGCAATACACATGTTGACCTGACTTAACTTTACAATATGGTTCTTGAGTTGAATATGCTATTGTTGTAAGAACTAAATGATTATTGTCTTATATGTGCTCTTGAATATTCATAAGGCTTTTAAAATTAACATGGAATGGTTTTATCAAATGTCCCCTTTTAGCATGATTTTTATGTTATTTGTACTTATGTTTCTATACTTAGTACAAGTGATTTGCTAACCCCTATTTCTCCCCTTTTTACCAAAATTTTACATTCAGGTCGTTGAAGGGTTCGCGTCCAATCTTTGATCACTTCTCCAAGTGTGGGTATGTTCTAAAGATCTGATGATGATTCCTTTTCTCATTCTACCTATGTGCTTTGTTATGGTATAATGACATTCATTTCACTCATATTGTTCGGGACAATTTTGTAAGCCCTAACTAGTATTTGTACATTTATGTAAGGGCTTTTTTCATATTGTTCTATTTTGTTTACATGGTTTTATATGAGACATCTTTATCAAGACCATATTGTGTATGTTATATATATGTGACATAAAAGTAGAAAATTATGTAAGATTAAGTCAACTCCCTATGTATATATTTTGTGTAAGAGAGAGGTCTGTTAAGCCTCTTGATCTAGATGTAGATGAACAATTTTAGTTTTTTGCACTTTTTAACCTATGTATGTTATGATGAATGCTAAGTTATCACCTTACCATGTTGCATAAGGACACACCTGAAACCTACTAGAGAAGCGTCATAATACACCACTAACTCTTTTGTACTTTGTAGTAAGATCAACACTGGAGTGATTGTAAGCTTATCTTTCAATTATGGGAAGCCTCTTTAACAAGCCTGTGACCACTAAACTCTGTTTAACGACATGAAATGGATGTAAATCCATAAACCTTCTATAGTACCCGGCTAGACCGAGGAAACTTCTTATATCAATGCAGTTTAGAGGTCTAAGACAATTTCTAACCGCTTCCGTTTTATTTGGATCGACCTCTATAACCTCACTTTAGATGATATGTCCGTGAAATGCAACCGATCTCAATAAAACATCACACTTACTATACTTTGAAAAAAGTTTATGTTCCTTGACGACTTGAAATACAACCCTCAAATGGCCAATATGCTCATCCTCACACTGAGAATAAACCAAGATATAACTCAAAGCTCCAATGTGATTATGGAACATTTAATTAATTAGGTCCATTAAAGACGGATCATTAGTTAAATCAAAAGATGTAACTCAAAGCTCATAATGAAATTATCTAGTATGGAAAGACGTTTTGGGAATATCTTCACCTCTCAACCGATGTTGGTGTTATCCCTATATCAAATCAATCTTCTCAAAGTAACACGCACCTTTGAGTCTATCAAATAAATCATCGATCCTAGGGAGAGTGTACTTGTTCTTTATTTTGATTTTGTTGAATTTACTGTAATCAATTCTCATTTTAAGGAAACAATCCTTCTTCTTCATTAACAAACCATACTACTCCATGGAGAAATACTAGGTTGAATAAAGCCTTTTCCTAGTAAATATTTTAGTTAAAATTTCAACTTTTTCAATAATGTCGGATCCATCCTATATGGAGGAATTGAAATGGGATTCATATCAAGTAATGTGTCAATATCAAAGTCAATTTTGTGTTTGGGAGGAATTCCGTGTAAGTCTTCCGAAAAAAGTTTTGCGAATTCCCTCACTACGGGACCGAATATATACGAGGAAATTAAGAGTCTAGATCTTTTACACTTACTATATTTATAGACACTCTTTATTATCCTATAAGCTTTAATCCAAGAAATGATTCGACCTCTTGGAATTTAATTTCCCGTCTTCAACTCTAATATTGGTACATTTGGAAGATTGAACTTAACTACCCTTGTTGTACAATCTATGTAAGGCAAAAAAGCATGAAACCAATCAATTCCAAAAATTGAATTCAAAATCAACCATAAGAAGTTATACAAAATTGACAAGAGTAACATTATTGGAAAGCATTATAGGACATCCTATATCCCCTTTTTTCCAATACCAACTCGCCCATCGAGATAGACACAATAAAATGTTCATTTGAAATATCTAGTGATTCATCAAACTTTCTATTACCGAAGGAGTAGTAATAAATGAAAAGGTATCACCGGTATCAAGTAAATCATAAACGTTAACAGAGAATACATGTAACTTACCGGTCACCACATCGGGAGAACTCTCTTGGTCACCCCTAGAGCGGAGAGCATTAAAGTGGTTCCTTTTTTGAGCATGAGAACAACGAACGCTTGTGTAACACCCTAAAACGAACTAAGGTGAATTAGAGACCCCTGAGTGTTTCTTGTGTTAATTTGAAGTTAAAATGAGTTAATTTTGTGTCTTAGGATGCGTGTGAAGTTTGTTTAAGTTTGGAGGTCAACCTTCCTAGAACGTCCATGACGTTCAGAAGGTGTGCCTTAGATAGTGCTTGTGTGTCTTGATGTGTTTGAGTGAGTTTTACGTGTTTTTTAATTGAAATTAATGTGGGATGTCCCTAATACCTAGGTGACTTATTTTAGGACTATAACATCTGGGAATGAACCCACCTAGGACCCACAAGGGGCCCTAGAAAATTGCCCAAGACTTGGACCCAAAACTACCTAGGCAGTGTTCACAAAGGAGACCAAATGACAGCCTGCCAGTTGTATTGGTCCATTTATTGGACCTGCAAGTTAGGTTGTACATGATCTAAATAGAGCTAAGTATCAATCCACAAAACCCCACCAACAGACTGTTGATGGATAGACAGTCGGTTGGTTGGAAATCCTTGATGGTGCTGTCAAAAGCTGCTAAAAAAATTTGCCAACGCTTGAGGTATTTGGTACATTCACGGCAAGTATTTTATTAATTTAGAAAGTTTTTTTCAGGGTTTATTAGGTATATAAAAGTGGTTTAATCCATAAGACCTAATTTTAGACTTCACTTCCTTAAAACCCAAAACTTCTCTCGCATAGAAGACTCTCTCAAGTCACTATGGAAGCTAAAAGTCAAGAAGGAACTAGGGAGGCTGTTGGTGGTCATTTCTTATTAAAAAATCATTGTTATTATTTCAATGTGAGGTATGGTTACCATCCTTCAACTCTGTTCCATTCAAGGAGCCCCATTCTAACAGATTTCAAAAGAGTTTTCAACCCTAGTTTCTTCTATCTTTAAATCTAAATATGGGTTTTGCATGAAAACGTTTTGAATTACTTAATAATTATGTTTGTAATGTTATTTTATGATTTAAAGCTTAAAACTTCAACTAAATCATGTTAACACTTTTAATCTGATGTTTGTTTGAAAAATGGGTTAAATGATCTTAGTTATTAATCTTTGAACTTTGGTTTCCTTATATTGTTATTGATGTTTAGCTACTTCCATAAGGGATAATTTATTATTAAATATTGAGTAAAATGTTATAGGTTATGAAAGATTTGATTAAAGGGTATGTTTGTTATGTTCTTTAGCTTAAATTTTGAAATGCTCCTGAGTGGTATGGTCCACCTTCTTAGTGGCGGTGTTTACTTGAATTTTATGAATGTAAAGTTACTAGTTTATTTTGAATTAGGCTTTTAAAACATTTTAATTTGAAATCAGATGATAATGATGAAATTCTTGTTAAATGTGCCTTATGAAGATATTATGTTAAGTATACTAGAATATATGTTTGCATTAAATTATTCTTGTTAATTATTTATTTTATGAAGGTTGTTATGGCAGTATGTTAAGGATTATTTCTTAAGGAGTTATATGATTAATTGAAGCATGTAAAGTGTGTGATGTGATGAATGAAGGCCTAAGCATATATAGAAGTTAAATGTAAATGAAATGAATCTTATGTGCAAGGTGTGCTCACATGTACACACACACTTACACTTCAATGAATGAATGAATCTAAGTTAAGACCTAAAGGGGAGTTTTTGTGGTGAACACCCTTCGTGAGTTGAGATAAAGTTCTTAATAGAAACCCCACTACATCCTATCACCTTTCTAAGATAGGTCTGAGGATGAATGCCCTTCGTAAGTTGAGATGTGGTGTTCACTAGTTATCCTAAACCTATAGTTTATAATGCTTACAATTTGTGGGAAGTTATGCCTAGAACCAAGAGGATTTGAAGAAGAGGTGGTTACATTGTATTACAATGTACCTCTTGAGATGAGTACTCCTCGTTAGTAAGAATGATTTACTTAATAGCAATCTCCTTATCCCTTAACTATGCGCCTGCATAGGTGTTGACATTGGGCAAGCCATGAAATGGATAAGATAGTGACCTCATTCTAGGCAAGTGAGGATCCGTCATCCGAGAGTGGTTAATATCGGGATCCATGTCTAGCTCTCATGGTCTCTTTTTCTTAAGATAACTCCCATTACATCAATGAATGTGCTAATTCTTCTAAAGATGTGTTCTACTTATGGTAGGTAGTGGAATGGGACGCTATTTATCCATTGCTGTAGGAAGGCATTCCTATAACAACCCTAAAGGGCTGGATATGCTATGTAATGCCTAATGTCTTTCGAACGCCTAAGATTAGACCGGGTTTGATGCGCGTAGAACCATACTTGTGTACCCTCACAAAAGCAAAGCCAACTAACTTGGGGAGTTAGTTGAGGTAGGTAAGGCTGGGTCCAGCCATGTTGGGCTCCCGAATATGAGGATTTACCCGGATGAGTCTTTACGGACTTAAAAAGAGGAAATTTTATGTTTGGAGCGTCTAGGGGTAAAATGGTCTTTTTCAAAGCTTAGGGTTGAATAGTAATTACCCTAAAATATATAATTAATGATATAATATTTAAGGTGGAGGTTTATTTTGGGGAGATAGGGCCCAAAATTGGCTCTTAGAGTGAAGTCTTGCTCCACCCGAGTTCGAACCAAGGTGGAAGCAATGAATTAAATTTGGTTTAATATAAGTTCATAAATTAACGTAATTAATAAATTTTTATTATTTATTAGTTTATTTAAAAGAAAAGGGACATCGGATATTTTGTCATTTAATAAAAACCTTAGTTGAAAAAGTCCTAACCTAGACTTCTAAGCCTAATAAAACTCTAATTCTCTCTCATGTCTATCTCCTCAACATTCACGATCATTCTCTCTTCTACAATTCACGTTTCTCTCTGCCAAATAACATTCAAGAACAGAAAATTTACCAAGATTATTTACAATTGAAGAACTCACACAAAAATATAAGAAAATTAACGTTAATCAATCACGTAGGCAAAGAGAAGGTCTTCCGTCGAGTAGGGTGTTGAACTTTTGATGTTGGACGTGGGTTTAGAGATGTTTTTTGGGTAGCATGTCGAGGTTTGAACGTCAAAAAGTTATGGGTTCTCTTCTCACTTTTCCCCTTTCACAAGATACCCATAAGGTTTAGTATATTCAATCAAAAAACTAGGGTTGTTCCCCATTGCATGTCCCTGTCACTACCTCCCAATGATTCATAGGTTGGATATGTTTGCTGGTAGATATTAGGCGTGTGTTGTGTTTTCGTGATGAAGATTTTTATGTATGTGTGTTTGAAATCGTATGAATAATCACCTATGTGATCCGAAACTATGTGTACGTGTGTGCAATGTGAACCATGATTATCTGCCTCTTGTTAAGGCTCTAAAATATGATATTAGTTCTTTGTATTTCATGTACACATGTTTATGTAATCATGTTGTTCATAATTGATGTAAAGATGTTGTTTTGAGTGTAATTGTTTATCGAATGAAATCTTTAAAATTAACCTAAAGAACTCACTAAAAACTAATTAAAACATCTAAACATTTAATATTAAAGAAGTGAGAAAATAGGCTGCGAAAATTTCCAACCTCTTGAGTTTTGGCCAATCTAAGGGGATATTCATGCTATAAAAAATTAATCAAAATATGTGAGATCACTGGGGATTTGAATCGTGACCTCCCCATGTTAAATATCGATGAAATAAGATGAGGAAAAGGGAATGTGATATGTTGGATTCGAATCCCGATCTTGGCTGGAAAATGAATTATGAAAATAAGAAATGAGAGGAGTGGGATTCGAATCCACCACCTTTCAGTCAACTTAAAAATATTAAAAGAAAAATAAAGGGTTAGGCGCGTGGGAATCGAACCCATGACCTCTAGGCAGAACCAAGGGAAATTAAGGAGAAGAAATTAAAGTAGGGAGTTAGGGTTTCGAACCCACACCCCCTCTACAAAATGAGAGAAATTGAAACAATTAAAAACTAAAAGTAAATCATGTTGTGGGGGTTCGATCCCACACACTCTCCGTCCCATTGAGCAAAAAATGAAGAGAAAAAATGAAAATAAATTTAACGAAAATGAAGGCGTTTGGACTTGATCTTGGGTCCCTAAGCCGTGTGGACCAAAATAAAATAAATGAAAAATGTAAGTGTTGTCCAAGGGATTCGAAACTCGGTTCCCTTTCCCAAACTCCGTATTGATTCATAAGTCATACGTGAATTAAATATTCAAGAATAATGAGGTCTACTTAGATTGAAATCGAGACTTGGCATACATACAAAATGCATAAGTCTTGTACCACATAATTTTAGGAAGATATGAATTACTTAAACAAACTATGAATGAAGCCTCATGGATTGTATGTATAGACCCATTAGTGTAGCATACGTTTAAAAAAAAGTGAACCTAAGATGTATGTAATGAAATGATATAACCTTAGAAAGGTTAAGTAAGAGTGTAAAACACACTAAATGGCCAATGGAATTTGCATGTGATGAAACGAACACTGGAATAATGAAATGAACAATGTAATGAGGAAACCCTATAATGGTTAAGAGAGTGAAAAACACTAAATGGCCAAGTGCATTCGCATATGATGAAATCGACATTCACGTAAAAAGGGATGAGTAATTATGAATATCAAATGTTCTAAGGGCCCGTTTGGATGGGCTTAATAAAAGCAGCTTTAAAAAAGTACTTTTGAAAGTGCTGAAACTTATTTTTAAAATAAGCAGTTATGCGTTTGGATAAAAGTGCTGAAGTTGCTATGCCAAACGTGAAAAGGGAAAAATGGAAGAACGAGATGTTAGGGTTATTTGGGTAATTTGGAGATTGTATAAAAATATTAAGGGCAAAAAGATAAAAATGTGGTCAAACTTAAAACAACTTATAAGCTAGAAAAAAAAAGCACCCCCACCCCAGCTTTTAACTTTTGGCTTAAAATAAGTTTTTTTAACTTAAAATAAGTTATTTTGAGTATTGCCAAACAGCTAAATAAGTCAAAAACTAGCTTTTAAGTCAGTTTGACCAGCTTTTAAGCTGAGCCAAACAGGCTCTAATACTGACGATTGTGTTGAGAACAATATATGAGGCTAATGAAAAGATGAGAGCAATATCAAATAAGTCTAAGTAAATGTTACAAAAACGTACTCAACTATGTGAGTGTAAAGTTAATGAAGAGAACAGTCTCTATGAACACTCAAATGAACCTATTGAGATTAACACACTTAATACTAATGATGAGATGAGAAATCATATATTTAGCTATGATGTCATCATACTAGAACACAACTTCTATGAAGTATGATTTGACTTTAATGGAACTTTATTGTGAGCACCGAAAGACTAGATATGAGCGGTGATGCCCTCTTTTGGGAAGCGGGGAGGTTCACGTAACTCTCATGACATGAGACTGTCTGGCATGCCGGGTATGAGACTCATTGTATCTCCTAGTCTTTGAATCTATACTACCAATATAGGGATTTGCCAGGGTCTAATTCCCATGTACGCTAGTATGTTTTGGGTCACTTTGGCCGGTGATTCCACCTTTTTTTTATGTGGGGGAGACACTTGATTTCATGATGTTCACATGATCTATATCGGTGAAAGTTAAAGTTTCCAATGGATTATTGAGGTCTCCTCAAATGATTCACAAAATGAAATAAATAATACCAAAGGTGTTAGCATAGGATAATCAAGAGGTGAGATAGAATTAAGTATTGACACTAGGTCATTCTTAATCTTTGCACAGCAATACCAGTGAAAGTGTTAAACTATATCATAGGTATAGCTGGTATTCACACTAGCCTATGAATAAAATGAAATGAAGCACGTATGAATGAATAAGGCAGACACTGTGTTTACTAAAGAAGTCTCCCTAGATGAGGTCCCATATGTTGGTCCCTCATTTTGGGAAGTCTTAATGTCATGTCCATGATTCCAAGGTCTCATGGCAAATCAATGAATGATATGGAAGATTTTATGTGCTATATGCAATATGTTATGTCCTATCTTTAAGATATTATATGGTGTGTGCAATGTGATAAGTATGATGATGCATGCTACTCTTATAGCATAACTTTTCTAATCCAAATTTGGAAAGATCACTAACTTTCCTAATCCCTTTGTGGCATGTCCACTGACTTGAGTTTTATAATCATGTTGTTAGGAAATATTTGTTCTTACTAATGCATGTCCTTGGTGTATGCATGCATATACTTATACTTAGTACAAGTGTGTACTAATCCCATACAATTCTACAATTTTAGGTGCAGGAACAGGTGGATGCTAGATCTTACAGGTTGGCGTTGCATCTATCCGGATATGGAGCTTTCATCCCTACATGGTAGACCCTCATGCTTTCGAGGATTTCTACCATTATTATATAGCTTAGATGTAGTTTATAGATAGTGGAGCATGTTCTACTAGTGTTTCCACAATTGTTCATACTTTGTAATGGTGCCGTTTTTGCACTACGTTTGATAAAATTAAAAACTGATATTTTCATTTGATTACCTCTATATTAGATGGTTGATTTGTGAACGCCTATGATGTTAAGTTTAAAATGTTTATCAAGAAATAAGAAAAAAAGAGTTCAAATTTCCGGTAAAATTAACCTAGATGAAGTAAGAATTACGTATGTAGGCTTGTCTATGAGCTTTAAGAGGTCAATACGCAAGTCTAATATGAGGTGTAGATTTCGTTCATGAAAATTCCGAAAGGGGAGTCTTGGTGAGTCTTATTTGAATAGAATGAACTAAGTCTCCTAATAGAACATATTACTTTAGGTAGGTGGTGGTATCGGATGCTATCGATCCATTGCACTAGGTAGGACCTTCAGAAAGGGGAGTCTTGATACGAAGTCTTCTAAAAGAGTGTACTACTTAGGATAGGTGTTAGTATTGGACTCTTTCTACTCATTGCACTAAGTAAGAATTCCGAAAGGGAATTCTTGGTTTTCGGAATTCTTGGTGCGTTTTTGGGTGTTCTTGTATTATATTGCCATTGAGTGGGTGTTTGTTCTCCCAAGGTGAGTATGCCAAAAGTAGGTAGTCTCGAGGGTTGCTTTGGTGTATATTGCAGGAGGCATATGTGTACTTCCTTCATTTCTTACCTTAGTGAGTCTATAGATTCCCTTATATAGGGAAACTTGGACGGAAATGATGCTTATTTCATCATTGGCAACACTTTGGAAGTTCCCTACTTTAGAGTCATTTTAGTAACTGAAAGGTTAAAGGGAATTCCCTATAAATGCTAGCTACTTCACTGTAATGGTTGGTGATTTTACTTCTGAATGTGCATTTTTGTTAAAATGATGGAAATCTTTCTCTAAGTGTTAAATTATGTTTCTTATGTTGTTTTACTTCTAAATTTATGAATGTTTTAATTATTTGGCATTAAATGTTATTTCATTAAAATGTCCCTTTTTACATGTTTTCGCATATGCCATACTCAATACATTGTTCTATACTAACCCATACTTTTCTATACTATCTAAGTATAGGTTTGCATCAAGGTTGAAGTCTAGAGGAGAAAACTTGGGAAAGTTCATCTCAAGAAAAAGTGTGTTATCTTCTTAGTTTCCTAATGTTGAGACTTATTACTTATCTCTTTCAAATGTAAAGGGCCATGTCCCTAAGTTTATTATGTTGTGTTTTAAGTTGGCTTGGGACAATGGGATTTTTCTAAGTATTTATAAAGAATTACTTTTTATATTAATTGTCGTGAAAAGTTTTAATCCCGCAGTATTTTTTATGTCTTATGCAATGAACAATAGTTAAAGAGATTGTACAAGACCCCAAAGAGTCAAGTACGCCTTGCCTTTGACAGAGGCTTCTCCCTAACTTCTAGTGGTACTTTCGTGTTGTGACAACTTGATTGAGATTTGCAACTCCCCTTCTCTTGGCCCTGACAATAGGGCAATCCCTTCACTTATGGCCACTCTTTAACCACGCAATGAACTTATTCGTCCTAACTAGACACTCACCCACATTCTTCATTCCTGAAATTCCACAATTAGGCTTGTTGCTTGATTATTACTTCTTCCTTTTAGGGACTTAGGGTTAGACACCTTATCATCATGAGCCTTGGGAAACTTGAAAGGGACTTGGTTGGAGAACCTCTTTTTGTAACTAGGCTTTTCTTGAATTTCTAACATTTCTTTAGAACAACCATCTTCATATGACTTTGTCAACTTAACATATCTATTTTTCCTCCTTAGTCTAGTCTCTTCCACTTTTTCAGCATGAAACATTAAGCGAGAAATATACATGTTGTCATGAAGAATGGCCGCAGAACATCCTTGTACAATGTTTTTGGATACTCCCATCACAAAGCGACTAATCTAATCCCTTGGGTTACACACTATGAAAGGGGAATACATAGACAATTTTGTGAACTTCAAGGAGTGCTCTATCACGCTCATACCTCCTTGAAGAACGTTGATAAACAATTCTACCTCACCTTACTTTCATATCTTTGAAAGAATCTTACTACAGAGTCTCTCTTAAATATATCCAAGCCACGAGACCACCTTTTAGAAACCTCTTATCCATCCATTAATTATACCATGTTTGTGCCACACCTTTGAGTCGATAACCGGATAATTCAGCATTCTCAATCGAAAGTCACTCCCATAGAAAACAAAATTTTGTAGACCTAATCAAGAATGTATTTTAGCTCTTCACCGACATTTCACTTAGAGAAAAAGGAGGTTAATTTAGGTAATGTCTACCAAACGAAAAGCCATATTACTAGCATATTGGTGCACACGGGGCCAACTTCCTGATTCAGTTGTGTTGTCATTGCTTGGACTAGAGTCATTACAACATGAGCTTGAGAATTATAAACTTGGGACAAATTTAGAAAAGTTGAAATTATCAATCCATCCATCATAGTCAGAGGATTTGATGGAGCCTGATCATCCATAGGAACTTTCTCTAGTAAAGGAGCTTGATTGCCTTGCGGAGGGCTTGATTATTTTCGGGAGGAGCTACCGCATTAGCAATATCTTCACCAACTCTTATCGAGTCTTGACTCCTAGTATTCATAGCCTATAACCATAATAAAATGGTAATATGAAAGAAGATATAGAGTTAAAACTGTTGAGGCAAGACATAAGATATCACAGAAGAAGATAATTTCGTTATCATCACATAGTCTCTCATTCATAAGTGTAGCGCACTCAAAATTAAGAATAAAAATCTATATAGACGTTTTTTACTAAGACATCAACCCTAAGGTTTCTTAACCTCATGTTTTGATACGATGTTTGTCACGACTGGGTAGCACCCCCAATACGTCAGCAACAGCGTCATCCACGAAGAGGACTTAGACTAGCCCTTAGTATTAGTCATTTCATTTCATAGGCCGAAAATGCGGAAACTTTAAAAAAAATTCATTGTGAATTATTCTTAGACTTATAACATATAATAGGTAGTTTGCATACACTCCTCACTTATGAAGTTTACCTAAACTTCTTGTTTAACATTAACAAATAATCAAAGTTTCGAATATTTTGGCTGACATATAAACCCTCTAAAAGAAGTACAATATTTGAACATAGACATTAAAAATTTAATAATCCATTATAGGTTTAAATCAATAGTCTTAAATGACAAAAGAAAAAGAATCAAATGTACTTAGCCATAAAAATACAAAAACCTAGGTAGGTGGCTTCATTCTTGAATCATTGATGACTCACAAATAAACTTGGGAAAGATGTTCAATTCTTCTTGCGAATGGCCTCTTAGTGCACCACTTTTACCGCGTATGAAAACAATGTACATAAAAAAATTTAATGCATGAATAAAAGGGAAATTTCATTAGAAAACATGCTAAGTCATTTGGAAATCCTTTATGCACATAGAAGATCATATACCAGTCAAGAGATCACAACAATATAGGACGTGTTCATAAAGAAATACAACACCACCTTAGAGTCATCTTAACATATCATGTTCAATATTTCATATCATCAACATACAAGACCCTTACAACCTATACTATATAGAGCCTGCAAGTGCAATTATCATGTGAAGCCCCATTAGCCCACATAATAATGTAAACAAGATAAAGAGATCATAAGTAATGCGTTGCTTTACATAACATAACATCATAAGTAGCTAATAGCATTTATAGCAATTTCGACCAATATCATGTTCATTAATTTAACCAACATCATGTATGAGCAACATCATATAGAACCACTATGTATTAATTTCATGATATGATAGGTGCATAAGAACAAAAGGACCACCTCCTAGGAATTCCCTTAAGGCCAACTTGTGCAATGCATAGATAGAGTCTAATACCCCTACCTATACTAAGTAGAACCCCTTATGTCCCCCTATTTAGATTTCATCTTTATCACTTCATTCATTCATTTTACTTTCAGGAACAATTACCATAACTGACAATAGACCATATTAGCTAAACATGGAATCTAGTGTCATTAAACCCTACACCTCAAGAAGGTGCTCTATTTTCCAATGTAGAACAAAAACATGAACATAGCATTCTAGGTAAATCACCTAGATAGTCTTCCTATAGGGAAAAGTAGTTCAAGAATTAGGAGATATACTAGAGAACCTCATTATGAACATTTTCATTACAATCTATATCTCATGAGAACCATTGTGAACCTACTTCCCCCCTTGGAAAGGGACACATTTCATATCTAGTTTGCACGGTGCTAAGCTAAAGTCCTTTATTGAAATGTCTTTAAGGCAAACTTAATCATCAAACCTATTATAGGACATATAAATATAACCCCTTGTATAATGATGTCATTAGATTGATAGGTATTGAATGAGAACTTCCTTTAATCACAATCATTATTAGTAAGATCATTACATAATAATTATATCAATATAAGACATACAAGTGATTCACATTTAAACATGCATGATCATACCCTTATCAAGATCTCAAAACAATCATACTCATATCATGGAATAACAATCATGCTTTAATAATATTCTTAATCTTATCACATAAGCATATTCAATGGAATACCATCATGAAAGATATACCATCATTATTAAAGTAGAGAACGTAAGATCATAAAGTCTTACAGAATAGCCGTCAAAAGACTTCTTCAATATCATACTATAATTCCAACAATATTAATCCATAAATTTATTTAATATCACCATATGATAATAATCTTTACAATAACTAAGTCAATTGTATCATCACTAATCAATTCAACCTAACTTCATAACCTACTATTAGGGGGAAAAGGGTTTAATGATCAATTCTTTCATATAACTAGGTCAAGGACTAAGAACTACAAAAATAAACCCATAAAACAATCATAATTTATCAATAATAATAAAATTAATTCAACATTAAATAAAGTTTAAAGTTCATACTCCAAATTGGATGAAAGCCTATGATTTTGTCAACTTTAAAAAACAAACTTTGAAGAGCCTCTTGCGGAAAGAGATCACAAGAGTGAATAGCTTCTATATCATAGTATTTAAATGAGAATTCATGCTGAATATATGAATTATTTAATACCTAGTGAACCTTGAAGATTGGTCTTCAATGGAGTCTTGAAGTGGGAGAGAGAGAGTAGATAGAAGTTGGAGAGAATTGGGTTTGTGAATAAGGTGTTTTATGTTGGTTTTAAACTTAGGATAGATTATATATTTATTTAAATAACTTAATGTAACGACCTGTTTAGTCGTTTTGAGCAACAGATTTTAATTCGGGAAAAACTGGCTGGGACGACGGATGGAACGACGGACCGTCGTGGTCACGACGGCCCGTCGAGGAGGTGTCGTCCCATGGCACTTAGAATTTTGAAATTGGGTACTGAAAATCGACTCTCTGTAAATTGTGACGGACCTGCAGGACGTTCCGTCACATACACGACGAACCGTCGTGAGTTTCCGTTGCAAAACACTTCAACTTTTGAGAATTTGGTACAAGAAACGAGTTTCTGACCGTCATGACGGAGGAACAGGACGGACCGTCACGGCTGTGACGGGCCGTCACAGGCCACTTGAGCTCGAGGGAGCTGCGACGACCACCGTGACGGACCGTCGCAAGCACGACGGCCCGTCACAGGTTGCGCAGTCCCCAGGCAAAATAGGATTCCTCTACACGTTTTAGGGGTCGTTTTTGACTATTCTTTCCTTAATTATAAAGATTGAGGGTTAACATTAATAAGTCTAATTACTTAGGGGTTAAAAAGGGGTAAACTTAAGTGAATTAGTGGGTTTATTGTCCTTTTTCACACTTAATTATTTGGTAATTAGGGTAAAGGAAAGAGGTTTTGAATAAAACAAAAGAGAAAGAACAAGAGAGAAAAGAGAGAGAAACGATTTGAGGGAGATTGGACGAGAAGAAAACAAGCTTGGGAATTTCTTGTTGATTTCCATTCTTCGGTGGAGGTAGGTTATGGTTTATATTACGATAATCGTAGTGAACTCTTAATAGTGAATATTATGTGTTGATAGTATTGTAAACCTGTCTATGTGCTTAAATTGTATGCTTGCATGATTATGATTATGAAATTGTGATGAATTAACAAGCATGATGAAGCTATTGAATCCCAAATCTTGAAAGAACCCTAATTCGCTTGATATATTATATAATAAGATTGATGATGCCTTAATATGAAAGAAGGCTTGATAAATTATATAATGAGAATGAGGATGCCTAGTGTAAAAGAAGGCTTGATGAATTAGGGGATCGGGTGCCACGTTCCGGTACCAGGATAGAATGAATATGAGGATCGGAGTGTCACGTTCCGACACCAGGATAGAATATGAGGATCGGGTGCCACGTTCCGGTACCAGGATAGAATGAATATGAGGATCGGAGTGTCACGTTCCGACACCAGGATAGAATATGAGGATCGGAGTGTCACGTTCCGACACCAGGATAGAATATGGATCGGGTGCCACGTTCCGGTACCAGGATAGAATGAATATGAGGATCGGAGTGTCACGTTCCGACACCAGGATAGAATTAGAGGCGGAGTGTCACGTACCGACACAAGAGGAAGAAAGATAATGAATCTTGAAAGATAATGAATATACTCAATCTAATGAACTTAATTCCCAAATGAGTATGGTATTAGGCTTGAGACCTCATGTATGAACTTGACGGAAATTGTTAATGATAAAGTAATTGTTGTTGCTACATGTTGAGTATTGTAGTTGATTTACATTATTATTGATATATATTGTTCCCTATTTTGAGTTAGCCGATGATATCTACTCAGTACGTGTGGTTGTACTGACCCCTACTTTTATGTTTTCCTCTTTGTTATTTGTGTTATACAGCAAACGTTCCGTCAACTTCAACACAACAGTAACTCGGGCCAGATTTCGTCATACCGGATCTCAGGGTGAGCTAACGCTTCTAGCTTGGACTGGATCTTCTTCTATGAGTCTTGATGCCTTGACTTCCGGCATGGACTAGTTCTTATGTATTTTTAGCTTCTTAGACATTCTTAGAAGTTTTAGATTAGAAATTTGATCATAGATGTTCTTGTAATGATGACTTCCAGATTTTGGGAATATTAATAATAGTTGAGTTGTTTTATTTATGAGTTAAGTCTTCCGCATTATTTTCTGTTGATATTATATTGAAATGTTAAGGTTTAGATGGGTTGGTTCGCTCACATAGGAGGGTAATGTGGTGTGTCAGTCGCGTCCCCGAATTGGGTCGTGACAGACTTGGTATCAGAGCATTAGGTTCGTTGGTCTCATCACACAAGAACAGGTCTAGTAGAGTCCTAAGGAACGGTAGGGGGACGCCTTTACTTTTCCTTGAGAGGCTATAAGACTTTAGGAAAATTCCATTCTTTCATTCTCTTTCGTGCTACTACTTGAGTCCAATTGGTATCTAGGTGATACAAATTGGTATCTGACCATCTTCACTCTATTTCGCAGATGGTTAGAACTAGAGCAACGACCGCACCAACAGCGACAACGGAAAGACATGAAACTACTGAGCCAGCCACTGGGGCTGTGGATCGAGGAGGAACAGCGGCAAGAGGCCGTGGAAGAGGTCGTGGGAGGACGCCCTCTAGAGGAAGAGGACGAGCCCCTAGCCCATCTGATACTAGGGCGGTGACTCCTCCACCGACTGAGGAGGTAGTAAGAGAGGGTGAGGAAGGGGAAACTGAACAAGGGCAGAATGAGGAAATGCCACCCCAACCTACCCCGGAGATGATCAACCAAGTACTTGCTTATCTTAGCGGGTTATCCGATCAGGGTCAAGCTCCTCCAGTGGTTTCTGCACCAACACCTCCGGTTTCAGAGATACGACATGCGGCTACTATGGCTCCCCGCATGGATGCAACCTTGGGAATAGGCACATTTCCACGTCTGACTACTGGGCCTATTATGACAAACGATCAGCATGAACTTTTCAGTAAATTCTTGAAATTGAAACCTCCAGTCTTCAAGGGTGCAGAATCTGAGGATGCTTATGATTTTCTGGTTGATTGTCATGAGCTACTACACAAGATGGGGATAGTAGAGAGGTTTGGTGTCGAGTTCGTGAGCTATCAGTTCCAAGGGAAAGCCAAAATGTGGTGGCGTTCACATGTTGAGTGTCAACCAACAGAGGCACCACCTATGACTTGGGAATCATTCTCTACCCTATTTATGGAGAAATATATCCCAAGGACTTTGAGAGATAGAAAGAGGGATGAGTTCTTGAGTTTGGAGCAAGGAAGAATGACGGTTAATGCATACGAGGCTAAATTTCGCGCACTATCCAGATACGCCACCCAACTCTGTTTCAGTCCACAAGAACGGATCCGCCGTTTTGTGAAGGGGTTGAGGTCAGAATTGCGGATTTCAGCCTTACAGATAGCGGCAACAGCAACACCTTCCAAGAGGTGGTAGACTTTGTGATAGAGGTGGAAGGAGTGAAACCGGATG
Organism: Solanum peruvianum; assembly: GCA_027705065.1. Taxonomy (NCBI): domain Eukaryota; kingdom Viridiplantae; phylum Streptophyta; class Magnoliopsida; order Solanales; family Solanaceae; genus Solanum; species Solanum peruvianum. The sequence goes on along the minus strand of JAKWJD010001758.1, from coordinate 11,338,067 downwards.
ACTTCACCACAACGTCTACATCAATGAGGTTTCGAAGGGGAGGTGAGTTTAATGGTTCTCACTCTAGAGGACAGAGCTCCGGAGGTTACGCAAGTCGACCAATTCAGTCTTCACTACAGACTGTAGTTGGGGGTCCACCTCAGAACGGTCAACACTTCTCTAAGAGGCCGATGCGTGAACCCAGAGAATGTTATGGATGTGGAGAGATTGGACACATTAAGAGGTATTGTCCAAACCAGAGTTACAGAACCCCACTGGCTAGAGGTAGGGGTGGTAATGGTAGAGGTCGTTATTCTGGAGGCGTGGTGGCCGAGGTAATGGTGGTCACCAAAACGGAAGAGGTGAAGGGCAAAACGGAGCCACTACTACACAACATGGTAGGGGCAACGGGCAGACAAATAATGGGGCTCATTGCTACGCTTTCCCTGGGAGATCTGAAGCGGAGGCGTCTGATGCAGTTATCACAGGTAACCTTCTGATTTGTGATTGCATGGCTTCCGTGTTGTTTGATCCTGGATCCACATTTTCGTATGTATCTTCTTCATTTGCTAATGGCCTTAATTTACCTTGTGAATTGCTTGACATACCTATTCGTGTTTCTACTCCGGTGGGTGAGTCTGTGATAGTCGAAAAAGTATATAAGTCTTGTTTGGTAAATTTTGTGGGGAGCAACACTTATGTAGATTTGGTTATTTTAGAAATGGGTGACTTTGATGTAATTCTGGGTATGACTTGGCTTTCTCCGAATTTTGCGATTTTGGATTGTAATGCTAAAACAGTGACGTTAGCCAAGCCTGGGGCAGATCCGTTAGTGTGGGAGGGTGACTACACTTCCAATCTGGTGCGTATAATCTCCTTTATTCGTGCTCAGAAGATGGTTAGTAAGGGTTGTCTAGCTTTCTTGGCACATCTTAAGGATGACACTACTCAAGTACCATCGATTGAGTCAGTTTCGGTAGTCTGTCAGTTTTTGGATGTGTTCCCTGCAGATCTTCCCGGTATGCCACCAGATAGGGATATAGACTTCTGCATTGATTTGGAACCCGGTACTCGCCCCATTTCTATACCCCCGTATAGAATGGCTCCCGCCGAATTAAGAGAGTTAAAGGCACAACTTCAAGAGTTGTTGAGCAAAGGCTTCATTAGACCAAGTGCATCTCCTTGGGGTGCTCCGGTGCTATTTGTGAAGAAGAAGGATGGGAGTTTCCGAATGTGCATAGATTACCGACAGTTGAACAAAGTAACTATTAAAAACAAGTACCCCATTCCTCGCATTGATGACTTGTTCGATCAGTTACAAGGTGCTTGTGTCTTCTCAAAGATTGACTTGAGGTCCGGTTATCACCAATTGAAAATACGAGCAACGGATGTTCCAAAGACTGCTTTTCGAACTAGATATGGGCATTATGAATTTGTGGTAATGTCATTTGTTCTTACGAATGCCCCTGCTGCCTTCATGAGCTTGATGAACGGGATTTTCAAGCCATACTTGGACCTCTTTGTGATTGTGTTTATTGATGATATACTGATATACTCCAAAAGTAAGAAAGAACATGAGGAGCATTTGAGAATGGTGTTAGAGTTGTTGAGAAAGAAAAAGCTTTATGCGAAATTCTCCAAGTGTGAGTTTTGGCTAGATTCAGTGTCCTTCTTGGGGCACGTGGTTTCTAAGGATGGAGTGATGGTAGATCCTTCTAAGATTGAAACAGTGAAAAATTGGGTAAGACCCACTAATGTGTCAGAAATACGGAGTTTTGTTGGGTTAGCTAGCTACTACCGCCGATTCGTCAAGGGATTCTCTTCTATTGCTTCCCAATTGACGAACTTGACGAAGCAAAACGTTCCATTTGTATGGTCGGACAAGTGTGAGGAAAGCTTTCAGAAACTCAAGACCTTGTTGACTACCGCGCCTATCCTTACCTTGCCGGTAGAGGGTAAGAACTTCATTGTCTATTGTGATGCATCCTATTCGGGTTTGGGTGTAGTGCTAATGCAAGAGAAGAACGTGATCGCTTATGCTTCAAGACAATTAAAAGTGCATGAACGTAACTATCCAACTCATGATTTGGAATTGGCCGCGGTAGTATTTGCACTAAAGCAATGGAGACACTACTTGTATGGGGTTAAGTGTGAAGTCTACACGGACCATCGTAGCCTACAGTATGTATTCACTCAGAAAGACTTGAACTTGAGACAAAGGAGATGGATGGAACTACTGAAGGACTACGACATCACTATCTTGTATCATCCGGGAAAAGCAAATGTTGTGGCAGATGCTTTGAGTAGGAAGGCCGGAAGCATGGGAAGTCTAGCTCATTTGCAAGCTTCTAGACGCCCATTGGCTAGAGAAGTGCAGATTTTGGCTAATGACCTTATGAGGTTAGAAATAAACGAGAAGGGAGGATTGTTAGCTTGTGTAGAGGCAAAATCCTCTTTTCTTGATCAGATTAAGGGGAAACAGTTTGATGATGAGAAACTAAGGCGAATTCAAGATAAAGTGTTGCAAGGAGAGGCTAAGGAAGCAATAATCGATGGGGAAGGTGTTTTGAGGATTAAGGGAAGAGTATGTGTACCCCGCGTCGATAATTTGATCACCACTATTCTGACAGAGGCTCATAGTTCCGGATATTCTATACATCCTGGTGCAACCAAGATGTACCGCGACCTAAATCAACACTTCTGGTGGAGTAGAATGAAGCGAGATATTGTTGAGTTTGTTGCCAAATGTCCAAATTGTCAACAAGTAAAGTATGAACACCAGAGGCCCGGAGGAACACTTCAGAGAATGCCCATTCCTGAATGGAAGTGGGAGAGAATCGCGATGGACTTCGTGGTTGGTCTTCCCAAGACATTGGGTAAGTATGACTCCATTTGGGTGATTGTTGATAGGTTAACTAAGTCTGCTCATTTCATTCCTGTCAAGGTGACCTACAATGCAGAGAAGTTAGCCAAAATCTACATCTCAGAAATCGTTCGGTTGCATGGAGTTCCACTCTCCATCATATCAGATAGAGGTACGCAGTTTACTTCTAAGTTTTGGAGGACATTACATGCTGAATTAGGTACTAGGTTGGACCTTAGTACGGCGTTCCACCCTCAGACGGATGGTCAGTCTGAGCGAACGATTCAAGTGTTGGAGGATATGCTTCGTGCGTGTGTGATAGAGTTTGGTGGCCATTGGGATAGCTTCTTACCGTTGGCAGAATTTTCATACAATAATAGCTATCACTCCAGTAACGACATGGCCCCATTTGAAGCATTGTATGGGAGGAGGTGTAGATCTCCCATTGGGTGGTTTGATGCATTTGAAGTTAGACCTTGGGGGACTGATCTGTTGAGAGATTCTATGGAGAAGGTGAAAGCTATTCAAGAAAAGCTTTTGGCGGCTCAGAGTAGACAAAAGGAGTATGCAGACCGAAAAGTTAGAGACTTGGAGTTCATGGAAGGTGAACAAGTCTTGTTGAAGGTTTCACCCATGAAAGGGGTGATGCGGTTCGGAAAAAGGGGTAAGTTAAGTCCAAGGTATATTGGACCATTTGAAGTGCTTAAGAGAATAGGGGAGGTGGCTTATGAATTAGCCTTGCCCCCAGGGCTGTCCGGAGTGCATCCGGTGTTTCATGTGTCCATGTTGAAGAGATACCACGGAGATGGAAACTACATTATCCGTTGGGATTCAGTTTTGTTGGATGAAAACTTGACTTATGAAGAGGAACCGGTTGCTATATTAGATAGAGAAGTTCGCAAGTTGAGGTCGAGAGAGATTGCATCCATCAAATTTCAATGGAGGAATCGACCGGTTGAAGAGGCTACTTGGGAGAAGGAGGCGGATATGCAAGAAAAATACCCACATCTGTTTACAGATTCAGGTACTCCTTTTCGCCATTGTTTTTCTTCTTTTGATCGTTCGGGGACGAACGATGGGTAAATTGGTATCTATTGTAACGACCTGTTTAGTCGTTTTGAGCAACAGATTTTAATTCGGGAAAAACTGGCTGGGACGACGGATGGAACGATGGACCGTCGTGGTCACGACGGCCCGTCGAGGAGGTGTCGTCCCATGGCACTTAGAATTTTGAAATTGGGTACTGAAAATCGACTCTCTGTAAATTGTGACGGACCTGCAGGACGTTCCGTCACATACACGACGAACCAACGTGAGTTTCCGTTGCAAAACACTTCAACTTTTGAGAATTTGGTACAAGAAACGAGTTTCTGACCGTCATGACGGAGGAACAGGACGGACCGTCACGGCTGTGACGGGCCGTCACAGGCCACTTGAGCTCGAGGGAGCTGCGACGACCACCGTGACGGACCGTCGCAAGCACGACGGCCCGTCACAGGTTGCGCAGTCCCAGGCAAAATAGGATTCCTCTACACGTTTTAGGGGTCGTTTTTGACTATTCTTTCCTTAATTATAAAGATTGAGGGTTAACATTAATAAGTCTAATTACTTAGGGGTTAAAAGGGGTAACCTTAAGTGAATTAGTGGGGTTTATTGTCCTTTTTCACACTTAATTATTTGGTAATTAGGGTAAAGGAAAGAGGTTTTGAATAAAACAAAAGAGAAAGAACAAGAGAGAAAAAGAGAGAAACGAATTGAGGGAGATTGGACGAGAAGAAAACAAGCTTGGGAATTTCTTGTTGATTTCCATTCTTCGGTGGAGGTAGGTTATGGTTTATATTACGATAATCGTAGTGAACTCTTAATAGTGAATATTATGTGTTGATAGTATTGTAAACCTGTCTATGTGCTTAAATTGTATGCTTGCATGATTATGATTATGAAATTGTGATGAATTAACAAGCATGATGAAGCTATTGAATCCCAAATCTTGAAAGAACCCTAATTCGCTTGATATATTATATAATAAGATTGATGATGCCTTAATATGAAAGAAGGCTTGATAAATTATATAATGAGAATGAGGATGCCTTAGTGTAAAAGAAGGCTTGATGAATTAGGGGATCGGGTGCCACGTTCCGGTACCAGGATAGAATGAATATGAGGATCGGAGTGTCACGTTCCGACACCAGGATAGAATATGAGGATCGGGTGCCACGTTCCGGTACCAGGATAGAATGAATATGAGGATCGGAGTGTCACGTTCCGACACCAGGATAGAATATGAGGATCGGAGTGTCACGTTCCGACACCAGGATAGAATATGGATCGGGTGCCACGTTCCGGTACCAGGATAGAATGAATATGAGGATCGGAGTGTCACGTTCCGACACCAGGATAGAATTAGAGGAGCGGAGTGTCACGTACCGACACAAGAGGAAGAAAGATAATGAATCTTGAAAGATAATGAATATACTCAATCTAATGAACTTAATTCCCAAATGAGTATGGTATTGAGGCTTGAGACCTCATGTATGAACTTGACGGAAATTGTTAATGATAAAGTAATTGTTGTTGCTACATGTTGAGTATTGTAGTTGATTTACATTATTATTGATATATATTGTTCCCTATTTTGAGTTAGCCGATGATATCTACTCAGTACGTGTGGTTGTACTGACCCCCTACTTTTATGTTTTCCTCTTTGTTATTTGTGTTATACAGCAAACGTTCCGTCAACTTCAACACAACAGTAACTCGGGCCAGATTTCGTCATACCGGATCTCAGGGTGAGCTAACGCTTCTAGCTTGGACTGGATCTTCTTCTATGAGTCTTGATGCCTTGACTTCCGGCATGGACTAGTTCTTATGTATTTTTAGCTTCTTAGACATTCTTAGACAGTTTTAGATTAGAAATTTGATCATAGATGTTCTTGTGATGATGACTTCCAGATTTTGGGAATATTAATAATAGTTGAGTTGTTTTATTTATGAGTTAAGTCTTCCGCATTATTTTCTGTTGATATTATATTGAAATGTTAAGGTTTAGATGGGTTGGTTCGCTCACATAGGAGGGTAAATGTGGGTGCCAGTCGCGTCCCCGAATTGGGTCATGACACTTAATCAACCACACCTTAACTCTTATTTAATACCACACAATTAACTCCCTAAATTAAAACATGAAAGTGAACTTCGACCCTCAACCAACGAAACCCTGACCTACGCCCCCTAGCATCATCGACGGCTTGTGCTATTATTCATGGTTTTGGTTAGAGAGGCCATACTTTTGCCATTTTTGAAAATATTCTAAGTGTCAACCTAGATGCCATCGACGGAGTGACAATAAAATGATGGCTCATCGCTTATCTCATGGTTGCACACGGTCAACTTGATAGTTTTTGGGTCAAATGGAAGGGCCTCTCCAAGGAACCCTAGGTGGTCCTTGGGGAGTCGTACCCAGATTTTTCGACCATAAATTCACTATGATACATGTTTATCACATTTTATCCAAATTTGACTAAATTCCAACTCTTAAACCTCATGGAACATTCCAAGGCACACTACCCTTAATTTCACTAGTCTCTAGATGTCATGGACGTATCTTGATGTTTTTACGAAAACGATTCGTAATTAGTTTCAATACATTAAATTAGGCTTAGAAAAAATATTTTAAGGATTGGTATATCGTGTGAGTCTCTAGACTAAGTCATGGACTTTCAGAGTTTTACAGTTACATATAAAACATGATTGATTTTTTAAAGTCAACATCAGGTATTAATCTAATCGATCAATTCAAAAGAAATCTTGATTTGAATGTTTGATATGTGGTAGGCTGATGAATTTGTTGGCATTATATCAAGCATGTCGCAAACCTTAAAATTAACTAGGTTGAATTAGATCCTACTATGTTTTTTATGATTTTATAAGCTCTTTCAAATATTAATATTAGCATTAGAACTCATTTTAAGAGTTTATAAGTCAAACGTCCATGAACGACCAAGACGTTTTAAAGTTAGCCTTTGGGTTTACTAGTGTGTATTTACATGTTTTTTAGTATCCATATCGATAGAAAAATGTTCTAATACCTAGATGAAGATGCTTAGGGTTGAAACGTCCGGGTGAGACTCCCTAAGGACCATCCTAAGGGTCCTTGAGGAGGACCCCAACCTAGACATGAAAGCTGCAAAAATAGTCCCTAACGACGAGGTTAAAGGGTCCGGTAAGTGAAGGGGTATTTTAAGTATTTTGGGAGTAGTTATTGGAGGTTATTCAGACTTTTAAATCCCAATTCACCCTTAAAATAAAAATCCTCATGTCCAAAACAAAATCTCTCCATTCCTTCTCTCTAAAAACCTCCATTGATGAAACTTTGAGCTCCAAGGAAGAAAACATATTTTCTATGTTTTTCTCCGTCAATCTTGTGTTATTTTCTTCAAAAGTAAGGTATGGTTCTCCATACTTTAATAATCTTCTATTCAAGGAGTAAATTTCAATGGTTTCCAAAGATGGTAAAAAACATAAAATCTTCTATTTCCAATTCTAGCCATGGGTTATCTCATAAGAAGATTTGGATCACTGATTTATGATTGAATTAGCTAAATTGAATTATTTTATATCTTAATTCCTATGAACCCATGTAATACAATAGATTCCTATTTTCGCTCGAATGTGGATTACTTGATCATTACTTGATCTTACTGAAATCTTGTGTCGATTGTAATGCGCTAATGTGTGTATATATATATATATATATAAAATTATGTTAGAATAGTATATAGGATGCCTTAATTTGATGATTTCCATATTGGATGTTGTTCGGTCAATTGTATAGTTTTATTATTGGTTTGGATTGATGTTTATGACTACGGGTAATAGCTTTGTGACTTGAATTGATTGAAATTGCAAAGTATTGGAGGTGATGATTATAGAATGGTGGTAAGTTGGCCAAACTACTTTTTTATTGTATAGTATAGGTTTTGCATTGTGATGATTGGTATGGTCCACTTATGTTGGCGCTGCTTATGTTTTATAATTGTGAGGAACATGGCCTTGTCGCCATTATTATAAGAATTGTGATGAACATGGCCTTGTCAGTATTATTGTAAGAATTGTGATGAACGTGGCCTTGTCGGCATTATTTTATGAATAGTGATATGATCATGTTATGACTTGGATATGATCAATGTGAAGGACTATGTGATATATGTGTATATATAAGATTGGAGTATTAAATTTCCTACATTAGTATATGTGATCATGATAGACTAAGGTGGTGTCTATAGCTGTGTTACTAAAGTATCTTGAAAGGTTTACTTGGTTATTAATATATGATAATTTAACACTATTGTATATGTGATTTGATATGATGTATGTGTATTGTTGGGTGCACTGTGTTCCTATACTTGATGCATGCTAAGTAAATTAATATGAACATCTTCACTTAATAGGCTAATGCACCTTTTTCTTGTATGTGTATAAATTAATGTTGAAAGTCTAGTATCTGCAGACCTAAGATGGTTCCCTTCTAAGCATTAATAATTTGTGGAACCTTCTACATAGAAAGAAGGTTAAGAATGATTTATCCATGTAGACCTTAAGTTCCAGCCCTAGTGGATCCATTCTTTGTAGGGGTATTATTAGTTGGTAGGTTTAAGAGAGAGTACCTTCTCATATACCTTTACATGATTTATCTTAATTTATAAGAACAAAGGCTAGCACGAGTGAATATGTTATGGGTTGTAGCTCTACTTTAGAATGAGACTAGAGTGCAATGTAGCTATACTTAAGAAGGAGACCAAAGTGCATGGAAGCCCTTGATATTGCTTAACCTTGTGCCTAAATGGGATGTTTCCTAGTTCTACATTTGAAAAGTAGAATCCGCCCATAAGAGTAGGGTTTGACTTCAGATTCCATGCCTACCTAGTATGGTCTACATCGGTTAATGTCTATTCTCATCATGTGGGATATTTCTAGTATTGGAAAAGTTTTATAACGTTTAGGTAGTGGAATATGACACCATAGAGACATGGCACAAGTATTCTTTGAATGTGCTAGGTGTAGGTTCCCTAGGTCTTTCCAAGACCATAATTGAAACTTAACAAAATGCTTAAATAATTCTTAAATGACTTGGTGAATGATAATGACTTAGGTTAATGTAAGTTTAACAACAGGATCCCTATCTAGGGTAGCTTTAAGGGTTGCTTAAGTAGACCTTAAGAGGGTGTATGGGCGGTCTCTTCATGTTTTAGTCAAGTGAATTTTAGAGTAACGTTAGGTTGTTAGCATATGTTGAAAGGGAAATAATATTATCTTAGGCATTCTCAAGGGTTATTTTGGGATGCTTGAAGAGGTTGTATGGGCAGTCTCTTTTTGTCTTACTTAAGTAAATCATAGAATAACGTTTGGTAGGAGGTTTATGTGCTATATGGTTGAAAGTGTTGTTAATGCTATATGTTGAACTATTGTAAATATTACTTATATGTAAAGTTAGTGCTAAATGTAGTTCTTATACTTATATTACGAAGGTTTCTCTTAAAAGAGCATGATTATACAAATGTCCTTTTAGCATGATTTTGTGGCATATAACCTACATAGTACATTCAATATTCAAATTCCATATGTTGTTTACTTTTAATTGTCTAGGTGGCATTTGATAGGAGTTATTAAAGTAAGCTTGGATACTATAACTCATTCAAGCAAAGTCGTAATATGTCCTCAGTTGATCCGAGCACAAAAATATGTTCAGCTTTACTAGTAAATAAATTTTAATAGGCTTTGTTAATTTGTTTTCCATTGTTGTATGAGTTGTGACTAAAATATATTCACGAGTCTAAGTTGGCTACTTTGAGACTTAGCGTTTTTTTAATTTTTCATAAATGAGATAATTATATATGTTGTGAAAAGTGTTAATTGTACATTGTTTTTCATATATGTTATGCAATGAATGATGTCTAAGGGCTTGGGCAAGATCTCAGAGAGGTAAAGTATGTCGTGTGACGATTCGAGGATACCCTAACTTCTAAGGTGTATTCTTGGGTCATGACAAGTGTGCTTGACCCAATGGAAGGATAATAGGCCGGCTGAATCAGTTCCTTTATAATGGGAAGAGTTTAACGAAGCATGCATAAAATATACTTTCCTTTTTAGAATAGGGAGGTAAAGGTTGAGAAGTTTATAAACATGAGGAAAGGTAATTTGTATGTTGAAGGTAGTGTTTCAAGTGTACCGAATTCTCTAAGTATGCTCCATCCTTTGTGTCTAACTCTAGGGATGAGATGTGTAGGTTCTGGAACAATGTTACTGATCTTGTGAAGTAAGAGTGTCGTACGAAATTATCCATGGTGACATGAATCTATTTAAACTTATGGTGTAAGATTAATCAATTGAAGAGTCTATACTTGGGAGGACAGGTAAAAAATCTAAGAAGGGAAGAACTGATGAAATAGTTCAACCTATGTTTAATAAGAGGACTCAAAAACATGATGTTTCTAGGTCTCCTAAGGCCAACTATGATAGGGGTGGTGGTTCTCAAGGTGTTAGGCCTACTTTTTCAAATTGTGGGAAGCAACATTATTGGAAGCGTTTAGACGGTACTAGTGGTTGCTTTTTTTTTCTGGACATGATGATCACAAGGTGAGAGATTATCCTACTATTGCGGCTAGAGGAAGGGATGCAAAGCAAGCTCTTCCTAATGCCACGGGTGTTGGTTCACCAAAGAAGAATCGCTTCTATCACCTCTAAGCTAACAATGGATCATATCTGGACGAAGTTACCGGTAAGTTATAGTGTTCTCTTTGAGTTGTTATATGTTCCTTATATGTGGGGAGTATGGCAAATAGTTGGGTTGTGGATTTTGTCTCTTCTCTTATATTCTAGTAAATGTTGAGAGTTAGAACTTCGTAGTAGCGTGTAACATGTTTTTAGAGATTTAAGAGAAAATGAATATCATTGATATCTTGCATTGTGAATATTTTCATGAGATTATGTTTATGTAATAAAATGAGTTTATATGATTTTATTTTGTCTCTCGTATTGTCATGCCTTTATAATGAATTGCTTAAATGTTGCATAAGTGACCTTGAATGTATGCTTTACATTACATTGCTTGAAAATGTTGCATCATTGTTCTTTCATGAGAATTTTGCATTTTGTGTATAAAAAATGTTGTGGATAAGCATGATAAAAAGTGGAAAAGGAAGTTCCTACGATATGAAATCAATAAGATGGAGTTCTATTGCATTATAAGTGTAGATGATGGTCCTAAACTTTGAGTCTCTTATTTATACGGAGTGATGTCCTTCCTAGATATATGTATTATATATGGTGTTTTGTTGTTATAAGTTGTTAGTCTCGAGTCCTTGTCTCTTGAAAGTGTTCTATGTGTTTATTATAATTAATGTTTCATTCTAGGAAGTATGTCGACAATGCGGGGGATATTGTTACAACCCATAAAAGGAAATAGGTTGACATAGATCTATCACATGTTTTATGAGTTAAAAAGGTCATAAAATGATGAATAGTAGCATTATAATTCACTTTAACAGTTTGGTAGTCAAACGTCAAAGAATGACAAAGACGTTCAAAAGTTAGCCTTTCTGTGTGATAGTGTCTTTTAGTGTGCCTTTGCAGGTTTGACTATTTGTTTGGTGTCCAAATTTATAGAAGAAGGTTAAAATACATATATGAACATGTTTAGGGTTGAAAATTCTGGGTACGACACCCGAATGACAAACCTAAAGGTCCTTGAGGAGGACCCTAACCATGGCATCAAAGTTTCCAAAATAATCCCTAACGAACAACCTAGTCGACGTCCCATAGTTCAACGCATGCCCTATTGATTGGGGAGTTACTCTAAATGTAGTTGTGGGATTTTATCCCACATGAATAAAGTCTTACAGAAAAACTATGGCATCAACGATGCCCCGTCATTCCATTGACGCCCCTTAGGTGGTGTTCGATAATCGATGATTGCAACTTTCAGCAGGTGTCATAACCAAAGTGGGGGTATTTTGGAAAATTCACCTAGGTTCCTTATCATGTCATGGACTATTTTTGGGGTCTTTTATGGTATAGTAAGTTAGTTAAAACTCTAAAACCTAGACTTAGACCTCATTATTCAAAATAAAAAACGCAATATCATAATTAAGTTCATTCTAGACTCCATTGAATCTAGAACTCAAGTTGAAGCTGGGATTGAAGTTCGTCTTTGTTTATACATACATTTCGTTGGAATTCTTCAATTAATCTATGGTTATTTAATTCTTGATCTTTAGTCATTAAAGTATCAAATTCCAAAGGCTTTTCAAAGATGTTTTAAAACATAGAAATCCTATTTTGAATTATAAGCATTGATTCTTTCATGAAAAGGTTTAAATCAATATTTTGTGAAGTAATTGATGTTAATTGGTTCTTTTGAGATCAAAACATACATGAACTCATACATTCGATGAATTCCCAATTTTGACTCTAAAGTGGTGATTGTTCATGACTTGATATTATTGAATTCATGTTTAGATTGTATTTAGAAATTGAATTATGTATAGCTCATGAATGCATTGTTCATTACCTACCTGATAATGATGATACATATATCGTATGTTGTTGGATCATTGAGATTGATTGATTGTTGGCTTAGTATTGTGCACATTGTTATTTGTAAGAGCTTTTTTAAGGTGAATTGTATGAAAAGGCTAAGGAATTGTGATGATTATGATTGAATATTTGTAAGTTGACGTATTTCTTCTATTTTTTTAAGAATTGATATTGAATTGTATTTATTTTTATTGCACACTTATCGTGGCGGTGATTGATTGTTATAATTTCTATGTAAATGGTTTTGTCCGCATTATAATGTGAATATTTCTATCATCATGTTATAGATTTTATATACAATCCATATGAAGAATGATATTAGGTATGTGATGCATAAGCTGAAAGTATAATTCCTCTAAGTGGTTATATGTGAAAATTATAGACAATAATGGATCTCTATATGTTTATACGGTATCTTGTTAGGTAGAGTTAGTGGTCCCTAGTAGATGTACTTCAATTAAAGACATATATGTGAAACCTTAAGTATGAAAAGTAGGTTATATACGTTGAACCTTAAACATGAAAAGGTTAAAAAGTGAGTTATCGATGAAAAAGTATTATGAGTTGGTAGGACTGAGAAATGTCACCTTCCCAAATACACCTAATGATTGATTACTCTATGTGAAACAAGGGAAAACTTTGAGTGGAAATGTTCTTGATAGTACGTCTATTTTAGGCTAAGATTAGTTATTAGATGAGTTCTAGAACATGTGGGTAATGGAGTTGGATGCTATATATACATAGCCTGAGTAGGATTTGAAGATGCTAAAGTGAGGTCCCTAGGTCTTCCAAGACCATTATTCCTTTTTTTGATTTATTGTCTCTTCAATGGATTGAAATGAATATTTGTTGATCTAATGATATATTTTAAAATGGAAGGTTAATGTATCACTCAAGTGGAGAGTCTAAATGGTGAAAAGGGGTTACTTGATTAATATTGAACTATGTAATATAATCATGTAATGAATAATCGTACTATTGTAGTTTTAATGATTGCCTAGGTGTGCTTTCAGTGGGTGTATGGGCGGTCTCTTCTTGTCTTACTTAAGTCAGTATTAGGAAAACCTTTGGTAGGAGGTTTAAATGCTTATATGTATTTTAATTCTTATGGTTATAACTTATGGATTAATTGAATGTGTCTTAGATATGAATATTGACTTGATGATGTTCTTATACCCTTTATATGAGATTTATATCAAAAGAGTATGAAAACACATATCTTAAAGTGAATGTCCGTTTTAGCATGGTTTTCTTGCATGTTTACCATACTTAGTTCATTCAATGTGCTAATTCCATATGTTATTCTTTTAATACAAGTGAAGGTGGTAAATGGGGAAGTTGAAGCTTGGATATGGTATTCTCTTCAGAAGTTTGGTATGCCCGCATATGATGTAAGGACATATTTATGTTTTAGTTTTCTTTTAAAAAGACATTGTAGTAGACTATAGCTATCTTTAAAAAGAGGCTCACGTCCCTAAGTTATTATATGTGTCTAAGATGGATTATGATGATACTTAGTCTTTCTTATATTTCTATAAAATAGTTTGATTATTGTGATGAAAATTTTTTATTCCTTACTTCTTTTCATATATATATATGTTTATATATATATATTTATATATACACACACACACACACACATATATATATATATATATATATATATGAATATGTATATGTAATTTCGACGGTATTTCCTTGTGTTGTTATAAAGTGACTTGCAGTTCTGTTTGAGTTTTTTGTTAATAGAGGAGATAATTTTGTGTAAGTCATTGATGCTTCAGTAAGTTATTCAATATTAGGGGCATCTATACATGAAAAATCAAATTGGAATACCCTTTGGATCAAATCTCAATGTTGAAATGGTATAATCGCAAAGATCTTAATTTGAACACTCCAAGTTCAATAGATTGTGTGTTGTTGTTTTTAAGTGCGCACAACGTAAAAGAAATGGAAATCATGTTGTACCATCAACTTGAAAAATTATTGTCATCAATTTTGAATGAATTTTATTGTAAATCGTACAAATAGAGTTTTGCTAGATGCTATCGTCATAATGAAATAAAAACATCACACTTTCACCACTTTTGCACCGAAGATGTGCTCCTCACAATGAAATAAGAACCACATAGTCTCAGAATTCAAGCTATCTTTGAATAATAAATTTGTGCAATCTGGGATTCTTATGGCTGTGATTTTTACATATGTTGTGCATCTATGAGGTATGGTTAATATATAATTAGAATCACATCATTATGAGGTTTCTAGGACGAGTTATTGATTTTTTCCCGATGTTGCCCAAAGATGAAGAGTTTAGTGACTGAGAATTTGAGTTGGCTTTGAAAAGATAAATCTGGTAATGTACAAATCTTTTAGCTGTGACTTTTACATATGTTTTACATCCATGAATTATGTTTCCAACGAAATGAGAATCTTAGAATTTTTAAGCTCCTACGTGGAGTTATCAATTTTATCCCCAAGTTGCGCAAAACTTAAGAGCTGACTGTTCAAAACTAATGATTTTAACGAGGTAGAATATAAGCTTACTTTGAAAATATATTTGTGGTAATCTGGAAATCTTTTGGCTGTTATATATCCATATGTTTTGCATCTATGAGTTATGCTTCCAACAGAATAGGAATTGGATAATTTCATGACCACTACGCTTGTTGTTGATTTTCTCCCGAAGTTGCTCAACGGTCAAGATTTAGCTGAGAAAAATTTGAGATAACTTTTAAAAGATATATGTGCTAATATGGAAATATGTTGTCTGTGATTTTTATATATTGTACATCTATGAATTATACTTCCAACGGAATAAGAATCACATCTTTTTGAGTCTCCTACGTCGAGTTATTCATTTTCTCCGGAAGTATCCCAAATCTGAAGAGTTGAGAGAAACAGAATTGAATCTATGAAAATATATATGTACTAATCTGGAAATATTTTAGCCAAGATATTCACATACTATGAGTTTTGATTTCCATGAAAATAAGAATCACATCATTTGATGGTTCCTGCGCCGAGTAATAGATTTTCTCCAAAAGTCCTGCAAAGTTGAAGAGTTGACTGATGCAGAATCATGAGCTGACTTGGAAGCGATATTTGTACAAACACACAAAATCTTTGGCCGTGATTTTTATACATTATGCAATTATTTGATTCATATTATTCACGGAAGAAGAAAATTATTATTTCAATACCACTACTCCATGTTATGAATTTTCTACCATAATCATGCGAAGCTGTAAAAGAGATACCAAAATTAAAATGGAACTTCAGAATATAATTCTGAACAATGAGAAAGAAATTTCATTTTGAAACTTTTACATATTGTAAGACGTTGAGTGCTATCTCTCTTGGATCAACTTTTTTGGGATTTAATGGCTTTCACATTTGAAAATAAATATATCTCAAAGATGTGCAAAGTTGAAATCACAAATTGTAACAAATTCGAAATTCATGTGCCTCCCAAAATGTCAAAAGATTGGTCCAAGATATTCGCCAAATTGAGAGGAATACTTCCATCAATATTAAAGCTTTAACAATGATATTATGTTCAATCTATTTTGTCGATGCTTGGAGGCCTACAACGAGTGTTTCTCTCACCATCCTCATGTCAGGTTCTTTCTTGTCAGAATTGAATGAAAGTACTTCAAATGTTTTTGTCCTGGAACCACATATAAAACGACGAAAATGGAGGAGGAAAGTTTCTTCACAAAGTCTTCAAGGAAGGTGAATGCTTCAAGTGAGTTTTCTATCAACAGGTGTAGGATGATATGAGTGGTTCGATGTCAATCATATGAACAACTCATGCAACAACTAAGTGATTCAAGGTCTTTTCAAACTTGAAAAAACTAGAATACAACAATTGGATCCATTGGTGTGAACTGTATGATGTTTTCAATATTTCTTGGTTTATCTACTTTTGATAATACATGTAGTAAGTGCATAACCTTTCAATATGAGATGACTAACCTGAGCTGCAGCACAACAATTTTGATTAATTTAGAGCTTCCAATAGCACTAAGTTTTGAATTACGGTTAAATTAGATATTGAACATCCATCTCCGCTGTTTAACAAACATGTTAATGAAAAACAAAGATGGAAAATCACAACCATTACCATTAAGAAAGAGAAAAAATTAAAATAAAAAAGACACTTCCTTGAGGGAAACTTCAAGATTTGATGACCAAATTCAAAATTTTATTTCTGTCAATACGAAAGGAGTTTAACGTTGGATTTTGTATATGTCATATAACCAAAAGTATAGTTTCTCAAGAATCACGTGTCTCACCATTTTAATGCTCCTACACAAAGAAAATGATGTTTTGGCAGGAGTAGACATAGTTGTGAGAACAACGTCCAGATCTGGAGCCAACTTCAAAAAGTTGATTATCGTCAATCCAAAAGGTTTGTAACATCAAACTTTAAGTATCTCGTAGTACTCGCAGTCTAGTTTCTCCATAATCAAGTTTATCATCGTTTGAATGCTTTTAAAAAAAGAAAATTATGTTTTTGTCAGATTGTGCATAGCTATGAGACGAACGTCTAGATTTGGGTCCAATTTCAAAAATTGATTCTCTTCAATTCGGAAGGTTTCTAACATTAATTTTTTGATATTTCATACTACTCAAATTTTAGTTTATCCAAAATAATATGTTTATCATTAGAATGCTCTTACACCAAGAAACTGATGTTTTTGCGAGATTGCGTATAGGAGTGAAAAGAATGCCCAGATTTAGGGTCCAACTTAAGAAATTGATTTCCATCGATCCGAAAGATTTTAACTTTTATTTTTGGATTTGTCGTAGTACTCAAAGTATAGTTTTTCCAGAGTCATGCTGCTCATCATTTGAATGTTTCTAGACCGAGAAACTGATGTTTTGGCGAGATCACGCAAAGTTGTGAGAAGAACTGACAAATTTAAAATCCGACAATTTAGATGGTATTTGACGTTGATTTAGTAACTTTCGTAAAATTTCATGTTTAGTGAAGAGCCCAATAGGTCGTTAAGAATGTGAATCAGGGTATATATGCATCCCAATGCCGAATATTGAGAAATATGGGCATAGTATAGAAAATTGGCTAAGGGGTATTATCCAATTTCTATATAATGACCAAATAGTAAAAATATTGGGCATATTAGAAAATATTGGGTTAAAAGTTTTAGAAAATTTTCTATGTAGGAACAAATAAATTAAAAAACATTTTAGGTTTTCCTACCAAATCAAAGATTGTTTAAGAAGTGTACCAGCAATAAAGACCCTAATATAAAAATATTGATTTTCAACTTAATACAATATGTACTAGGCATCCAAGAGTCAAGCCTAGGTACCATAGCACATGACCAATTAAAATGGGCATGTAGATTAAGCAGTGCCCAATGACATAGTGAGGATTCTTGGGACAATAAGTAAATATTCCAAATGAACCATCATGAATAGTTAGTTACGGAATTATAAGAAACTCATGTTCAAGCACATGGGGAGAAACATATAAGTAGGGGACCAACGTTACCGAATTTTCTTAGGGTAGTTAGGGCGCATGCGTGCAAATGGGTTCACCCATGTGGGGCCTAGCTCTCTAACTAATTCTAGAATATAATCTACTGACCTAACTAACTAACTAATCTAAGACAAACAAAAATAAATTATCTAGTACACCCGACAAACTAAAAGTTAATTGGGTGACACTAACCTAGTAACTAGTTAAAAGACAACCTAGTACCTAACCTACGATGGTCCAAAGGGTTAGTTAAGGTCCTAACGACATGATGGTACTTTATTTTTAGCATAGGTAACATAATAAATTAAATTAGAAAGTTAACCAATTAAATTAAAGGGGTCCAACTGTAATTCTAACACTAACCTAGTATAGGTCGAGAAAAATCCTACTAATTAACCTAGGATGGTCGAAAAGGGTTAGTTATGGTTCTAATGACTTAGGGACACTTTATTTATTACCCTAGGTCCTTTAATTAATTAAATTAGTCAATTAATTAATTAATTTAAAGGGTCAAAATGAAATCCTTACGAAAAATTTTAGATTTGGCCTAGTGTTGTGTTTTCCTAGTTCAAGTCAATCTAGGAGGGCTTTTTTTAGCTATTAGTCGATATTAGTTCCTAAACCTTAAAACTCAAAATCAAACACTTATAAAAAAAGACACTAAAATAGTAAACAAAAAGTCAGAAAGTTCATCAACTCTCTAGGGTGAATTCAAGGTGTTCTTCAAGGTTTCGTTCAAGGTGGTCTTCGTAGTTTATGTTCTACATCATTTAAGGGTTTCTCTCCTAGAATTGTTTCTCCAAGAGTATTTTCCATTGTCTTGAATCTATGAAATCTCGAAACTAGAGTTGTTTCCCAATGTTCTTGTTGAATGTCCTTCCTCCATAATATCCTTGTTTACGATTCCAATTAGTATATAGATGTAGTCTTGATCATGTTGTTGGTATGTGATGCTGGCTAATCTTAATTTGAAGGTTTCTTTATTTTTAAATGTAGAATGAACCTATGTTTTATAGTCACATGATTTTAATTGTTACTTACGTGAAATAAAAAATGATGCTACGTTAATTTATGTCTTAAAATGCTAGTGTTCATGTGTTACGGTCATGGTGGGTATATCTACTACTAAACATGACTTGATGAAGATGTTATGCGCATTAACGTATTCATATAAGGATATCTGTAATGGCTAATAATGTTATGCCTAAGGTATTATATAAGATTGACTAATAATGATTTCATGAAATTATACTTGAATGAATGTTTGGCATATGCCAATAAAATGGCTTACAGTACATTGTCCAATAAGTTGAAGGAAATGGTCTTATAATGTTATATTTAAATAATTAAAAGATTGGGTAATGGCTAATTTATACAAAATTAAACATAAAAGGATGTAACTTTGGCTTGTGCCAATAAATTGGCTATGAAGTCATTTTCAAATTTTCTAGGCCAATACTAATTTTATGTCAATCACAGATAACCTAACAATTGGAATGACAACTTAAGAACATCTAAGATAATTCATTGAATCCATATCCAAGGGTATGCCAATCATTGGGACAACTCCCAACATGCCCTAACCAAATGAACTATGAACATAAGTATTTCATTGAAAGAAGTTCACTACCAAATAAACGTAAGAATGTAATGTGAGTATTAACATAATTATAAAGTGTCTAAGTTAAGAAAGTTGCAAGAATTGTGTGTTAAAGGAAGTGAGACAAGTCTCACTTACACTTAAGATAATATGTTAAGATACTCTCGAAGAAGGGTGTTACAATGTGTGAGACAATTTTTATTTAACAACAAATATGTTAAGAAAGGATAATGTCACATTCAGTTAATGTAAAGAAAGGGATGGCAAGTCATCAGTAAAAGTAAATCTCGATCTAGAAGCAAGCCTTCATAATGTTTGAGTCAACTCTAAAAGATAAGAAGATAAAAAAAGTGAGCAACGCACCAATAAACTAACTATGAGCTTTTGCTTGCACGTGTAAGTCTCATGAGATGAGGCCACTACCAACATTTATAAGTAGTCTCCATATGTCTCCTAGTCTTCGAACTATGTCTATCCAACATGGGAACTAGCCTGTGGTTTCCACACAAGAGAGCTAGGTATGTTTCGATCTCATCTTTGCCTGTGAAATCACCTCTTTTCGATTCTAGGAAGACACCGCATTTCATGGTTAGCTCACATGATCTATTTTATTTAATGCTCAAAAAAATGTTATTGTTTCACTATTGACGTGATCCACCGCTTCCGGTGTGGGGTAAACACTTGACATGCATTGACCTTCGCCGACGAATCTCCCCTTTTAATTGTGGGGCAGACACTGGATTTATGTTAGATCACATGATCTAGAATCATTTTGATCGGTAAATCACCTCTTTTTGGTGTGGGGAAGACAATGGATTTCATGTTAGCTCGCAATATTATAATTATAAAGATGTCTCTAAGAATGCAAGAAAGAATTAATAGGGAACGTATGTTCAAAGTCAGATATGAAAGTAAGAGTTTATTAATATGAATCGTCAATTTTGATACCGATAATGTTTTTTGCAAATAATGGGCAATTCAAAATAAAATTGGCTTATAATGACTTCTTATACTATGCCAATAAAGAGGAGTAAAATGTAATAAATAATCAATGCTTCATAAATTCCATAATATTAAAATTACGAAATAAGTGGCATAGCCAATAGAGACTGGCTTATGAAGTGTTCCTACCCAACAAATACAGAGTGTAATAAATGAATTGTTGTAAGGATAGTGAAATCATTCCCTTAGACCTTAGGTTAATTGCTTGATTCATTGTGGGTATGGGACTACAATGAATCATTGCACTTGTAAGTAAAACATAGGATCAAAGGAACCATTTAACTATATAACAACAAGAAGAAAAATACAGAAAAATAAACTAAGTACAACAGGAAGAGCTCTCGGGTTCAAGGGGATAAAAATTTTCAAATCTTTGCTCAAGTTGTTCTAAAATTATGTTGATGATCCTAATTTATTTTGATCACATGTAAAATAATCTTTGTGTTTTGAATGCATATTCATACAACAATTCAAAACTAACGAAATAGGGAGCTCTAGTGACTTCACTTTAAAGAAATATCATGTTGTAGAGGAAGAGCTTTATTTGATCATGCATTGCCTTATGTGTATGTGTGCACACCCCTATACATAGTACAAGTGGTTACTAACCCAATACAATTGAATTTTTAATAAGTGCAGGTTAGAGAGCAGATTGAAGACTCATTGCAGCGGTTTGGATTCAGCGATCTCCAGAACATTTGGTAGGTCCTCTCTAGTTTGAGGACGCTACTTCTATCTTCACAGCATAATATTTAGACATATATAGAGGATGTTGTCCCTAGCATTTTTTCAAATGTTTTCATTATGTAGTTTTTGTATTAAGGCCGCTTTTCAAAACTTATTATGATATATATTGGTTCTCCCTTTTGAATTGTGTAATCCATTGTAGATGGTTGTTTAGTTTGAGCTTATAGCATATGAATTCATATATCTTTTATATGAAATCTATGTATACTTCATTATGTTTTAAATGTCTTAAATATTCTGCAAAATTAAACTATATGAATGTTATGAAATCTAAGAAGAGGCTTGTCTGTTACCTCTGAGAGGTTAACGTTATCGGCTGCATTAGGATTCAAGTATCTGGGTGTGACTGATTTTTTGATAGGTCTCAATACTACTTATATTGTTACTTACAAATCAATCCATTGGTCATTTGGACATTTTTTCACTAAGAAAATTAAATTTTAATGGGACTACACGAAATTGGAAAAAAAAAACACCAAATTTGGAGTTCCACATTGATTTGGTTAGAAGAATTATTTTTACAATGATTCTTTGATCAATCCTTACAACATGGGAGATTCTTTTATAGAAGTTCCGTCGAAATGTTTTTATTTCTTGTACAAGGAATGTTTTGGTAAAATTGGAAAAAGCAAATTGTCACATCCGGATTTACCCCTTAGACGTAAACGGCGGCGGCGGCCTCTCTGAGGACAAAGACAAGCCTCTTAGTCTTACATCATTGCATTCATCGATTAAAAATACGAAAGAATTTAAAAATTTTCATGTACTTCGAATCGGAGGTTTACATAAACCTCTACATACACATAATCATAATAATACCAAGTATACATAGACTTGTTCGTATAAGAAGATTGCATAGTGTTCTACTTTTATTTCACACACTTATATAGTAAAGAAATAGAGTCATAAATCTGTCTCATCTCATAAACCATATAAACGAGGATTATAACATTGGGCATAGCCCTAAGTCAATAAAAGTAAACCGCATATAAGCTTTATAACACTTTGTCTCAAATAGGAAATTGAATCAATACAAAAGATGTACTAACTAAGTAACTTCGCAAAGAGAATATTGGCATCGTTATCGGGGAAAATGAGGACCTACCACTTGAATGATAGAATTTCCACGTCTTCCTTCAAATAACCTCAAATCAACTGTCACGACCCAAATCGGGGACGCGACTGGCACCCACATTTACCCTCCGATGTGAGCGAACCAACCCATCTAAACCTTAACATTTCAAGATATTTCAACAGAAAATAATGCGGAAGACTTAAACTCATTAATAAGAAAACAACTCAAAACTATTATTAATATTCCCAAAATCTGGAAGTCATCACCACAAGAACATCTATCTCAAACTACTAATCTAAGAATGTCTAAAGCTAAAACAATTAAAAACTAGTCCATGCCGGAAGTTCAAGGCATCAAGACTTGAAGAAGGAGACCCAGTCCAAGCTAGACGCATTAGCTCACCCTAAATTTCCGATGGAGTGAAGACGGCTTGATCTACTGCTGAGTCGAAGTTGACGGAACGTTTGCTGCATAACACAAATAACAAAAGAAAAACATAAAAGTAGGGGGTCAGTACAACCACACGTACTGAGTAGATATCATCGGTTAACTCAAAATAGGGAACAATATATATCAAATAATATTATAAATCAACTATAAACTCAACATGTAGCAACAACAAGTATCATAATCATCAATAACACCATCAAGTTCATTCATGAGGGCTCAAGCCCCATTACCATACTCATTTGGGAATTAAGTTCATTATGTTGAATATATTATCATCTTTCGAGATTCATTATCTTTCTTCCTCTTGTGTCGGTACGTGACACTCCGATCCCCTACCACTATGTGTCGGAACGTGACACTCCGATCCCCTATATGTGTCGGAACGTGACACTCCGATCCCCTATATGTGTCGGAACGTGACACTCCGATCCCCTATATGTGTCGGAACGTGACACTCCGATCCCCTACATGTGTCGGTACGTGACACTCCGATCCCCTATATCTACGTGTCGGTTCATGACACCCGTCCCACTAATACTATGTGTCGGAACGTGACACTCCGATCCACTAATCTCATTATATCCGTTCATCAAGCCTTCCTTTATACCAAGGCATCATCAATCCCAATCACTTTAATTCATCAAGCCTTCCTTTATACCAAGGCATTATCATTAATATCATAGATTAAAGTTTCTTTCAAGATTTGGGATTCAATGGTTTTCATCATGCTTGTATTATCAACATCACATAATCATATTCATACAAACATACAATAAGCATATAGACAGGTTTACAATATCATCAACACATATTATTCACTATCAAGAGTTCACTACGAATATCGTAATACAAAACCATAACCTACCTCCACCGAAGAATTGGAATCAACAAGAAATTTCCCAGCTTGCTATTCTCCTCTCTCTCGATCGATCTGCTCTCTCTCCCTTTCTGTTCTTCTCTTTTGTTTTATATCCAACCCTCTTTCCTTTACCCTAATTAATCATATAATTAAGTGTGAAAAAGGACAATAAAACCCCACTAATTCACTTAAGGTTACCCCTTTTAACCCCTAAGTAATTAGACTTATTAATGTTACCCCTCAATCTTTATAATTAAGGAAAGAATAATCAAAAACGACCCTTAAAACGTGTGGAGAAATCCCAAACTGCCTGGGATTGTGCAGCCTGTGACGGGCCGTCATGCCTGCGACGGTCCGTCACACCACACCGTCCGTCGTGTCCTCCCCAGACTCCAGATGGCTGCGACGGCCCGTCACCCCTGTGACGGTCCGTCCTGGCCCCTCCGTCATGACGGTCAGAAACTTGTTTTCTTGCACCAATTTCTCAAAGTTGAAGTGTTTTGCAACGGGACTCACGACGGTTCGTCGTGGATGTGACGGCACGTCCTGCAGGTCCGTCACAATTTACAGAGAGTCGATTTTCAGTACCCGATTTTCAAACTCTAAGTATCATGGAACGGAACACCCACGACGGTCCGTCGAGCCTGTGACGGTCCGTCGTTGGGTCCGTGGTTTCAGCCAGTTTTTCCAGAATTTGTTCTGCTGCTCAAAACGACTAAACAGGTCGTTACAATAGATACCAATTTACCCATCGTTCGTCCCCGAACGATCAAAAGAAGAAAGACCATGGCGAAAAGGAGTACCTGAATCTGTGAACAGATGTGGGTATTTTTCTTGCATATCTGCCTCCTTCTCCCAAGTAGCTTCTTCAACCGGTCGATTCTTCCATTGAACTTTGATGGATGCAATCTCTCTCGACCTCAACTTGCGAACTTCTCTATCTAATATAGCAACCGGTTCCTCTTCATAAGTCAAGTTCTCATCCAACAAAACTGAATCCCAACGGATGATGTAGTTTCCATCTCCGTGGTATCCATCTCCGTGGTATCAACATGGATACATGAAACACCGGATGCACTCCGGACAGCCCTGGGGGCAAGGCTAATTCATAAGCCACCTCCCCTATTCTTTTAAGCACTTCAAATGGTCCAATGTACCTTGGACTTAACTTACCTCTTTTGCCAAACCGCATCACCCCTTTCATGGGTGAAACCTTCAACAAGACTTGTTCACCTTCCATGAACTCCAAGTCTCTAACCTTTCGGTCTGCATACTCCTTTTGTCTACTTTGCGCCGCTAAAAGCTTTTCTTCAATAGCTTTCACCTTCTCCATAGAATCTCTCAACAGATCCGTCCCCCAAGGTCTGACTTCAAAGGCATCAAACCAACCAATGGGAGACCTACACCTCCTCCCATACAATGCTTCAAATGGGGCCATGTCGATACTAGAGTGATAACTATTATTGTATGAAAACTCTGCCAAAGGTAAGAAACTATCCCAATGGCCACCAAACTCTATCACACATGCGCGAAGCATATCCTCCAAACTTGAATCGTTCGCTCAGACTGACCATCGGTCTGAGGATGAAATGCAGTACTAAGGTCCAATCTAGTACCTAATTCAGCATGCAATGTTCTCCAAAACTTAGAAGTAAACTGCGTACCTCTATCTGATATGATTGAGAGTGGAACTCCATGCAACCGAACGATTTCTGAGATGTAGATCTTGGCTAACTTCTCTGCATTGTAGGTCACCTTGACAGGAATGAAGTGAGCAGACTTAGTCAACCTATCAACGATCACCCAAATAGAGTCATACTTACCCAATGTCTTTGGAAGACCAACCACGAAGTCCATCGCGATTCTCTCCCACTTCCATTCAGGAATGGGCATCCTCTGAAGTGTTCCTCCGGGCCTCTGGTGTTCATACTTTACTTGTTGACAATTTGGACACTTGGCAACAAACTCAACAATATCTCGCTTCATTCTACTCCACCAGAAGTGTTGCTTTAGGTCGCGATACATCTTGGTTGCACCAGGATGTATAGAATATCCGGAACTGTGGGCCTCTGTCAGAATAGTGGTGATCAAATCATCGATGCGGGGTACACATACTCTTCCCTTGATCCTCAAAACACCTTCCCCATCGATTATTGCTTCCTTAGCCTCTCCTTGCAACACTTTATCTCGAATTCGCCTTAGTTTCTCATCATCAAACTGTTTCCCCTTAATCTGATCGAGGAAAGAGGATTTTGCCTCTACACAAGCTAACAATCCTCCCTTCTCATTTATTTCTAACCTCATAAGGTCATTAGCCAAAATCTGCACTTCTCTAGCCAATGGGCGTCTAGAAGCTCGCAAATGAGCTAGACTTCCCATGCTTCCGGCCTTCCTACTCAAAGCGTCTGCCACAACATTTGCTTTTCCCGGATGATACAAGATAGTGATGTCGTAGTCCTTCAGTAGTTCCATCCATCTCCTCTGTCTCAAGTTCAAGTCTTTCTGAGTGAAGACATACTGTAGACTACGATGATCTGTATAGACCTCACACTTAACCCCATACAAGTAGTGTCTCCATTGCTTTAGTGCAAATACCACCGCGGCCAACTCCAAGTCATGGGTCGGATAGTTGCGTTCATGCACCTTTAATTGCCTCGAAGCATAAGCAATCACATTCTTCTCTTGCATTAACACTGCACCCAAACCCGAATAGGAGGCATCACAGTAGACAATGAAGTTTTTACCCTCTACCGGCAAGGTGAGGATGGGCGCGGTAGTCAACAAAGTCTTGAGTTTCTGAAAGCTCTCCTCACACTCATCCGACCATACAAATGGAACGTTTTGCTTAGTCAAGTTCGTCAATTGGGAAGCAATAGAAGAGAATCCCTTGACGAATCGGCGGTAGTAGCTAGCTAAACCCACAAAACTCCTTATTTCTGACACGTTTGTAGGTCTTACCCAATTCTTCACTGTCTCGATCTTGGATGGATCCACCATCACTCCATCCTTAGAAACCACGTGTCCCAAGAAGGACACTGAATCTAACCAAAACTCACACTTGGAGAATTTCGCATAAAGCTTCTTCTTTCTCAACAACTCTAACACCATTTTCAAATGCTCCTCATGTTCTTTCTTACTTTTGGAGTATATCAATATATCATCAATAAACACGATCACAAAGAGATCCAAATATGGCTTGAAAATCCCGTTCATCAAGCTCATGAAGGCAGCAGGGGCATTAGTAAGACCAAACGACATTACCACAAACTCATAATGCCCATACCTAGTTCGAAAAGCAGTCTTTGGCACATCCGTTGCTCGTATTTTCAGTTGGTGATAACCGGATCTCAAGTCGATCTTCGAGAAGACACAAGCACCTTGTAACTGATCGAACAAGTCATCAATGCGAGGAATGGGGTACTTGTTCTTAATAGTTACCTTGTTCAACTGTCGGTAATCTATGCACATTCGGAAACTCCCATCTTTCTTCTTTACAAACAAAATCGGAGCACCCCAAGGAGATGCACTTGGTCTAATGAAGCCTTTGCTCAACAACTCTTGAAGTTGAGCCTTTAATTCTCTTAACTCCGCGGGAGCCATTCTATACGGGGGTATAGAAATGGGGCGAGTACCGGGTTCCAAATCAATGCAGAAGTCTATATCCCTATCTGGTGGCATACCGGGAAGATCTGCAGGGAACACATCCAAAAACTCACAGACTACCGAAACTGACTCAATCGATGGTACTTGAGTAGTGTCATCCTTAAGATGTGCCAAGAAAGCTAGACAACCCTTACTAACCATCTTCTGAGCACGAATAAAGGAGATGATACGCACCGGATTGGAGTGTAGTCACCCTCCCATACTAACTGATCTGCCCCAGGCTTGGCTAACGTCACTGTTTTAGCATTACAATCCAAAATCGCAAAGTTTGGAGAAAGCCAAGTCATACCCAGAATTACATCAAAGTCACCCATTTCTAAAATAACCAAATCTACATAAGTGTTGCTCCCCACAAAATTTACCAAACAAGACCTATACACTTTTTCGACTATCACCGACTCACCCACCGGAGTAGAAACACGAATAGGCATGTCAAGTAATTCACAATGTAAATTTAGACCATTAGCAAATGAGGAAGATACATATGAAAATGTGGAGCCAGGGTCAAATAACACAGATGCCATGCAATCACAAACCAAAAGATTACCTGTGATAACAGCATCAGACGCCTCCGCTTCAGATCTCCCAGGGAAAGCATAACAATGGGCCCTATCATTCGTCTGTCTGTTGCCCCTACCATGTTGTGTAGTAGTGGCTCCGTTATGCCCTTCACCTCTGCCGTTTTGGTGACCACCATTACCTCGGCCACCACGCCCTCCAGAATAACGACCTCTACCATTACCACCTCTTCCTCTAGCCATTGGGGCTCTGTAATTCTGTTTTGGACAATTCCTCCTAATATGTCCAATCTCCCCACATCCATAGCACTCTCTGGAGTCAGGCATGGGTCTCTCGGAGTAGTGTTGACCGTTCTGAGGTGGACCCCCAACTACAGTCTGTAGTGAAGACTGTATTGGTCGATTTGAGTGACCTCCGGAGTTCTGTCCTCTAGAATAAGAACCATTATACTCACCTCCCCTTCGAAACCTCTTTGATGTAGACGTTGGGGTGAAGTCATCCGGTTTCACTCCTTCCACCTCTATCACAAAGTCTACCACCTCTTGGAAGGATGTTGCTGTTGCCGCTATCTGTAAGGCTGAAATCCGCAACTCTGACCTCAACCCCTTCACAAAACGGCGGATCCGTTCTTGTGGACTGAAACAGAGTTGGGTGGCATATCTGGATAGTGCGCGAAATTTAGCTTCGTATGCATTAACCGTCATTCTACCTTGCTCCAAACTCAAGAACTCATCCCTCTTTCTATCTCTCAAAGTCCTTGGGATATATTTCTCCATAAATAGGGTAGAGAATGATTCCCAAGTCATAGGTGGTGCCTCTGTTGGCTGACACTCAACATGTGAACGCCACCACATTTTGGCGTTCCCTTGGAACTGATAGCTCACGAACTCGACACCAAACCTCTCTACTATCCCCATTTTGTGTAGTAGCTCATGACAATCAACCAGAAAATCATAAGCATCTTCAGATTCTGCACCCTTGAAGACTGGGGGTTTCAATTTCAAGAACTTACTGAAAAGTTCGTGTTGATCGTTTGTCATAATAGGCCCAGTAGTCAGACGTGGAAATGTGCCTATTCCCAATGTTGCATCCATGCGGGGAGCCATAGTAGCCGCATGTCGTATCTCTGAAACCGGAGGTGTTGGTGCAGAAACCACTGGAGGTGCTTGACCCTGATCAGACAACCCGCTAAGATAAGCAAGTACTTGGTTGATCATCTCTGGGGTAGGTTGGGGTGGCATTTCCTCATTCTGCCCTTGTTCAGTTTCCCCTTCCTCACCCTCTCTTATCACCTCTTCGGTCGGTGGAGGAGTCACCGCCCTAGTATCAGATGGGCTAGGGGCTCGTCCTCTTCCTCTAGAGGACGTCCTCCCACGACCTCTTCCCACGGCCTCTTGCCGTTACCCTTCCTCGAGCCACAGCCCCAGTGGCTGGCTCAGTAGTTTCCTGTCTTTCCGTTGTCGCTGCTGGTGCGGTCGTTGCTCTAGTTCTAACCATCTGCGAGATAGAATGAAGATGGTCAGATACCAATTTGTATCACCTAGATACCAATTGGACTCAAGTAATAGCACGAAAGAAAGAATGAAAGAATGGAATTTTCCTAAAGTCTTATAGCCTCTCAAAGAAAAGTAAAGGCGTCCCCCTACCGTTCTTTAAGACTCTACTAGACCTGTTCTTGTGTGATGAGACCAATGAACCTAATGCTCTGATACCAAGTCTGTCACGACCCAAATCGGGGACGCGACTGGCACCCACATTTACCCTCCGATGTGAGCGAACCAACCCATCTAAACCTTAACATTTCAAGATATTTCAACAGAAAATAATGCGGAAGACTTAAACTCATTAATAAAGAAAAACAACTCAAAACTATTATTAATATTCCCAAAATCTGGAAGTCATCACCACAAGAACATCTATCTCAAACTACTAATCTAAGAATGTCTAAAGCTAAAACAATTAAAAACTAGTCCATGCCGGAAGTTCAAGGCATCAAGACTTGAAGAAGGAGACCCAGTCCAAGCTAGACGCATTAGCTCACCCTAAATTTCCGATGGAGTGAAGACGGCTTGATCTACTGCTGAGTCGAAGTTGACGGAACGTTTGCTGCATAACACAAATAACAAAAGAAAACATAAAAGTAGGGGGTCAGTACAACCACACGTACTGAGTAGATATCATCGGTTAACTCAAAATAGGGAACAATATATATCAAATAATATTATAAATCAACTATAAACTCAACATGTAGCAACAACAAGTATCATAATCATCAATAACACCATCAAGTTCATTCATGAGGGCTCAAGCCCCATTACCATACTCATTTGGGAATTAAGTTCATTATGTTGAATATATTATCATCTTTCGAGATTCATTATCTTTCTTCCTCTTGTGTCGGTACGTGACACTCCGATCCCCTACCACTATGTGTCGGAACGTGACACTCCGATCCCCTATATGTGTCGGAACGTGACACTCCGATCCCCTATATGTGTCGGAACGTGACACTCCGATCCCCTATATGTGTCGGAACGTGACACTCCGATCCCCTACATGTGTCGGTACGTGACACTCCGATCCCCTATATCTACGTGTCGGTTCGTGACACCCGTCCCACTAATACTATGTGTCGGAACGTGACACTCCGATCCACTAATCTCATTATATCCGTTCATCAAGCCTTCCTTTATACCAAGGCATCATCAATCCCAATCACTTTAATTCATCAAGCCTTCCTTTATACCAAGGCATTATCATTAATATCATAGATTAAAGTTTCTTTCAAGATTTGGGATTCAATGGTTTTCATCATGCTTGTATTATCAACATCACATAATCATATTCATACAAACATACAATAAGCATATAGACAGGTTTACAATATCATCAACACATATTATTCACTATCAAGAGTTCACTACGAATATCGTAATACAAAACCATAACCTACCTCCACCGAAGAATTGGAATCAACAAGAAATTTCCCAAGCTTGCTATTCTCCTCTCTCTCGATCGATCTGCTCTCTCTCCCTTTCTGTTCTTTCTCTTTTGTTTTATCCAAACCCTCTTTCCTTTACCCTAATTAATCATATAATTAAGTGTGAAAAAGGACAATAAAACCCCACTAATTCACTTAAGGTTACCCCTTTTAACCCCTAAGTAATTAGACTTATTAATGTTACCCCTCAATCTTTATAATTAAGGAAAGAATAATCAAAAACGACCCTTAAAACGTGTGGAGAAATCCCAAACTGCCTGGGATTGTGCAGCCTGTGACGAACCGTCATGCCTGCGACGGTCCGTCACACACGGCCGTCGTGTCCTCCCCAGACTCCAGATGGCTGCGACGGCCCGTCACCCCTGTGACGGTCCGTCCTGGCCCCTCCGTCATGACGGTCAGAAACTCGTTTTCTTGCACCAATTTCTCAAAAGTTGAAGTGTTTTGCAACGGGACTCACGACGGTTCGTCGTGGATGTGACGGCACGTCCTGCAGGTCCGTCACAATTTACAGAGAGTCGATTTTCAGTACCCGATTTTCAAACTCTAAGTGTCATGGAACGGAACACCCACGACGGTCCGTCGAGCCTGTGACGGTCCGTCGTTGGGTCCGTGGTTTCAGCCAGTTTTTCCAGAATTTGTTCTGCTGCTCAAAACGACTAAACAGGTCGTTATATCAACTTCAATGAACGGAATTTGGGAAAAAGGGAGAAAATGCGGTTAGTATGCCACATGTGCTATGGACGAAACAATATGCACAAATACCAACAAAGAATGCTAGAAAAGGACATTTAAAGAAATCATGTTATTTAAGCCAATCCTTTGAACATACTAAACAAATTAATTTACCATATGCACGTCATTATACTTACACCCATAATGTCATAAAACTCTATCATCACGTAATAATATCACAAACATGAATAAGAGTAAACCACGTAAATAGCAAAGCAAATCAACCAACCATAATTATTAAGAAGCCACAAGTACAATGGCCAAGAAAAGCCACATAACCCTAGTTAATCAACCATACCACAAAAGATCATAATTATCAATTCACTTCACATAGAAAAGTATTTCATCTCATATATTAATCTTTCTTTAACAACGATATCAAATTTCAAATTCATAAGCATCTTATTCAACATATAAATTCATTTACATTATATCGTTATTTATATACATAATATTAATTTCTCAAAGCTTGTATCAAGGAAAACTAGTGCAAGGAATAGGTAGAGTCCCATACCACTTGATAAGCTAAAGTAAAATGACTCAAATCACTTCAATTAGTCTATAATTCATTCATTCATTTTAGTTTTGGGAATTCTTGCCTTATAAGACATTGACCACATGAACTAATGTGAAATCCGGTGTCATGAAACCTTACATCGATGAAAGGTGGTCTACCGGCCAAGGTAGAACCTAACATAAACGTAGATATCTAGGTGGATCCACTAGCTAGTATCCTATGGTGGAAACATAGTTCATGGAGCTTTCGGAATAAATTATGGAAATATCAACTCTATACCCTACCTTGGTTCATGAGGCTATCCACCCCGTGAGGATCATAGTGAACCCTACATTCCTTATATAATAATATGTCACCCCCTCACATACAAGCTCACTCGGGGCTAAGCTAGGTCCCCTCATTAAAATGCCTTTAGTCTTGTTGTAATCATAACTTATTTTAGGTCATAGGGACTAACTCTTGTATATTCATAATCATCAATAGTTGAATAAGTGAGGTTAACACTTTAGCATTTCATAACATATTAAGGCACATTGATATTTTTCACCATCCTTATAGCAGATACACCTTAACTTACCACACAACATAGTCACGACATTTAAATTCAACATCATACCACTCTATAATCTTAATATAAGGCATACTCCAACGTAATATCATAGCTTAACAAAAATTAATCACAATTGGATGTAAAGATAAAGATTCTAAGACTAACTAAGTCTTCCTCATAGTCTACATAAAGGTCTTACCATCTTGTTTATAGCACAACCCAACTTGGGGAGAAACATCATAGCAATATTATAATCAATAGAATAACAAGGCAAATTGCATCTCTATAACACAACATCTTTAGATCATAACTTGAGATATGATACATAGGCTAATTTCACATTTTAATTCATAACTTGAATTACATATCAAGAGCTTGCTTGATATGCCTATAATTAATCTTCATTCAACCATAATAGCACCAAAGTATAGTAATCTAATCAACAATCAACTCAATTGAATTATCAACATACAACATAAGTCAAGATCACTACCTAGGGTTAGGGATAGAGGATCATGTTCTTCAATTTGGCCAAAATATCAAGAATTGTAATAAAAAAGTTGAATAACATGTAAATATATTCAATATAACCCTCCGTAATCACTAAAAACTAAAAGCATACCTTAAATTTCCTAATTGAACGAAACCCATAAGAAAACTACAATTTTTAAAATCCATTTTGAAGGAACCTTTTGATGAAAGGATCTCAATGGTGAATAGAACTCATACCTTAATGTTTTTAAATAATTTGATGGAGAATCCACCCTTTTTCAGCTCCCAAACCCTAGTTCTTTCTAGTCTTCTATGGTGGGTTCTTGTAGAGAGAGAAATAACAGAGCAGGAAGAGAGTTTATTTTGAGAGTTGCCTTTAAGTTAATGAGGGTCAAGTGTATTTATAGAGGTACTTAATTAACTTTCTTAGTTTCCTGTAAATCACTAACTAGCACCAGTACCACTTAATTAGTTTAAATGAAAACATTAAAATCCATTAGTGAAATTCAACCCTCACCGAGGAGACACTGTCGAGGGTCCGTTAGTGGCTTCGATGTCTCGTCGAGCCAATGACTCCCCATCGTCCCTTTCCATCGAGTCTAACAGTAGCTAGGCAAACAAAGGCCTTTAGATATATTTCTAAATTTGGGATTAAGGTGGACTTTGATGACCCGTCAAGCCACTCACGGACCATCGTCACTGCCTCGTCGATGCACACTGTCAGGTAGTGCTGCATAAAACTACAGTGGTTCTCCTCCAAGGCACTTGGTTTGTCCTTGGGGAGTCGTAGCGAGGAGATCCAATCATGAAACAACTTAAACCCCAATTATGTATCTTTCCACCCATTTTCGTACATTTCTGCTCCTAAAAATTGGTAAAAAATTCTAAGGCACACTAACATCTCTTTAAATCAACATACGGGATATTTTAGTTCTTAAACCTTCTAAATGACCTATATTCTTTAAAAATGGACATAAAAATAGTGTTTAAACTTTATGACACCTATGTTATGCTTTTCCATGAGTCTTGGATTTTCAAGGTATTATATTATCCCCCCTTAGAAAAATTAATTCTTGAGTGACACTAAAACTCTTTTAATGGAAGGAATAGACAAAAGACTAGTAGTCAAACCAATAAACAATATCAATTTAACATAATTCATATCACCTTAACAAAGCAAATATTAAAACTCATGTTACCACACCTAAGGTGCAAAGACTTAATCATGAGGCATTTCCTTCTCATCACTTTTATAATCTCAACATACGTCATATGAGTAAATTAGCACAAAGTCAACTTAAAAACATGCTACCTATCATTTCATGAAGACTCACCATATTAAAATCTAAAACATAACTCAAAGCCAGCAAAAAGAATAACTTCATGTTTTTAACAGCTATACTACAGTGACATCACTGTAAGACTTACTGTGAGGTTTTCAAAAATTTCATTTTTGCAACATTTCACACAAAAATAAAGAAACACAAATATTATTCATAATTATATTATTAAAAAGAATGACTAATCTTAATTATAAAAAATATGAGGATAACAGGATTTCATATCGGCCTCGGCCTCTTATGTAGCACCCTCAACTTTTTAATTTTTCCATAACACATTTACGGAAAACACCTCTTTCTTCCAAAACTTCATGACTTGCCTATCAAGAATTTGAACCGACATTTCTCATACGAAAGGTTATCCTTGACACCAAGACCCTCAATAGAAAGAATGGACTCGGGATTACCGATACACTTTTTAAACATAGAAACATGAAAAATCGGATGAACAGAAGCAAATTCATTAGGAAGTTTCAATTCATAGGAAACCTTACTATTCCTTTGCAACATTTCATAGGGAACCACATAATAATGACCCATTTCCCTTTTTTACCAAAGCTAAACACCCCTTTCAGTGGTGAAATTTTTAAATACACCTTATCACCTTATTCAAACTCCATATCCTTTCTCCTATTATCGGCATAAGACTTTTGCTGACTATAGGTTGTTTGCAATCGGTTCCTTATCATAAGAACCTTTTACAATGTCTTATAAATCAAGTCGCGACCAAGAATCTATGGCTCACCAACTTTAAACCACCCTATAGGATACCTAACCCTCCTCCTACTATACAAGGATTCATAGGGATCCATGTAGATGGATGTACGAAAGCTATTGTTTTAAGAAAACTACATCAACAATAATTGCTTATCCCAACTTCCTTTAAAATTAATAATCTAAGCTTTATGCATATCCTCAATTTTTTAAAAAGTGTGTTCCGCTTGACCATGTGTTTGAGGATGAAAAGTGGTACTTTCTAGCATGTTGTTATCCTACTCAAAGCTATCTTAAGATTCACTTAACTCACACAAAGAGAGACCGCGCATACACCCTCTCTAGATGTGGCAAACGACCCTGAAAATTACTTATAATTAGTCACATACACAATTACAAAGAATCATAAACAAGGTAAGATTCTTCTAACAAAGGTGACTCTAAGTATCACTTGTGTGAGTTGTGAAACGACCACCCATACAATACCTTACACACACACAATTAAGAGATCCTATAGAATCCCTAGATTAGAATCACACTTAAGATATCCTATAGACTCCCTAGAATAGAATCATTCAAACGTAACACACCAACACAGAGATGATATGACATTCTCCTTCCAAAGGCTATCAAAATACCTAATTAACTATATCAAGAAGATAACGTCCATAATTGACCTCTTAAAAATTACCTAAATAGTCCTTAAGACTACATAAGGCTTAGATCATGTCCACAACACCAAACATCATCCCTAACTTGAGTCATCCTAAAGACTTCCAAAGATAATACATGAAGAGATAATCTCTTATGCCTTCTTCACACTTTACCTAAGGAATCCTTAAGTCACTTTAGATTAGGTACTTATTCATATAAATACGTCATAGAATAAGTCATTAGTTCATTAAGATTCATACATCACATAAAGCACATTAAAGTAATGGTCTTAGACAAGACCTAGGAACTCCAAGTAACCCCTTCAAAGCCTATTGTGCAATGTATAGATAGCATCCCATAACACAACCTAAACCTCATAAAATTATTTAATGCTAATAGGTATTCCATCGAATGAGAATAGGCAACAAAAGACATAGAACATGATAGCAAGACATAGAATCCGGAGTTCTATCCTACACCGATGAGGTTGTGCTACTTTCCAAGAGTAGAACATAGAGACATCACATGCTGCACATGGTTAAGGAATAGGAAGTGCATACTTTCAAATCTATTATAAATTCTGTAACTAAAGCTACTTCTACTTACCATACTCACTCGGTGCTAGCCATCTTTCTCATAGAGTAATTCACACATTCGGTTCACATAAAGGGTTCCATAACAAGTTCATGACCCAATCACATTTACCCTACCAAATAAGGTCCACTAGGGCTACCTCACAATGGTTGCAAGAAGCTCATGGTGACATTCGTAATGATTAATATGATGTCGTTCCAGACAATTAACCTTAACTCTATTATTCCTTTACTTTGAAGAATATCGTTACGGCTTACGACTTCAAGAATCTCAACATTTCAAATAATCAAGGTTTTCACATAAAAAAGACTCTCATAAGTTCATTACGGTCACATGTCATTCATACATTCGACACAAAGAGTTCTAACACCCAAAATCAAGACAGCACATATTCATAATCATACATATATTAAGCAAGGGATACAAGTCAACCAACACAATGCACCACATTCTTCACCATTAACTCATAATGAAAGTCATTCTACAAG
Source organism: Solanum peruvianum (assembly GCA_027705065.1). Taxonomy (NCBI): domain Eukaryota; kingdom Viridiplantae; phylum Streptophyta; class Magnoliopsida; order Solanales; family Solanaceae; genus Solanum; species Solanum peruvianum. The sequence goes on along the minus strand of JAKWJD010001758.1, from coordinate 11,301,125 downwards.
CACCTTGAAACAACTCTAAAATCTTTAAGTCATCCTATATACTATCATAACATCATCAATGTAATCAAAATAGACTCATAGCCTTGAAGGAATTACAAAGACTCAACCTCAACACTATGCACTTAATGTCAAAGGCATAGTCTAACATGGTCACCTAAGACAACATGAATAGAAGAATAAATATATGACTCAACATGTATATATATATATATATATATATATATATATATATATATATATATATATATATATATATATATATTGTCATGCTTGACATAATCAAAATACAAAAATAGTCATATTACTTCAAGTAGTTTTTAATAAGGCCAAGATAATCATATTTTATAAAGTAACATTGACAAGGCCACGTTAATTTTGAGTAAAGCACATAACATAAAGTATAAATAAGATCAAATTAAAGAAAATATGTCAACATACCCCCACATCATCCTCAATACTTCAATCCAAAGTCAAATTACTCAATTCTATAACACAATACCCTTACCCAAAGCCATAACCAATAATTAAACATAAAAACTAGAATAATCAATGAACTAGGTCAATTAAATGTAAATTCATCAATCTAATACAACCTATATATCAATTTACTACAATTATTGAATCAATGAATAGTCCACATAAAACTACATAGGAATTCAGCAATATTATATAAATATCAAGTAACCCACAACTTAGTCAAAAACTATGGTTCATTCAAATTCATGGGTTTAGAGGTAATTTGGGATAAAATCATCAATACAACACAAATATAATCCATAATAGACGTTTAAAAACAATTGATGCAAGATCCCATGGTAGAATCATGAAATTGGACAATCCAACTTTGAAAACTTTAGATAACATCTTGCGAATTGGGGCTCCTTGATGAAACAAGTTTCAAGGATCAAAATAAATAACTCAATGATGATAATTATTCACTTTTATGAATAATTTTTACTCAAAAGTTCACACGAAGCTCTTCCTTGATTTTGGACTTTAATGGAGTTTTGGGAGTTCATAAGGGATTTGGGGTTTTGATTTGGAAAAATGAATAATCTAAGTGTTAAACACATATATACATGTTTATAATACCCAAAATTCTCCTAATAAATCGTCAATAATATTGTTTTGAATTCAAGTGAAATTTCAATATAACCCATAACTTAACACTGAGACAGCACGTAAGTCACACTTTCCATCGACGGTGGCCTATCGACGGGCCGTAGGTCTACTTACGGGTCGTCCTGGACTTCATTGATGGGTTCATAGACTTTGAAATGGTATATTATATCCCCAGTATATGTCCCAAACGAATCTCACCATCGACAAGGCTTCTACCATGCCGCTGGCAGTCCATCCGTAGGTGGATTGCCTTTGGGCGGTTTTGGCCACCAACAGGTTTCCATCCTCAGGGACCCTTGGTAGGTCTTTGGGTTTTCCCAGACATTTGCAAACCAAACATAATATTATAGGATTTTATCACCTATCACATGAATTTAACCCAGAACGAACACGTAAAACTTGACGAAACATGCCTAGACACACAAAGTCATTTCAAGGCACATCTTTCGAACGTCATGGACGTTCTTGGACGTTTGACCTCAAAATTCAATGAAACTCGACAAACTTCCTATACATGATATAATAAATCATTTAAGGTCGTTAAACATCATAAATCACCAATAAATAAATAGAACCACATAGGAGACACATAGGTGACTTAGTCGTCGAACGTCTTGGTCGTCCCTTGACGTTTGACTTTTAATGCACCTAATACTTAAGCTACTTCCTCTTTACCATATAATGAACTTATTTAGGAAATTACCATGAATACCAAAATGTTAGGCTCTAGTTCACCTAAGTCATTTTTGGGGTCTTACAATATCCCCCACTTGGACAACATTTGTCCTCGAATTACACTTGCCACTCTTTGGACACTTTTAAGCTTAGAGATTCATCAATAATCTAATAAACATTCCATAAAACAATAATTAAAGAATAAAATATCAATTTCACATAGTCAAGTGATTCACAACAGAACAAGAAACTAGAACACAATTCTATCACTCATTATTCTACAAAACTCACACGCTTCACTCTAAATAGTAAAAATAAATTTTATAATAAATATCATGCCTATATCATACCTTATAACAACATTAAAATAATTTTAGACCAAAGAATCAATTAGTGACTTTTCTCAAAATTTCACAGTGAACTATTTTAACACTATAGTGATTTTACCAATTTTTTAAACTGCGTCTTTTAGGCAATTCATTATATGAACATGCTAATATGCAAATTAAAGCCATATAATTACATCTTAAAATATAATCATAACTTCATAAAAGATACAGTGCAAGAAGTTAACGAAATTCATTTTCAACAAAACTCCTATACACCATGCACATACAACATACTTCTATATCATTCCATCCCATTTACGAACCATACTCCCCCATATAGAAGGAACTCATATAACATCAAGATATAGAGAACTTGATGACATCATCATCACTCTTATCCGACTTCTCCCCTATAGACAGGAGTGCATAGAAATGCCTCTTTATTTGAGCATTATCCTTTGAAACACAAGGAGAAACTTGCTTACCCTTTCTTCCTCTAGAAGCAATTGTAGGACAATATATCACCTTGTGTCCATCCTTACCACAACAAAAGCAACTCCCGGTACCCAATAGACACTCACCATCATGTTTCTTGGCACATTTGGCACAAGTAAGTTTGACCTTTTCAGAACCACCTCTTTTCTCCAATTTCCCCTTAGCACTCTTTGATTCTTCTTGAGTTTGAGTGTTTTTCTTAAACCTAATTTGCTCTTTATCATTAGCACCACTCCTTTTAAAACTTCTAGCCATCCTCAAAAATTTAGACTGTTCAATTCATTGTGCATACACAATTATTCTAGGTAGGGTCATATAATCATGTAACATAGTGGTATGGCCTTACTTCATCACTAAGTAAGCTACACCCATCACAAAATGAATCATTTAATCTATTGGATTAGACACAAGAGAAGGGTCATACCATTAAAAAGTTGAGAAGTTCAAAGAGTACTCCTCCACACTCATATTGCCTTGCTTGAGATTGATAAACTCCTCAACCTTAACTTCTGTTCTCTCTCGGGGAAATTACTTACCAAGAAAAGCTTCATTAAATTCTTCCCACTGAATAGGAGGCAATTCCCTCGGCCTATTATCCTTTAATTAATTGTACCATATTTGAGAAACATCCCTCAACTAATATGAATCTAACTAAGCTTTCAACCTAGATGTAACTCTAGAGCACTCAACATCTTGTACACTCAATCAAGAAACTCTTGGGGATCCTCTACCACCTTAGAGCCATGAAATATAGGAGGATTCATCCTCACGAAATCTCTCAACCTAGAAGTCATAGTGCTCTCTACAATATTTGCCCTAGGCGTCAAACTAAAATTCGGTTGAGTAGTTACTGCTCGGGCTAAAGAAAGCAAAGCCTCTCTAATATCCCATTTACTCAACCCCGAGGGATCGTATGGAACGTCATTACCTCCTTATACATTAGGGATTTGATCAGCTTGAGAAACTTGCCCAACTTCCTCAACTAAGGGAGGAATATTCTCTTGCACCTCATTCTCTTCAACCCTCTTAGCCGGGTCCTCCTCGTATTCATGTTCCTAGAAACACAAGGAAAACCATAAGAAAAGAGTACTTATAACTTTTACTCTACAACACGACATAGGAGTAGAAAAGAAGGGAAACTCTATCGTCCAATATCCTCTCGCCTAGAAATGTGTAGCGACTTACACCGATGGTTAAGACTCTACTAGACGTGACTTGATGAGAATTTTTGATTCATTATAATACTTTTACAACCTATCCTCTGATACCAAACGTGTCACATCCAGAAACTACACAATAGAATTTAGGGGCAATCTCTGATCGCAACCGTCATACTTAACCTCTCGAAGGTCTTGTACAAGCCCTTACACATCATTCATCGCATGAACATAGTGAAAAGTAGTGCAGAATTTAAGATTTTAACAAAATGTAACATATTCTTAAAAAATTTGTTTCGTATAAAAGGATAGGAAATACTATGTCTCAATCTCATCATCTTAAGACACAAGAATACTTGGGACACGGCTCATACTTATAAATACAAATATAGAAATACTAAGTCGATTACAATAATTCAAATGGAAAACATAAAAGACATATATGACCTCAAGTCAAATGAGGACATACTTCAACTTCTCTTGAACTATGGTACGGTCTAAGTCTTCCTTCCCAAACACTCCTCACCTACCAATAACTATATAGATAGCTAAGAGCATGGAGTTAGTACAACCATGTGTACTAAGTAAGGCATTACGCATTAAAATCATGGAAATGGACTTTTATTGAAAATATGCATGTTTTCCTTACAAATCATATGATAATCATAAGAACAACATTTAACAACTTAGAAACAAATAAGATAACAGTTAAACATAAAATCATAATTTTAGAACCCACTTTATCGTGAGTTCAATTAATTGTACAGTGAAGTACCTCACTGTTACAGTCAATTCACTCCTCTGAAGATGTGTCTAAACGACCCTTAAAATTACTTATAATGAGTAACATACACACTTACAAATCATTATAAAAATAAAGGTAGGATCCTTCTACCAAAGGTGACTCTAAGTCTCACTTGAGTGAGTTGTGAAGTGACCTCCCATACAATCCCTTACACACATACTTAAAAGATCATATAGACTCCCTAGAACAGAAACATTCTAACTTAACACACCAACACATAAATGATATAATATTCTCCTTCCAAAGGATATCAATAGACCTACTTAAGTAAATCAAGAAGATAATGTCCATAATTGAGATCTTCAAGATTACCTAAATAGTTCTTAAGACTACCTAAGGCTTAGATCATATGCATAACACCCAAAATATTCCCTAACTAGAGTGATCCTCAAGACTTCCAAAGATAAGACATTCAGAGATTATCTCTTATGCCCTCTTCACACTTTACCTAAGGAATCCTTAAGTCACTTTAGATTAGGTACTTATTCATTTATATACTTCTTAACATGTCATTAGTTCATTAGTTCATTAAGACTCATACATCACATAAAGGATATTCATGTAATGGTCTTAGACAAGACCTAGGATCTCCAAGTAACACCTTCAAAGTCTATTGTGCAATGTCTAGATAGTGTATCATACCACCACCTAAACCTAATAAAGTTCTCCAATTCTAATAGGTATTCCATATGATGAGACTTGGAAATAAACGACATAGACCATGATGGCAAGACATGGAATCTAGAGTTCTATCCTACTCTAATGAGGTTTTTCTAGTGCTAAGAGTACTACTTAGACACATCCTGGCTTTTGTCGATGGGTTAAGAGACTTGGAAATGGGATCTTAGATCCCAAGTCTAAGTCACAAACGAATCCCACAATTTACGGGGCGTTGACAAGGCCACTGGCCATGGATTTCCATCCGTAGGTTTACTGCCTTTTGACGGTTTTGGCCACTAACATGGGTCCTTCCTCAAGGACTCTTGGTTAGTAATTGGGGATGTTTTCCCTGATGTTTCCAACCCAAACATGATATTATATGAGTATATCACCTCTCACATGAATTTAACCCAAAAAACACATGTAAAACTCGATGAAACATGCCTAGACACACAAGGTCATTTAAAGGCACATCTTTCAAACGTCATGGACGTTCTTGAATGTTTGACCTCAAAACTCTACAGACTGACTATACATGCTATAATTATTCAGTTATGTACCTTTAAAACTCATGAATCACACATAAACATATAGAAACACATATGAGGCACAAAAGTGACTTAGTCGTTGAATGTCTTGGTCTTCCCTTGACGTTGACTTCCGATGCACCTAATACTTTAGCTACTTCAACTTTACCATATAATAGACTTATTTAGGACCTTATACAATCAATACAAATGTGTTAGGTTATATTTCACCTATGTCAGATTTAGGGTCTTACAATTAATTTATTTTTATACATAAATTCTAAAAATTGCTTCATGAGTTGTGATTGTTATGCATTCTTGTTGATGAGATAGAAACATTTGTCATGTTGATTATACATTTTACTGGGTGATTTGTGTATAAAGCTCATAGTATAAGGAGTTTTATAACGTTATTATAATGCGGCTCATGGTTCATATAAATGGGATTCAATTGAATGACTATAATATTGAAGAATGAAACACATCGATGTTGATTAACAATGATATAGGTGTTATAGTGTATATAATGCTTAAAAGGGCTGCAAATGAATTCAACAAGTATCCAATTTGTATTAGAAAACAAGAGAATAGTAACAATACCACTCAGCTATGTTGAAGTTCAGGAAAGGGTATCTTTATATTAGTTTGTATAAATAGTACTGACAAACTTGAGAGTGGGCATATGTTAATTGGTGAATCGGTATATCCGCTTTATGTTTTGGGGTAAGGGAGTTTTGATTGAATCATTTCAAATCCGTATAATAAGTAAGTAGAGCTTTACAAAGTGTATAAGGATAAATCCACTTTGAAATTTGTGATGGAAAGACATGCAATTGAAAAGAGACTTCAATATAGGACATTGAGGTCAAATGGAATAAGATTACATTTTTGTACATACAAATACATAACTCTATGTTTGTTTTAATTATTCTAATAATGATGTGTTATGGTCTACCTGTTGATGTAGTAATACCCAAGAATGTATTTATGAATAATGTGAGTGGTTATTGAAAGCATCAAATATTAGCAAGTTTAGAATGTTTAGGATCCAAACATTTAACAAAGATCATACTTGTCAAAATATCAGCATGTTTGGAATGTTTAGGATCCAAAAATTTAACAAAGGTTATACTTGTCTTTCGGAGAATAAAGTATTTTCAGAGAAACATGCAACAAGCATGCTGATTGATGGGATAGTTAAGCCTAATCTTGTTGATCACAAGAGAAAATATACAATTTCTAATATTCATAGTGTTGTGAAAATATATCTCAGAGTTGATGTGAATTATTCATTAACTTGGATGGCTAAACATAGGACTTTTGATTTCCTTGAGGGGCACCACTTCTGGATCTTACGACAAACTTCCAGCATACTTTTATATGATGGATATTACATATCCAAGATCGCATCTACATTAGAAAAGATCCAAACAAATGTGTTCTTATATATATTTTTTGCGTTGAATAGTTTCATACTAGGATTTGAAATTTACGAGCCTGTAACTGTTTATTATGGAAATAGCTAAGAGGACCCTATGATGGGGCGTTTGTGTCTACAACTACGATGGATGGAGCAGGTATATTTCACTGTGTTTTCGAATGTATATCTTTGATTTTATGTTAATTTTGTATATAAACAAAAACATAGGAGATATATTTCCACTAGGCGATGGTGTCATTGATTAAGAAAATAATGTCGCTTGGACTTGGTTATTTGTACAACTAAGGGAGGCTTATGAGAAAAAGAGTAATATATGTATTGTTTCTTCTAGAAATAAGAACATTATAAAGGCAGCAACAAGAGTGTATAATAATGTATCACATTCTGCTTGTATATGACACTTGTGGGTTAATATAGATAAGAAAGTTTGAAAGTCCTCAAAGGAGCTAAGTCCTGTATTTCATACAATGGCAAACACGTGCAATTGTTACGAATGGAGCGTACCCACTAGAAGTAACATAGTGTACTTCACCTCTAAGAAGTCTTATACAAGCCCTTACCATTCGTTTATCGCATTGTCATAAAATTAACGAAAATTTAAAACTTTTTCATACCATGATACAAGACTAAAAAGTCACATTATTAAAGACCATTAGTCCATAGTTAGGACACTAAGTCTCTTCTTGCCATCTTTGAATATAATAGGGACACGACCCTTAATAATACATAGGAATATTTTAATACTATTATGTGACCTTAATTTAAACTTTTGCCTGAACTTCCACAAATCATTAAGGACACACTCAAACTTAGGAATAATTATCCAAGCTCTTCATTCAAAGAAAGATCCTTTCGCCATTACCACCTAGAGTTTGTGTAAAAATATGAAAAGAATGGTATAATTACTAGAATGCACTAAGTATGAAAACCACACAAAAACATTATTTAAAAGGGACATTTTTTTAGAACCATACTTTATGTCTTTTAGAAAATTTCATAAGTATTCGATAGCATAAGCACAATATAATTCACATACATCACATAGACATGGAATACCACTCACAACAACACATGAAGCCATGTATCACATTTAAGACCCTTTCAGTATCTCCAAGAGGTTACCTTTTCCTTTTTCGCCTTAAATCTTTTACCTAAAGCGACCCTTAAGTAACAGTGTGTAATGCATGAAAAGTGTCCCATTCAACCATTCATACCAATGTATCACCTTAAGGTCACCGAGAGTGAACATTCATACAACCTTCATGAAGTCAAGCAGATATATTCATAAGGACATAGCATATCATAAATCATAACCATAACCTTCACATAAGAACCATCACCTAAGACAATTCCAAGTCTCACTAGTACAATGTGCAAGTAGATGTAACGACCTGAGGGTATTACTTAGAAGAAATGACATTTTTGTCATGTCCGGGGAGCACCACCGACAAATAACACAGAGTAATTTACCTCTCGGAGGTCTTATACAAGCCCATAGTAATCATTCATCGCATTGACATAGAAAATTTAGCGTAAAATTTAAAATTTTTCATAGCACATTATATGCTAGAAACTCACTTAATATATATAAAATATCATAATACATATTTGGAGTCTAAGTATCTTTGACTTCTTCGACTAAATAACTTTAGAGCACATTAAGGACAAGGCTCTTAAGACATAATACAAAGCTATACAATACAAAATAAACTTTACAATAAGTATGGATTAGGATATCGTTGGACTTAAGGTTTCCTTTCCTTGAGCATGGGAAATCACCTATCAAACTCTTCAATCATAAACCTCCTTTAAGCATCCATAACCTACACTTTGTATAAAAAGTAAGGAAGAGTGGGATTAGAAAAAGAATTTACTAAAGTATGGCAACCATGCAAAAATATGCATTTAAAAGTGACATTTTCTTTAAGTCATACTTCATGTATTTTTTAGTAAATATTTATATGACCTTTATGAAATAACATTTATATCATTTTCATACTTCATAAAAACACAATCGAAGGACATACATCATATAAAAGCACATATAGAATTTATGTCCAAATAGAGGTCACTTTACAGTGAACTAAATTTCCTTTATAGTGAACTGTTACTTTCAATTCATTAGTCTTCGAAGAAATCCCTTAGGGATACTTGGTGCAATGTATCTCGTTAAGACCACAAGAAAGTATATATATAACCTACACAACACAACACATACCATCATAGAAGTATATTACAACATAGACATAGTTAAGCCAAGACTAAAAGGACATTACAATGAATTCCTAGTCAATATGCACATATACTTATTTTTACTTCACATTGGACCTTATAAGACCTAACCCATGCCCCCAATCTAAGTCTACAAGTGCAATGTAAATATAAGGCCCCATAACCTCACACATACTTTGTAACCCTATCATGAGACAACAAGCCGTCACATCAAAATCGTATATCAACATAGTAAGAGAAGACAACTTCATTTATGTCAATTAAGACCTTCACCATATAGTTAATAAGATAAACATCATGTATAAGGAATCATATCATGTACATCTTCATAACAAGCAGACAAATACTACAATTTTATGCATAAAGGACACATACATAGTGACATGCATTAGAAAACCTTCGTAAGACTTCCAAAGGAGTCACACATGTTCGTTTATCTATGCATGAGTCTATAGGCATAACTATATGAGAAATACTTTCATATACCTACTATGTAATTATACACATTCATACCTAATCATATCATATACATCATATTCATAACATGTTCATATATTCATCCTTCATATACTTAGAAATCAAATCTAGGAACTATCATATCAAGATACACATGTGCAATGTATAGATAATGTCTCATACCCTTTCCCATACTAGTACACCTATAAAGTCATCCTAGTAAGGGAATACAAATCGTACTTTCATGAACATCACCTTAATATGCATAGTAGTAAACACTAGTGAATATGAGAACTACCTTTCATTTAGACACAAGGACCTATGCAACTTGTAACATGTATGTAAAGTGAGTGTGTTTGTACATTGATCAGCATGAGCACCTTCTGGCCATCAACAATTACATTGAGGCAGCCATCCTCTTAGACCATAACACACTTTCAAGAATAGACAACCCAACACATAATATCAAAGTAGACAAGTTAACTTCAGTTAACACCTAAGACTCCTAACTTGTACTATCCATGTCTTCACATAGGGGGTACGTAGGTGAGGGATTATTAACCCTATTAACACTTCAATGATAGAACCTATAATTTACCCTTACATGGATATACACATTCTCAAATAATAGACACATAACCTTATTCACAACTAGAATAGGAAAGTAGGCAGAAGCTTCTCATAGTATCATCATAAGCACATATTTATAAGCTAATCAATATGCCTTCAATGCCATGGTAAACAAATATATAATGAAAATAAATTAAACATCGCCACGATAAGTGGACCATACCACACAATGCGTTACAAGGTTTCATCAACATTTTTATAAAGAATAGAGAAGTAGAGGAGTAGAGGAAATAAATATTCCTACCAACTCCTCAACCTTTAATCCACATTGATTTATACACCTTGTTTACCAATAATTCATTTATATAGAATAAACTAAATGTACTTTAATCCTATAAGAAACCATGTACAAGTCGCTACAAGACTATACTATAACATAATACAACACATCAAATACTAGGAAAGAAGAAGAACATATATCCCTAGCTAACTTCACATTGATTGATTTTTAAGTCATATTTTTAAATATAAGACAGTATCTAATCATACATTTAATTATAAAGACATCCTGGTTAATGAACTTCAAGATCAAACAACAGCATAGAAGACTAGGTAAATTAACATGAGCCATCTTTACTTCAATCATACAAGATTCATACTCATAGTCCAATCATAATACTAACCCAAAGTAATAGACACAACCAACCTAACCTAATCAAAATCTACATTAAACCATTTAGAAATCAATGTTATAGTGAACCATGGAAACTAGGCTAAACATGCTCAAATCTCCATACATTTATCCTCATGGATCCTTCAACATCATTTCAGAATAAATTCATGTAAATAACAGCATATACAATCACTTCAACTCCATAGAATCATAATTCAATCGATAACAATCCAAGATCACAAAGCCTATGCAAGGCTAAATAATTTTTGTGAAGGAGCATGTGTTCATCATGCAATTGGAGTAAATTAATGTTAAAATCATTGTATTAACTTCAATTAATCATGGTTCAATCGTTCAACACCTTTTTAGAAAGAACCATGGAAGATAGAAGAAGAAGGACTTTAATCATATTTTTTCTTCTTTGAAATCATTGAGAATGACTCTCTAGATGAAAATATAACTAGATATGAGGATCAACATACCTATGTCTAGTTGAAAACCTCTATGACTTGATGATTCATCCATGGAAATCCCAACTTAAATCTTTCTTGAGCTTCACCAACAATGGTGGTTTTAAAGAGAACTTTTTTTGAGCTCAAAACATGTGAGTTCTTTTTACATTAGGTCGATCACGTTTTAGATGACTTATACACACCTAAAATTAACTAAAAAAACCTATTATAGTGACTTTAGGACATGGGATGAACTTCCCATTCACCCCTTAAGTGAAACAAATACAGCCTGCAACTTACAGTGCACCAAAGACGGAGGCAATGATGAGGCGCCATCCTGTCGACGGTCCGTGCCTGGCTTCCGTCGCGTGACACAAAGCAAAATTCTTTGATTGTTCCTGCCCTAGGAAAGTGCCAGTTGGGGCCGTTGGTGGACCAACGATCCGTTGTTGGGTCCGTCAATGGACACTGCCCAGGCAGTGTCTTCGACATCTTTCGGTCGTTCTTTTGAGGCCTCTTGTGGGGCCCTTTAGAAGTTGTATCCGGACGTTTCCAACCTGAATAGAAACCTTAACAAGTTCTAGAAATTGAACATAAATTTCATCCAAAAAAAACACATACAAGACGTCCAAACAGAACAAGACCCATCAAGATACACATTGAACATCTTAAGGGTTATCTTTGAACGCCTTGGACGTTCTTGGTCGTTTGACCTCCAAATTTCTCGAAACTTCATATACTATATTTAAAATAATTATAAACCATCTTAAATACTTGATAAAATCATTTTGTACAAATTTAATCATGCATAGAAACATGAGGCACATAAGCGACTAGTCGTCGAATGTCTTGGTCGTCCCTTGACGTTCGACTTCCAAATTACTTCAAACTTTGAACACTATAACTAATCCATATAGTAAGACATTTTATAACCTTATAAACTTAATAAGAACATGATAGACTCTAGACACCTTATATCATTTTTGGGGTCTTACAATTCTCAAGTCGTTACGCGGTGTATTCGACCTCTTGAAGGTCTCATACAAGTCCTTACACATCATTCGTTACATAAAAATAGATGAAAAGTAGTGAAAATTTAAAATTTTCACAACCTTATATCAAAATATCTTTAATAGATAATCATAAAAAATGTAAAGTCTCTTTTAGCCATCTTAGACTCACAAATAGCTTGGGTCACATCCTTTACTTCAATCACATTTAAAAATATCTAAGTCTATTAAAATGTTTTTGAAACAAAAATCTAAATAGAGTGATGTCCTCTAAAAATTTGAGGACATACCAAAACATGCTAGAAAGGATGCTAGTTTCCAAGCGTCTCTTCAAAGGACTCCTCTCAATTTCCACCTACACATTTAGAGATAAAAAAAATATGGAATTAGTATATTAGAATACACTAATTATGGTGACATGCAATAAAACCATGCTAAAAGGACATTTGTATCAAACATGATGTTTTGAGGAAAACGTCACAATGTAAGTATATGAACCACTTTTAACATAAGTTTCACATATATGACATATGCCAAGTAAAGCAATATAGCATTGACATCACTTCAATTCATATAAGCATATAACCCTTCTACTAAAGGTTATCCCAAAACATACATAAGTAAGAAAAGAAAACATCACGCATACACCCTCTTCAAGCATACCTAAATATTCCTTAAAACTACATAAAATAAAACTATTCTCTATTCAGCATTCAACTCACAATCTAAGGTTAGTCTAAGATCCGTTTGAGTAAAACATGAAGAGATCACCCATACACTGTTCAAGACTACATAAGCAACCCGCAAAGCTACCCTATATGGAGATACTCTTAGACAATTTACATCAACTTAAGTAATAATCATTCATTAAGTCAATTAAGAGATATTACATTAAATAAGGATTTCATATAATGGATGTTGATAAGACATGGGGAACTAAATTCTAGCACCTTAAAAGCCTACTCGTGTCATATCAAGAGAGAGTTCCATTCCACTACCTAATGGTTGTAGAAGTTTTCCAATAGTAGAATGTATACCTCATGAAAAAAATAGGAACTAACTGACATAGACCAGACTATCTAGGCTTAGAATTTGGAGTCTTCCCTACTTCTATGGAGGGTAATCTACTTGCTAATGGTAGAACTTGAACACATCCCATGTAGGCACATGGTTAACGAATATGAAACGTTTATTTTTACTCTAGCCTTTACTTAAGTAGACTCACTCTCCAAGTATACTCACTTGGGGCTAGCCTTTGTATTCATATAGTATTTCAATAACACAAGACATATGACAAGGCAACACTTCTAGCCTAACCTTAACATAATGCCATTACCAAAGATGGGTCCTGTCACGACCCAAATCGGGGACGCGACTGCACCCACATTTACCCTCCTATGTGAGCGAACCAACCAATTTACCCTTAACATTTTAATACAATATCGACAAAGAAAATGCGGAAGACTTAAACTCATTAATAAAAACAAATCAAAAACTATTATTATTATCCCCAAAAATGGAAGTCATCATCACAAGAACATCTATCTCAATTTACTAACTAAGAATGTCTAAAAAGCTAAAAACAAGTAAAAACTAGTCCATGCCGGAAGTTCAAGGCATCAAGACTTGAAGAAGGAGATCCAGTCCAAGCTAGACGCATTAGCTCACCCTGAATTTCCGATGGAGTGAAGACTGGCTGATCTACTGCTGAGTCGAAGTTGAGCGGAACGTTTGCTGCATAACACAATAAACAAGAGGAAAACATAAAAGTAGGGGGTCAGTACAACCACACGTACTGAGTAGATATCATCGGTTAACTCAAAATAGGCGATACAATACATATCAAGTAATATTATAAATCAACTATAAACTCAACATGTAGCAACAAGTAGTATAATCGTCAATAAATACCATCAAGTTCATCCATGAGGACTCAGCCTCAATACCATACTCATTTGGGGATTAAGTTCATTATGTTGAGTATATTATTAACATCTTTCGAGATTCATTATCTTTCTTCCTCTTGTGTCGGTACGTGACACTCTGATCCCCTACTACTATGTGTCGGTACGTGACACTCCGATCCCTATATGTGTCGGAACGTGACACTCCGATCCCCTATATGTGTCGGAACGTGACACTCCGATCCCCTATATGTGTCGGTATGTGACACTCCGATCCCCTACATCTACGTGTCGGTTCGTGACACCCGTCCCACTAATACTAGGTGTCGGAACGGGACACTCCGATCCACTAATTCTATGTGTCGGAACGTGACACTCCGATCCACTAATCTCATTATATCCGTTCATCAAGCCTTCTCTATACCAAGGCATCATCATCCCAATCACTTTAATTCATCAAGCCTTCTTTTATACCAAGGATTATCATTAATATCATAGATTAAAGTTTCTTTCAAGTTTTGGGATTCAATGGTTTTCATCATGCTTGTTTTATAAAATCACATAATCAGGTTCATGCAAGCATACATAAGCATATAGACAGGTTTACAATATCATCAACACATATATATTCTTTATTAAGAGTTCACTACGAGTATCGTAATATAAACCATAACCTACCTCCACCGAAGAATTGGAATCCACAAGAAATTTCCCAAGCTTGCTATTCTCCTCAACCAATTCGATCGATCTGCTCTCTCTCTTCTGTTCTTTCTCTTTTGTTTTATTCAAACCCTCTTCCTTTACCCTAATCAATCATATAATTAAGTGTGAAAAAGGACCATAAAAACCCCACTAATTCACTTAAGGTTACCCCTTTTAACCCCTAAGTAATTAGACTTATACTGGTTAACCCTCAATCTTATATTTAAGGAAAGAATAGTCAAAAAACGACCCTTAAAAACTGTGGAGATCCTAAACTGTCTGGGACTGCGTGACCGTGACGGGGCCGTCATGCCTGCGACGGTCCGTCACGATGGCCGTCGCACCTGCCCAAATCCCACCGTCACCACGGACGCTGTGTTGTGTGACGGTCCGTCACGCCTGTGACGGTCCGTCCTGCACGTCCGTCATGGCGGTCAGAAACTCGTTTCTGAACCAAATTCTCAAACGTTGAAGTATTTTGCAACGGAAACTCACGACGGTTCGTCGTGGATGTGACGGCACGTCCCAGGTCCGTCACAATTTACAGAGAGTCGATTTTAATATCCAAATTGAAAGAATCCAAGTGTCCTGGAACGACACTCCCCGACGGGCCGTCGTGACCACGACGGTCCGTCGTGACACTCGTCGTTCCAGCAAGTTTTTCCAAAATTAAAAATCTGCTGCTCAAACGACTAAACAGGTCGTTACAATAGATACCAATTTACCCATCGTTCGTCCCCGAACGAACAAAAGAAGAAAACAATGGCGAAAAGGAGAGTACCTGAATCTGTAAACAGATGTGGTAGGTATTTTTCTTGCATATCTGCCTCCTTCTCCAAGTAGCCTCTTCAACCGGTCGATTCTTCCATTGCACTTTGATGGATGCAATCTCCTCGACCTCAGTTTGCGAACTTCTCTATCTAATATAGCAACGGTTCCTCTTCATAAGTCAAGTTCTCATCCAACAAAACTGAATCCCAACGGATAATGTAGTTTCCATCTCCGTGGTATCTCTTCAACATGGATACATGAAACACCGGATGCACTCCGGACAGCCCTGGGGGCAAGGCTAATTCATAAGCCACCTCCCCTATTCTCTTAAGCACTTCAAATGGTCCAATATACCTTGGACATAACTTACCTCTTTTACCAAACCGCATCACCCCTTTCATGGGCGAAACCTTCAACAAGACTTGTTCACCTTCCATGAACTCCAAGTCTCTAACCTTTCGGTCTGCATACTCCTTTTGTCTACTTTGAGCCGCTAAAAGCTTTTCTTGAATAGCTTTCACCTTCTCCATAGAATCCCTTAACAGATCAGTCCCCCAAGGTCTAACTTCAAAGGCGTCAAACCAACCGGAGATCTACACCTCCTCCCATACAATGCTTCAAATGGAGCCATATCAATACTGGAGTGATAGCTATTATTGTATGAAAATTCTGCCAAGGGTAAGAAGCTATCCCAATGGCCACCAAACTCGATCACACAGGCGCGAAGCATATCCTCCAAAACTTGAATTGTTCGCTCAGACTGACCATCTGTCTGAGGATGAAATGCAGTACTAAGGTCTAACCTAGTACCTAATTCAGCATGCAACGTTCTCCAAAACTTAGAAGTAAACTGCGTACCTCTATCTGATATAATGGAGAGTGGAACTCCATGCAACCGAACGATCTCTGAGATGTAGATCTTGGCTAACTTCTCTGCATTGTAGGTCACCTTGACAGGAATGAAGTGAGCGGACTTAGTTAACCTATCAACAATCAACCACAAATGGAGTCATACTTACCCAATGTCTTTGGAAGACCAACCACGAAGTTCATCGCAATTCTCTCCCACTTCCATTCAGGAATGGGCATCTCTGAAGTGTTCCTCCGGGCCTCTGGTGTTCATACTTTACTTGTTGACAATTTGGACACTTGGCAAACAAACTCAACAATATCTCGCTTCATTCTACTCCACCATAAGTGTTGCTTTAGGTCGCGATACATCTTGGTTGCACCAGGATGTATAGAATATCCGGAACTATGGGCCTCTGTAGAATAGTGGTGATCAAAATCATCGATGCGGGGTACACATACTCTTCCCTTAATCCTCAAAACACCTTCCCCATCGATTATTGCTTCCTTAGCCTCTCCTTGCAACACTTTATCTCGAATTCGCCTTAGTTTCTCATCGTCAAACTGTTTCCCTTAATTTGATCAAGAAAAGGAAAGAGGATTTGCCTCTACACAAGCTAACAATCCTCCCTTCTCATTTATTTCTAACCTCATAAGGTCATTAGCCAAAATCTGCACTTCTCTAGCCAATGGGCGTCTAGAAGCTTGCAAATTAGCTAGACTTCCCATGCTTCCGCCTTTCTACTCAAGGCATCTGCCACAACATTCGCCTTCCCCGGATGATACAAGATAGTGATGTCGTAGTCCTTTAGTAGTTCCATCCATCTCCTTGTCTCAAGTTCAAGTCCTTCTGAGTGAAGACATACTGTAGGCTACGATGGTCCGTATAGACTTCACACTTAACCCCATACAATAGTTCTCCATTGCTTTAGTGCAAAATACTACCGCGGCCAACTCCAAATCATGGGTCGGATAGTTACGCTCATGCATTTTTAATTGCCTCGAAGCATAAGCAATCACATTCTTCTCTTGCTTAGCACCGCACCAAACCCAGAATAGGATGCATCACAATAGACAACAAAGTCCTTACCCTCTACCGGCAAGGTAAAGATAGGCGCGGTAGTCAACAAAGTCTTGAGTTTCTGAAAGCTCTCCTCACACTCATCCGACCATACAAATGGAACATTCTGCTTAGTCAAGTTCGTCAATTGGGAAGCAATGGAAGAGAATCCTTGACGAATCGGCGGTAGTAGCTAGCTAACCCCACAAAACTCCTTATTTCTGACACGTTTGTAGGTCTTACCCAATTCTTTACAGTCTCAATCTTAGATGGATCTACCATCACTCCATCCTTAGAAACCACGTGCCCCAAGAAGGACACTGAATCTAGCCAAAACTCACACTTGGAGAATTTCGCATTAAAGTTTTTCTTTCTCAACAACTCTAACACCAATTTCAAATGCTCCTCATGTTCTTTCTCACTTTTGGAGTATATCAGTATATCATCAATAAACACAATCACAAAGAGATCCAAATATGGCTTGAAAATCCCGTCATCAAGCTCATGAAGGCAGCAGGGGCATTCGTAAGACCAAATGACATTACCACAAATTCATAATGCCCATACCTAGTCCGAAAAGCAGTCTTTGGCACGTCCGTTGCTCGTATTTTCAATGGTGATAACCGGACCTCAAGTCAATTTTGAGAAGACACAAAGCACTTGTAACTGATCGAACAAGTCATCAATGCGAGGAATGGGGTACTTGTTCTTAATAGTTACTTTGTTCAAGTGTCGGTAATCTATGCACATTCGGAAACTCCCATCCTTTTCTTCACAAAATAGCACCGGAGCACCCCAAGGAGATGCACTTGGTCTAATGAAGCCCTTGCTCAACAACTCTTGAAGTTGAGCCTTAACTCTCTAATTAAGGGCGGGAGCCATTCTATACGGGGGTATAGAAATGGGGCGAGTACCAGGTTCAAGATCGATACAGAAGTCAATATCCCTATCTGGTGGCATACCGGGAAGATCTGCAGGGAATACATCCAAAAACTCACGGACTACCGAAACTGACTCAATCGAAGGTACTTGGTAGTGTCATCCTTGAGATGTGCCAAGAAAGCTAGACACAACCCTTACTAACCATATCTTCTGACACATGAATAAAGGACACGATGCGAACCGGTTTGGGAGTGTAGTCGCCCTCCCACACTAACGGATCTGCCCCAGGTTGGGCTAACGTCAACTGTGTTTAGCATTACAATCAAAAATCGCAAAGTTTGAGAGAAAGCCAAGTCATACCCAGAATTACGTCAAAGTCACCCATTTCTAAAATAACCAAGTCTACATAAGTGTTGCCCCCACAAAATTCACCAAACAAGACCTATACACTTTTTCGACTATCACAGACTCACCCCCAGTAGGATAGAGAAAACACGAATAGGAAGTCAAGTAATTCACAATGTAAATTTAGACCATTAGCAAATGAGGAAGATACATATGAAAACGTGGAGCCAAGGGTCAAATAATACAGATGCCATGCATCACAAACCAAGAGATTACCTGTGATAACAGCATCAGACGCCTCTGCTTCAGACCTCCCAGGGAAAGCGTAGCAATGAGGCCCCATTATTTGTCTGTCCGTTGCCCCTACCATGTTGTGTAGTAGTGACTCCGTTTTGCCCTTCACCTCTGCCGTTTTGGTGACCACCATTACCTCGGCCACCACGCCCCCAGAATAACGACCTCTACCATTACCACCTCATCCTCTAGCCATTGGGGCTCTGTAACTCTGTTTTGGACAATTCCTCCTAATATGTCCAATCTCCCCACATCCATAGCACTCTCTGGAGTCACGCATGGGTCTTCGGAGTAGTAGTGTTGACCGTTCTGAGGTGGACCCCCAACTACAGTCTGTAGTGAAGACTGTATTGGTCGATTTGAGTGACCTCCGGAGTTCTGTCCTCTAGAATAAGAACCATTATACTCACCTCCCCTACGAAACCTCTTTGATGTAGACGTTGAGGTGAAGTCATCCGGTTTCACTCCTTCCACCTCTATCACAAAGTCTACCACCTCTTGGAAGGATGTTGCTGTCGCCGCTATCTGTAAGGCTGAAATCCGCAATTCTGACCTCAACCCCTTCACAAAAACGGCGGATCCGTTCTTGTGGACTGAAACAAAGTTGGGTGGCATATCTGGATAGTGCGCGAAATTTAGCCTCATACGCGTTTACTGTCATCCTTCCCTGTTCAAGACTCAAGAACTCATCCCTCTTCCTATCTCTCAAAGTCCTTGGGATATACTTCTCCATGAACAAACTAGAGAATGATTCCCAAGTCATAGGTGGTGCTCGGTTGGTTGACACTCAACATGTGAACGCCACCACATTTTGGCGTTACCTTGGAACTGATAGCTCACGAACTCGACACCAAACCTCTCTACTATCCCCATCTTGTGTAGTAGCTCATGACAGTCGACCAGAAAATCATAAGCATCCTCAGATTCTGCACCCTTGAAGACTGGGGTTTCAATTTCAAGAACTTACTAAAAAGTTGTTCGTGTTGATCGTTTGTCATAATAGGCCCAGTAGTCAGACGTGGAAGGTGTGCTATTCCCAATGTTGCATCCATGCGGGGAGCCATAGTAGCCGCATGTCGTATTCTGAAACCGGAGGTGTTGGTGCAGAAACCACTGGAGGTGCTTGACCCTGATCAGACAACCCGCTAAGATAAGCAAGTACTGGTTGATCATCTCTGGGTAGGTTGGGGTGGCATTTCCTCATTCTGCCCTTGTTCGGTTTCCCCTTCCTCACCCTCTCTTACTGCATCCTCAGTCGGTGGAGGAGTCACCGCCCTAGTATCAGATGGGCTAGGGGCTCGTCCTCTTCCTCTAGAGGACGTCCTCCCACGACCTCTTCCACGGCCTCTTGCCGCTGTCCTCCTCGAGCCACAGCCCCAGTGGCTGGCTCAGTAGTTTCATGTCTTTCCGTTGTCGCTGCTGGTGCGGTCGTTGCTCTAGTTCTAACCATCTGCGAAATAGAATGAAGATGGTCAGATACCAATTGTATCACCTAGATACCAATTGGACTCAAGTAGTAGCACGAAAGAAGAATGAAAGAATGGAATTTTCCTAAAGTCTTATAGCCTCTCAAGGAAAGTAAAGGCGTCCCCCTACCGTTCCTTAAGACTCTACTAGACCTGTTCTTGTGTGATGAGACCAATGAACCTAATGCTCTGATACCAAGTCTGTCACGACCCAAATCGGGGACGCGACTGGCACCCACATTTACCCTCCTATGTGAGCGAACCAACCAATTAACCCTTAACATTTTAATACAATATCGACAAAAGAAATGCGGAAGACTTAACTCATTAATAAAAACAAATCAAAAACTATTATTATTATCCCCAAAATCTGGAAGTCATCATCACAAGAACATCTATCTCAATTACTAATCTAAGAAGTCTAAAAAGCTAAAAACAAGTAAAAACTAGTCCATGCCGGAAGTTCAAGGCATCAAGACTTGAAGAAGGAGATCCAGTCCAAGCTAGACGCATTAGCTCACCCTGAATTTCCGATGGAGTGAAGACTGGCTTGATCTACTGCTGAGTCGAAGTTGACGGAACGTTTGCTGCATAACACAAATAACAAGAGGAAAACATAAAAGTAGGGGGTCAGTACAACCACACGTACTGAGTAGATATCATCGGTTAACTCAAAATAGGCGATATAATATCAAGTAATATTATAAATCAACTATAAACTCAACATGTAGCAACAAGTATTATAATCGTCAATAAATACCATCAAGTTATCCATGAGAACTCAAGCCTCAATACCATACTCATTTGGAATTAAGTTCATTATGTTGAGTATATTAACATCTTTCGAGATTCATTATCTTTCTTCCTCTTGTGTCGGTACGTGACAATCTGATCCCCTACTACTATGTTCGGACGTGACACTCCGATCCCCTATATGTGTCGGAACGTGACACTCCGATCCCCTATATGTGTCGGAACGTGACACTCCGATCCCCTATAGTGTCGGTACGTGACACTCCGATCCCCTACATCTACGTGTCGGTTCGTGACACCCGTCCCACTAATACTATGTGTGGAACGTGACACTCCGACCAATCTCCCAATTCTATGTGTCGGAACGTGACACTCCGATCCACTAATCTCATTAATCCGTTCATCAAGCTTCTCTATACCAAGGCATCATCAATCCCAATCACTTTAATTCATCAAGCCTTCTTTTATACCAAGGCATTATCATTAATATCATAGATTAAAGTTTCTTCAAGTTTTGGGATTCAATGGTTTTCATCATGCTTGTTTTATCTCAAAATCACATAATTGTTCATGCAAGCATACAATAAGCATATAGACAGGTTTACATATCATCAACACAATATTATTCACTATTAGAGTTCAATACGAGTATCGTAATATAAACCATAACCTACCTCCACCGAAGAATTGGAATCCACAAGAAATTTCCCAAGCTTGCTATTCTCCTCAACCATTCGATCGATCTGCTCTCTCTCTTTCTGTCTTTCTCTTTGTTTTATTCAAACCTTTTCCTTTACCCTAATCAATCATATAATTAAGTGTGAAAAAGGACATAAAACCCCACTAATTCACTTAAGGTTACCCTTTTAACCCCTAAGTAATAGACTTATTAATGTTAACCCTCAATCTTTATATTTAAGGAAAGAATAGTCAAAACGACCCTTAAAACGTGTGGAGAAATCCTAAAATGTCTGGGACTGCGTGACCTGTGACGGGCCGTCATGCCTGCGACGGTCCGTCACGATGGTCGTCGCACCTGCCCAAAATCCCACCGTCACCACGACGATGTGTGACGGTCCGTCACGCCTGTGACGGTCCGTCCTGCACGTCCGTCATGGCGGTCAGAAAACTCGTTTCTCGAACCAAATTCTCAAACGTTGAAGTATTTTGCAACGGAAACTCACGACGGTTCGTCGTGGATGTGACGGCACGTCCTGCAGGTCCGTCACAATTTACAGAGAGTCGATTTTAATATCCAAATTGAAGAATCCTAAGTGTCCTGGAACGACACTCCCTCGACGGGCCGTCGTGACCACGACGGTCCGTCGTGACACTCGTCGTTCCAGCCAGTTTTTCCAGAATTAAAAATCTGCTGCTCAAACGACTAAACAGGTCGTTACAGGTCCTCTAGGGATGCCACTCAATGGTTAATAAGATAGCTTTTTGACATTCTTAGATATGGTTTCATTCCGTTCCAACCAACCTACCTTTAATTCCATCATTCAAACAACAAGGATACTATTACGACTTTCAACTTAAAGGATATCTTAATGTGCATTCTGGTTTGAATGTTCTATGTTAATGACCCTCTTAATATGTTCAAGGTCATGTTTCACTTATACCCGCACATACATGGCAAGTTACATAAACCTACTACGTCAAGATTTCAAATTCACATTCTTCATGTATCAAATAGAGGGATATATGTCTAACTAGACAAGACACACATCATAATCTTATCACATATACCGTAACATTCAAATAGCACATAGGAATAACTAAGTCTACCACAAGTCACCTTATTCACTTCTATAGAAACATTAACATTTTCCATCATAAAACTCATTTAGTCAATTGGAAAGAATCGTACTTCAACATCAAGAATATACACATAAAGACATCACCATAGTATATCATGATCACCTAAAATAAATTAGGAGCACACATGTTTTAACTTTACACATATGCTTAAACATATTAAGACTTCGCATTCATCAACTACAAAACTATAACATAATAATATCAAGATTCATAATGTAATGTCGACAAGGCCTTGTTCTTCACAAGTATAACACATAAGCACCGCCACCATAATTTTACCATACAAATAAGCACAATTAAATATCTACACTACACAATATAGAGAGAATTGGGTAAAAATACAACCACTACATCAAGAGCATCTCCAATCCATAGCCATTCCACAAATTTAATTCACAAAGACTCTTGCAATTAACCATATAGACCAATCCAAATCAATAATCAAACAATCCAATGAACTAACAAGATATGATATGAAAATTACAAAACTGAGGAAACGTATGTACAATTCTAACATGATCTTCAAATAATTCAATAGCCCAACATTAAATAAATATGACTTCAGTCCTATCAAGCAATGATCAACTCACCCACGTTAGAGCCAAAATTAGAATTACGTGATTTGCATGGATTCATAGAGTTTTTGACCTAAAATCATCTAATTAAAATCAATTGAATAATAAATAATTGATTAAAATCGTTTTATGCAAAAAACCATGGCTAGAATTCAATTTAGAAGGTTTCATGTTTTCACAAGTGGTAGAAAATCCTTTGAAGTGTGGATCCTTGACGAAAGATAGTTCAAGGATGAAACACCAAACCTTGATTTATGAAAAAGGCACGAAAATGAAGAAGATTTGATGGAGAAATCAAGCTGCAATCTCCAACTTTTAAATCTTTAATGGTGTTCTAGAGGATTCTTCGTTGTGGTTTGGGTTTCGATTTTTAAAAATGAACTTAATTTTGGGTTCTAGACTTATAAAACCATGTAAAATACACAAACATCCTATGAGTAACTGTACCAAACTATTTTTATAATGGTAGGTTAAATTCTCAATACACCCTTGGTTTTGCGGAGACACCTATATAAAATTTGGAGGTGTCAGTTGATGGACCAACGCACGAGCCATAGACCCATCGACATGTTGTGCTCGCAAAAGTCGTATGGGTCACATACTTTAAAAATGGTGCCTTAATATCCAACATCTAGATGTGAAACGACTACCCAAATGAAGTGTCGTTACCTAGAACACGAGGCGTCGTTTGCCATTAATCTATGGGAATGTTTTGGTAGGTTTGACTTAAAGGGTCCTCAACCCTTAAGGTGGTCCTTGGGAAGTTGTTCTAGGAAATTTCAAACCCAAATACACTCGTATAGATATAGGAACCTATCACGTCAATTTGAACTAAAACAAACACGTAAAACATACAAAGGCGTGTTAGAATGCATAAGCACGTCTCAAGGCTAACTTTTGAACGTTCTTGGATGTTTGACTTACAAACGCTCCCAAATATTATGGACATGCCTCTAAACATTATGATTAACCATTTTAAGATTTAAGAACCTCATGACACGCATGTTAGGCACTAGTTTAACCTAGTTCGTTTTAAGGATGTTACTGTAGCATCCCATAATACTATTCATATCAAGTGTTCCTATGAAGTCACACTACACTAGGCACATCATATTCAATAAGATCCAACATATGCATTTAACCTTAGACATAATACCAACATACTTAATAGACCTCATATAAAGAACTCATTCATTTATTACATCATAGTCATTGTCTATATAGTATTTATGAACATATAAAGAAAATATACAAGTCCATACTATTAATATTTCCCTAATGAAACCATAGACATCATTGCACATTTAGAGTTGAATTCTTCAATATATTACTAGACTTCATAGCCCCAATCTAAGTCATTCTTAATGCTAAAATCCTAATATAGGCCATAGTAGACTAACCCCTTGTATAAGATCATGTAATTATCTCATTAGGTCTAACAAAAGAACATACTTTAATAAATAAACCATCATCATGTGAGAATGACATGATATATTAATCATAATAATAATAAGCATAAGAGAATTCCTTCCAATCCTTCATAACGTTAATGTCACTTCCGGAGAGCACCCGTTAGACGTAACTGGTGTTGTCGTCCTCGGAGAGGACTAACCATAGTCTCTTAGAATTCGTCATTACATATCATAGGTTAAAAAGTGGAAAAATTATAACTTTTCAGATATATATATATATATATATATATATATATATATATATATATATATATATATATATATATATATATATATATATATATATATATATATATATCATGAGGTTTACATAGACCTCTTGCTTAGACGTAATATATATATAGGGAGTTTACTTAGACTCCTCGTATAATAAGCTTGCGTAGGCTTCTACTTCTATTCTTCATATACAATATACAAGATAGAGTTAAACAATAATGTCTCATATAAAACCATGTAAGTTTGAATAGAACAATTCCAGCATAGCCCATACATAAATGTATAATTCCCACTTAGGGTTAACAATAATGTCTTGAACAATAAGAGTGAAACGAATATCATTATACTATAGCAAGTCAGATAGGTTGAACGAGAAAAGGCATCATCCTAAGATCTTAAGGACGTACCCACACTTGGAGAAATTATCCAAGCCTTCCTTGCAAATTGGTCATGAACCTTTACACCACCAAAACGTAAAATGCTGGGGATAAAAGGAGAAATATGGTTTAATACACAACTTATAGTATGTATGGGAACGTATGTTCGCACAATTTAGATATCATTTTAAAAGTAACATTAGTTCACAATCATGCCAAGTTACTTTGAAAAGACTTATGAACAACAAAGAACACATATAAGATAATAATCATATATTCCTTCGGAAAATAACATATTCAACACAAGACGAGGATCATCAAGTTAAGTCAAGTAAAGTCAACATGTGTATGGAATATTATAACATTAGCCAAAAAAAATCTATCATCACGTTATAACAACAAAGCATGTTTAAAAATTTGTAGTGTTAAAACATAAGACAAGCCCTTACTCATGAATCCTTACCAATACTACTAGTTCAACGGCAAAGTAAATCCCCATAACCCCACTCAACAAAGTAAACCAACCAAATGATCACAAGTAATGTCTCACTTCATATAGCACAACATCATGAGTATTCGTTACCATATATAACAATATAGACAAACAAAATGTTCATAAGTGAAACCAACATCACATAGTATTATCAATATTTAAAGTCGTCATATGAACATCATTTACTTTATAAGATAACAAGAACAACCTTCTAGGACTTCCCAAGGCCAACCTGTGCAATGTCTAGGTAGAGTCCCATACCCCTACCTAGACTAAGTCAAACCCCTTAAGTCCTCATAGTTAGAGTCCACTTCATCACTTCATTTACTTTCGGGAACATCTTGCCTTAACTTGCATTGACTACATGAGCTTATGAGGAATTTTAGGTTATGGAACCTTACACTCAAAGAAGGTGGACTACTTGCCATGGTAGTACCAAACATAACATAGAATCTATGTGGTTCCACTAGCAAGTACTCCTATGGAGAAACATAGTTCAAGAATAAGGAGACGTGTTTGATACCCTCTTTATGCCATTGGCATTGTAATCTCTATATAATGAGTACAATAGTGAACCTACCTTCGCCGCTTTTGAAGGGACACCCCTCACTACTAGTTAAGTCGGTGTTAATCTTGATTAACTTTCTAAATGTATTTCTTTAACAATAATAACTTAGTTTAGTTCATAGGATAATAACTCTTATTATAGTCATAGTCAATATCTCAATAGGAATTGCATGAGAATGTCCTTTCATTACAACCCTCATATGTGAGATTAATAGATTACCATCATCATGTCATAGTAAGACACATAGGTAATTCCTAACCATCCCTATATCATCTAATCTTAATCATAATCTCCCAATTCATATTACCAAGACATTTCAATTGCATCATCATACCAACACCTACTTAATTAAATAACAAGATAAGCTTCAATTGAACTTCACAATCTAGTACAAGCCATTAAAATTGAAGTAAATGTTAAATATCATAAGGTCCTATCAATTCTCCTTCAAAAGCCATAATATATGGTTTTACCATCAGCCAACCAATTTCAACCAATAATAGGTGTACCAACACCAAATAGTTGTAGTTAACACAATAAGTATGTTAATTGTATCATCACTATCCAAATTATCTTCAATTCATAACCTAGGATTATAGGATAAGGATTAATAATGAATTCTTCATGAAATAGATTCAATCCCAACAATAAGTACCCTAGGAAGTCCATCAATTAATTATAATAGTTAAAACAAGTATAAAAATCAATATATCCTTCAATTCCAATCAATTCACAAAAAATATCCACGATTTGGGGGAATTCGGGAAAGTTCATGAATCAAAAGAAATTACCATTAATAAAAATCAATTACTCAGCAATATATGGTAAATTATTGATAGGAAATAAAAATTAATCATATTAAATCATCTATTTCAAGGTTAGAAGAAAACCCATTTGTAGAGAAAACCCTAAGAATTGGGTGATTTAGAAATTAAATTTTAGTGGATCTCTTGGAAAAAGGAATACAAAGAGTGTAGAAGCCATACCTTAATGAAGCTTAATACATAAAATTCAAGTTAAATACTAGAGAAATTGGTCTTCTTTTTCAAGATTTCTTCCTTCAATGGAGGTTGAGTTGAAAAAGAAGGTAGAGAGAGGTGAGAGCTTTTGGACTTTTATTTGGGTATTTGATTTGAGGGAGTGAAATTGACATATAACTGACCTAAAACCAATATATCATCTTCCCCTAAATTACCAAAAAGACCCCTCACTTAATTGGTTCTTTTTGTGAAGTCAAGATTGACTTAATGCGAACAAATCAATGAAGTAGTTGCGCGTCGCGGGGGCAGTTCAAATACTTTTATTTTTTTTTAAATTGGGGTAGAGGCAGTGAGCCTCGTGAAGTATCAGCTTCGCATGGAAAATATTATCCTTCCTTGTGCTAGCTGCTCGACAAGTGGCTTGTTCCATATCTTGGCTGCCGCAAACTACTTTTACAGCTTGCTTGCCCATGTCCGGGTCCTCCTCAAGGACCCCTCGGCTTGTCCTTTGGGAGTATTGACTGGACATATGGACCCTTTATACTATATTTTAACTATTTAAATTATTTTTTACATGTTTTATACTTAATATGTCACTCCAAAACCTTCACCAAAGATAGGGACGTTTACTAATTCAATGTAGCTAGTTTAAAGACGTCAAGGTCTTTCTTTGTCGTTTTGTCTCTAATAATTCCTATATAAGTTTATTACATTAACATTGATTTGTAAACATCTTTTTAACAATTATTTAGCAGGCGAGTCTCTATTCTATGTCATGGAACTTCGGGAGTGTTACATTATCCCCCCCCCTTAGTAACACTGATTCCCGAATGACCCTCAAATCTTTTGTAGGGTAAGGATAGAGTTAAAACTAGAAGCCCAACAAACAACATACATCATCAAAATTAGTTACATATCATAGAATTACATCACAACTACATTCAACTTATATTAAAAAACTTTACATATAACAACTCAACTCATAACACATAAGAGCTCAACATATCATAACACAATATGAGGAATTTCCATCTCAACATCAATATGAGCTCAAAATGACATTAACGAGTTACCATGCTATTCATCAAAAGACAACATAACTAGACCAAAAAAATCTCAAGAAGACAAAATATATATTTTACATAAGTGCAAGTTAACACGAAAAGCCTATTTTATGATTGACTCATTTTGACACTAACTTTACCAAAATATGCACATCATATATTATTATAAGCATGAAGCTGTCAACTTAAAAGTTGAATTACTATTTTGCCCTTATTTTATCTCTAAACTAAATAAATATTAATACATAATTAATTTAATATTAGATAATATTTTTTTATTTAAATTCATGCCTCTAGACACAATG
The DNA here is from genome assembly GCA_027705065.1 of Solanum peruvianum. NCBI lineage: Eukaryota > Viridiplantae > Streptophyta > Magnoliopsida > Solanales > Solanaceae > Solanum > Solanum peruvianum. Next base: position 11,271,624 of record JAKWJD010001758.1, on the reverse strand, counting down.
GTTCAAATTCTTTTGGGAAATAGTTACAAGAAGAGGAAAGACAAAAAGTTGTATTTTTCTTAATAAATGTGTATATCAATTCTTCTTTATCAAAATCAATTTAATTTTGGCTTGGGACTATTTTAGTGATTATTTCTTTATCACCTTTTGTTGTTAATAGAGAAAAGATATACAAGAAGTAGTATAGACACTAAAGGTAATTTCATTCATATTAAATCTTTATGTTTTTTCTTTTTTATTATTTTATTTATTTAATCTTGATTTTGTTTATTGTATTTTAATATGTTTTCTTTAAGTTTTTGATTTTGTTTTCATCAAATTGTGCTAAGAATGTGTAATACAATTTGTTAATTTTGTGTGATCTTTTTAGTGTTATTTGCTTTTGATTCTTCTTTCTTAATATTAGATTTTGATGTATTCTTTGAATATCAACTTTTTTATTGGTTTTATGGTATTTGATATGCTTAGCCTCATTATGGTTTCAATCTAAAATAGAAGAGGTTTACACAGTTATTTTATTTTATTTTTGTGTGGTCTTGTTCATATGTTGTATCATTGAATGTTTCTTTATATTTATTTTTTGACTATTTTTAGTAATTTTGAAATGTATTCTCGAGGTTTTGCTCAATTTTATACGTTATGTGATAGTTTTCTATTTTTTATCTTGGGATTTCAATTTTTGTTGGTTCTTTGACGAACTTTTTCATCCTTTAAGAAATGTAGTTATTACTGTCAACACATAGTATAGGATCATAGAGACATTTACTTTCAGAAAGTCATCGTAGTAATGCAACTTTTATGGTAACAATTAAAATAATATTGTTGAACCTCACTTTTATGGTACCAATTAAATTGAAAAGTCATGCATATATATAATACAAGTGTATGTAATACAAATGACCAGTGAATAAATATATGGTTCTCATATCTATATTTGATAATAGGGTAAAATTACTTGACGTTTCAATTAATTCACAAAATTTGGAGTATACATGTCACCCTTCATTGTTTCAAGTTTATGATTATTTTTCTAAAAATCTACTTTATGCCTCATTTATACATTTTATAGTTGTGTCATTTAAAAAAAAACGAAATATTAATTAATAGGGTACACGTGCGTTGTACTTGAGCAAAGACTAGTATTGGAAAAAAAAAAGAGAAATTCATATTATTCACTATTTTCATTATTAATTGGAACAACTAAACTTAATAAGCCAAGAAAGTAGAACAAGGGGACTTCATGTCGGCCTCAGCGTCCTATGTTACTTCCTCAACTAGGTTGTTTCTTCATAAAACTTTTACGAGAGCCACCTCTTTTTTCCTCAAATTCTTTACTTACCGGTCAAGGATTTTAACTGGAACATCTTCATAGGAGAGTTTCTCATCCACACCTATACCCTTAATAAGAAAAATAGACTCAGGATCATCGATGCACTTCTTAAGCATAGAGACATAGAAAACAAGATGAGCATAAGTTAGAGCACTAAGTAATCTCAACTTGTACGCAACCTTGCCAACCCTTTGAAAAATTTCATAGGGACCCAAATAATGAGGACTCAATTTTCCTTTCTTGATAAATCTCATCAACCCTTTCATGGGTGAAATTTTCAAATATACTTTATCACCTTCTTAAATTAGAGTTCTGTTCTCCTATATTTGTCATAAGACCTTTGCTGACTATAGGCCTCCTTCAACCTATCCTTTATGACACGAACTTTTTCAAAGTTCATATAATAATTTGGGACCAAGGAGTAAAGACTCACCAAGTTCAAACCACCCAACCGGGGATCTACATCTCCTATCATACAATGCTACAAAAGGATCTATGGATACAGTCGAATGGTAACTATTGTTATAAGAAACTGAACCCAAGGATATTTTTCATCTCAACTTTCATTGAAGTCTATAACACAAGCTCTAAGCATATCCTCAAGGGTTCGGATAGTACGCGCCGCTTGACCATCCGTTTGGGGATCATACCGATGCTTAACTTCAAATTTGTGCCTAACCTTTTTTCGAATGACCTCCAAAATGTGGATGTGAATTCTGCTCCGTTATCCAGTTTGATGAATAACGAAATACAATGAAGACACACAGTTTCATCTATGAAGATCTTTGCATAATCCTCTTTAGAGTAGTGGACTTGACAGGGATAAAATGAGCGGATTATGTCAATCTATCCACGACAACCGATATAGAGTAATTTTTCCTTCTAATCCGAGGGAAACCCACTACGAACCATATTAATGTCTTCCCATTCCAAGTGGGAACTTACATTTTTTGGAGTAAGCCACCTGACTTTCGGTTCTCGACTTTCACTTGTTGGCAGTTCGTACACCTTGCAACAAATTACGCTATGTCCTTTTTTAATCCATCCCACTGAATTAATTTTCTAAGGTCATGATTCGTCATAGTAGAGATCAAATGAATAGAATAACGGGAACCATGATCTTCCTCAAGAATCTGGTTTCTCAAGTCAATAACATTGGGTACACACAACCTTTCTTGATACATAATTACACCATTCCCCACTAAGGAGAATGACACATTAATCTTAACAAGAACAGATCCCTTCAACTCCATAAATGATGAATCAAGGTGTTGCTTAGACTTCACCTTAACCATCAATGACGATTCGTAGTTATGATGGACCATAATAAAACCATTTAGCGAATCTTCCAATCTAACACTCAAACAAGCCAACCAATGAACATCTTTTAGTAGGTCTTTTGTAACACTTCAAAAATAAAAGATGAATCTTAAAGCCTAAAATAGGTTCCATGAGGTGTAGAAAATATTTTTAACACCTATTCTAATTAATATAGGTCATTTAGGAAGTTTAGGAACAATAATATCCATGAACGTCCATGACGTTCGGAAACTAGTTTTAAGGGGTACTGGCGTGCCTTAGACTATTAGACTAGCTTTTAAGACTCAGAAATCCATGAAATTAGGTGGGAGGGTTCATAACAAGTGTTAAAAATAATACGTGGTGGAAATGCCTAGGTACAATTTCCCCTGAACCAACAAAGGTCACTTGAGGAGGACCATAGCACGTAGGAGGCAACACTGCATAGACAGTGTCCAACCACGAGAAGACATCAACGGCTCGTGAAAGGGGAGTCGATGCCCACTGTTGTCCCACACATAGAAATATTGATGGATCCCTCTCCTGAACAAGTATCATACCATGATGACGGTTGTGCAGGACGGAGGGGTGAGCAACCATTGACTCACAAACGGCCCGTCGATGGGGCTCTATCTGTGAGGTTCCATTTTTCTGAAAAATGCATTTGGAGTTTATTTAAAAATTAAAGGAAGATCATAACTTATTTAACGCCCCCCCCCCCATATAAATACCCCAACCCTCAATAGCCTAAATACAACTCACAAAAATAAACTCTCTTCCTTCTCTCTTTTTTTCTCTCTCTATTTGAACATACCGTTAGAGAAAATCTAGGGTGGGGTTTTAGAAGATGGAAAGGGACAATTTGACTAAAAAACTTTCATCAAACGTTAAGGTATGGGATCTAATTGACCTTTGAGACCTCTTTGCTCAAAAGGTTCCTTCAAAATGTTCTCAAAAGTTTGTTTTTCATGTGGGTTCTTCTCCATCTCGAAATAAGGGTTATGAATTGAATTTTATATGCTATATAATGGATAATATGAATATATTAACATGTATTTTAACTTTATTATAAGGACATGATAATTAACCCTTAACCCTGGGTTTCATGTTGATGTGAATTGGGTTGTTATCGATTCAATAGAATTGATTATTAGTTAAATAACTCTTAGATGATGTTGTTACGTTATCATGAAAAAATTAAGATGAATTCTAGTCTTGCATACTAGTTCTTGAGAAGTGATCCAGGTTAGGGAAATTGACAAAAGTATCTTGGTTTAGTCTTTGATTTATTATTGAATTATGGTATAGTAACTCTTCTAGTATTGTTATCATATTTATTATTCCTAGAGGTCGTATCATCTCTTGTATAAAATCATGCAAAATTATCTCTAAAGTTTGTATATACAAAATTGTAAAAGTCAATGATCCCGACTCCGAAATTCCTTCCATTGAGTCGGTCCCCGTAGTTAGTGACTTTCCGTAGGATTTTCCGAATGACCTTCCCGGTATTCCTCCCGAATGGGAAATTGATTTTTATATTGATTTTCTACAGATTACAAATTTATTTCAATTCCTCCTTATCTGATGGCTCCGGCCAAATTGAATGAGTAGAGACTCAACTCACGGATTTACTAGACAAGGGTTCTATAAGGCCTAGTATTTCTCCGTATGGTACTCCGGTATTTTTTGTTAGGAGGAAGGATGGATCTTTAAGAATGTGTATTGACTATTGTTAACTGAACAAGGTCAGTATTCAGAATAAGTATTCTCTCTCTCATATTGACGACTTGTAAAATAAACTCCAGGGGGCGAGCTAGTTTTCAAAAATCTAATTGAGGTCGGGTATAACCAACATAGGGTGAGAGGTAAGGATGTACCAAAGACGACATTTTTAACTATGTATGAGCACTATGATTTCTTCGTAATGTACTTCGATCTCTCTAATGTTTAGTCGGCTTTTATGTACGTAATAAACAGGGTGTTTTGAAGTCACGTAGATTTATTTGAAATTGTATTCATTGAATATATCTTGGTATATTCGAAGAATGAGAGTGACCATATGGGTCATTTGAGGGCAGTATTGCAAACCCTCAAGGAACATCAATTGTTTGCAAAATATAGTAAGTGTGAATTTTGATTGAGGTCATATGAATTTCATGGGAATGTCATCTATAGTGAAGGAGTTGAGGTAGAGCCAAGGAAAATGGAGGCTGTAAAAATTGACTTAGGTCATTGAATCCAACCGGCATTAGGAGTTTATTGGGTTTAGCGGGTTATTATCGGAGGTTCATGGATGGTTTTGCGTCCATTGCATCTCCCTTGACTACTTTTACCCATAAGTATAATAAATATGAGTGCTTGGAGGCATGCGAGAAAAGTTTCAATTTGTTGAAAGATAGGCTTGCTTCCGCTTCGGTGTTGACCTTACCGAAGGATACAATGGTTTTTTTTGTATATTGTGATGCATCCCGTGTGGATTTGGGGTGTGTGCTTATGCAACATGGGAAGGTGATAGACTATGCTTCTATCCAACTTAAGGTATATAAGAGAAACGATCCCACTCATGACCTTGAGTTAGCAGGTGTGGTGTTTGCTTTAAACGTATGGAGGCATTACTTGTACGATGTCCACGTAGATGTCTTTACTGAATATAAGAGTCTCCAATATGTATTTACCCAAAAGGAGTTGAAGCTCTATTAAAGAAGGTGGTTAGAGTTGTTGAAAGATTATGTTATAAGTGTCCTTTATCACCCCGACAAGGCTAATATGGTTGCGGATGTCCTAAGTAGTATGACTATAGATAGTGTATCTCACATTGATGAAGCCAAGAAAGACTTAGTGAAGGAAGTCTATAGGTTATCTATTTTGGGGGTGAGTTTTGAAGTTTCTCTGAATGGTGGTGCTATGGTGCGTCATAATTCCGATTCATCTTTAGTGGTTGAGGTGCAGTCCAAAAAACAACTTGATTAACCATTAATGTAGTTGAAAAGATCGATTCTCAACAATTTAAATGACTCATTTTTCTTTGGGGGGTGGTGTGTTGAGGTCCCAAGGGATATTATGTGTTCCCTATGTAGATGGGTTGAGATACCGTATCCTTGAAGAAGCCCATGGGGTCCGCTACTCTATTAATCCGGGTTCGACGAAATTGTACCATGATATAAGGAAATTTATTGGTGGGAAAGTATGAAAAATTACATAGAGGAGTTTGTTCCTAAGTGGCCGAATTGCCAACAAGTAAAAGCCAAACATCAAAAGCCGGGTGTCTTCCTACAAGAGATAAAAAAATTCCTACTTGGAAGTGTGAAGACACCAATAACGACTTTATAGTGTGTTTACCTCGGACTCAAAGGTCATATAATTCCATATGGGTGGTTGTCGATAGGTTGACTAAGTCCACTCGTTTTATTCCTATCAAGTCTACTTATTCGGCGGAAGATTATGCTAGGATCTTCATAGATGGGATTGTGTGTATCCATGGTATTCCGTTATCCATCATATCGGATCGGGGTGCAAAATTCACATCTAGGTTTTGGATGGTCAATCAAAAAACTCTATTAAAACCCTTGAGAATACGCTTAGGGCTTGCGTTATTAATTTTTAAGGGAATTGGGATAACCATTTTCTTTTGGTGGAGTTTTCTATAATAATACTTTTTGTTCATTGATATACCGTGGTTTCACGGTATTATTAATACTTTTTCCTTAAGTTTAGTGTGTCCAAAAGCCTTTTTGTTGTAATTTTTATATAAGTTTCTCATTATTTGCAGGAAATATGTCCAAAGATGAATGCGGAGGTTTTTGAGCGAAGAAATGCTGAAGAGACCACCTACGGAGATCGTGACGGTCCGTCATCTTGTGACGGTCCGTCATGCTCGTGATAGTCTGTCATCTTGTGATGGTCTGTCATGCTCGTGACAGTCCGTAGGTGGCAGCGTAGTGCAGTTGCTGAAAGAAGATGGGGAAGTCTGACCAAGTGTGGGGTTAAGCAAAGCGTGACGGACCGTCGTATCCATTATAGTCCATCATGCAGGTTCGTCATAAAGATCAGAGAAGTAGTCCCAGTACCCATATTCCAAGAGTTCAAGTGTTTTAAAACGGATACCCTCAACGGACCGTTGTGCCTGTGACAATCCGTCATACCTGCCGTTAAAGGGTAATGAAGAGAGCAGCAGAAGAAATGGCAAAAGTAGGGGTTGATGGAATCCATAACGGCCCGTCGTGACCACGACGATCCATCGCGAAGTCCGTCGACCCAGCCGCGTTTTGACAAATTTCCAGCAAATAGAGTCCTTGTTTAATTAGTTTTTTATTTTCTATAAATAGTTCGAAAAACCTCATTTTTAGGTGAGACTCTGGATTATTTGGTTAGACTTTTGATTATTTTAGACCTTTTTGTGAGATTCTTGATTATTTTGAGATTCTTATAATTGATTGTTGGTGATTTTTGTTGATTAATCAAGTGAACTTTCAGATTTTACTCTTTCTCATAAAGTAAATGCATGAATTCTTATATCATATATTTGAATATTGTGATTATGACTATATGTAACTAAACTCCATAACTAGGTTTGTGGGAACCATAGGCGAATAATCAGGTAAAATCTAACTAAAATAACAATTCTACAATAGTGTCTTGCATTTTTTGATAATTCTTTCGCTTAGAAGTCTTTTTAACGGATGGCCAACGTTAGAACTCGCATTAATACTACTTGCCGGACAAAGGAGGTAGATAATAGGAAAAGAATTATCAACATAGATTTAGTGTATACTATCTAATAGGCTAGTATTGATTGGTACGAGGTAATAACTTAGTCAAATATCGAAAACGATGCTTAATATGATGTAAAGATAAGGGTTAGGATAGCAACACACGTAGCCGGACCAAAGTGCGGAGTGAAATTTTCTCGATGACGGACCAAAGATTTACAAATACATGACTTATCACTTTGCATGCAAGATACTAGGAAAGAATTGTTATAGTTAGAATTATCAAGTTATGAAGTTGTGGGGAACACGTAAACCCTAGTTACTTTGATTAATTGATAAAACTCCAACATTCGATGTTGCTAGTTGTCTCCTTTAATATTACTAGTTATTTTCATTTATTTAGGAATAGAAACCCCCTTTTTATCATTTTTGCTTTCCGAGGAAGTAATTGGTTGAACGATAGTAATAATAGATTGAAGTTAAGTCTAAACTATTTTCCTCGTGAGAACGATCCCAACCTCACTAGTTGGATTATTTTCTTGACACGACCGCTTTACTTCTTATTTGAGAAGTAGTTTGAGCGTATCAAATTTTGACGCCGTTGCCATAGCCTCTGTAGTATGCTTGGGGCCGTGGAGCAAGATTTTGTCCCCTCTGTTGGTGTTCACTCGGGGCATCAAGTAACAACTGGCCATGAACATCAACCCGATTAATTTCATCGTATTTATGCATGCTATCACTATTAGGCTTGAATTATGTGGAATAAGACAATGACACAAACTCACCATGCACTAACACCTATCCTCTTCAATTTTTCACCGAGGTGCTAATATTTTCGGTACTGCAACTAGTGTCCTAACTTCGAAACAAAATCCTCATTTTTCACACAATGATTTCAGTTTGAGTATACGGATTACTTTTCAACACTCACTCTCAGAACAGATTCACACTCATTCATAACTATTGCCATAAGCTTGCCCTTATTTTCACTACTTTAAGTTCGCTATACAACCTTTAGGATTATGATAGGACTTTATTAGCTTGTAACACAGGCTAATGGTCATGTAGGGTATATTTAGTTATACTTTAGTGACTTTTTTCCATCGTTGACATATCGGCTAAACATACCATTTTCTATCATTTTATTTTGCCCAGTTTCCCATATTCTTTCACCTTGCTATTTTCCCTTTTTTCTTCATTTGTGTAATTGACTCTCTTCATTTCTTTCTTGTATTTCTTGTAATTTGTTTTTTTTACTTTTCTTTCAACTAATTCTTGAGTCACTTTACTTTTATTCTTTTTCTCTCTTTTTTCTTTCAACCCTACTTTCCCTAGCATTACTCATAATAGCCACCCTCAACTCATGGTTTTGCCATGAGTCAAAGTACACAATATCCAAAGTTGGTTCAGGGCCATAAAAAGGTTGTTTACTGCATTAGCCACCCTCAACTTATGCTTTTGGCATAAGCTGAGGTGCACATGTCCAAGGAGGGACCAGGATCAACACATTATTCCCAGAAAATATAAGTTGGGGTGAAAAAGAAAGGCCTAATTTAAGCTCAAATAATTTGGATCAAATAAGGATAAATTTCATTTTGTTTTTTTTTATTTAGGCTAAAAATGGTCTATATTGAATAAGGGCCTATGATCCTTTCCTAATTGTCTATTACAGCTTAATTTTAGCAGGACTAACCAGGAATGTTCTAGATCAGTACAAATAGTTGACTATTCAAATCTTCCTCACACTCACTTGACATCTCATCACTCTACCAGATTATTAGACACCTAGTTCGAATTTTAGACTTAGGTTCATGTAGTGGTGTACCTCTAGGTCATGCTTAGAGCCACACATTTATCAATTACTCTACCTAGTCATGCATCATTTTACATTTTATCAGGATATCATTTTAGCCATCATGCTCCAGAATTAAACTACGTATATAAGACATAGACATGCCGATTCAACAGAAAAAGTAATCAGTCTCTTGTGGAAAAAGAACACGGGCAAGAAAACCCTAAAAGAGGATAGTGAATTGTGCTACTCAGACTTCACCCTAGCACTCACTTTCCATTTACCCCACCCCAACAAATAGACATGCAATTCTCCCCAATGCGTAAAAAAATTCAAATATTAGAGTGGTAGGTGAAGCAAACCTGCGGCGCAAAGCGTCGACGATCAGCAAGCTGGTGGGTCCGGTTCCCCGGAACCTACCACCTCTATAATTTGGACACCCTCAGTTGTGTCCTCAGCATCAATAGCACTATCAGCAGTGCCTCCCGCTATCTCCACAGTTCTGGAGCTAGACGCCCCAGCAGCCAACTCTCCTGCTCTCAACTGACGCGCCTCCTCTTAAGCAAGCGAGGCTCTCCTCGCAACCTCCATCTCACGGCTCTCCTTCTTCCATGCTCGAGCTTCATCCTCATCTTGACCCGTACGCCACTTAACATGCTCTCGAGGGGTATATGGTGGAATTTCTGAAGTGGCGAATAGGGCTGCCATCACTGTGTCTTAAGTAGTCTCTGGAGAAGTGGCCTCTGACTCAGGCACCCTAGCCTCTAATATCATATCCATATCTGCGCGAAGATTGTCGACCGCAACCTGAAGGGTTAACACATCCACCGGAGGGGCTGGACGGGCTAGCACCCGCAACTCGAAAGTGTCCAAGCGCTGATGAACCTCAGCAATCTTCCGCTCTGTGTGCTGGAACATTCTCCGCTCCAAGCGATCTTTTGCCTTGGGAATAGACCTCTGCATCCAAGGACGGATATGATGCAGAAGTGTAGCCATTTGCGCCTCTAATTTTTGGACCCTAGCAAGCGGGACCAGAGCGGGTAAAGTGGTTGAGCGAGAGGAGCTCGGGGCAGTGCTACTAGACGGGATAGACTCAATTGGGGTAGTGTCTATGAAAGACTCCTACATAGCCGTGCGGGTTTGTGCTACCGTATCAGCAAAAATGTCAACAAGTGGGGGCAACTCTAGACTGGTCCCTGTGCGTGGAGCCAACTCATTGTCCTTATCCCTATAAGGCCGATATAAACAGTGCCCAGAGGGGTCTTGAGCTGATCAACGTGCCATATAGGCACACCTGCGGACCTGCATAGGGAAAATATCATGCACGGGATAGGGTAAGTAGTTGTGACCTTAAAAGCCCTCTCGTGCTTGACCGCCTGTAGAAGCCACACAAAATCCACCTCAAACCCGGCTATCATCGCCGCCATCATTACTGCTTGATCCCATGTGACGATTTTATCAGCGCTTGTGGGGGTAAGGTAGTGGCGAACAATCAACCACAAAAACATTGTCGTGAAAGTCAGATTGGCCTTCTTGATGGCCTCATTAGGCTCGGTCACCTAGTAGGCACCCTCTACATTAACGTACAAGTGCAGGGTCATCCACCTCTTTGTGGTCTCTCTGAACGATGGCTCCCGCATGAATTGGCCATCTTTAACAATCTGCCATCAATAGTCAAACTCGGCAGTTAGAGGGGTCCGATTAGCATTATCATCCTCTCCATATAGAAACCGGCAGATGGAAGGCAGGGAGATATCAACCTGAATGCCACTTACTCGGACCTGCTGAAGTGGGGCCTGTTTTGCGGGGGCAGCCCGCCTATCAATCTGTGATCGGAGAGTCACTACGTAGGATGCATAGAACTCTCGGACAAGATCTTCACTATAACATCCCAACCGACGTGCTGTCCACTCCAGTCGATGTCTGGTGAAGAGATTGTGGATCTCAGGCATCGTCGGGAGACTTCCCGCCAGGACCCGCCGCTCCAATTAAATGTCTGAGTCATAACTCTTTTGTCATTCAGGACTTTGCATCGGAATAGACTCGAAACTGCCCGTCGACACACGACCGGTTGGGCTGGTCATTAACCAGGGTGAGAGCACGATCTGGTGAACTGGGTGTGGATTCTGAACTGTCAGCCTCATCAGACGAGGCCGACGCTGCAGCGGTTGCGAGTGCGGGAACCTCAGCAGATCCGAAGGCTTCCTCCGACCACGAAACTCCTAAGGAGCCAGACGCTCCTTCTTCATTAGTGGCTGACCCGGAAGGTGTGCCGGTCAGTGTGCGCTCCTCATCAGACTGGGATGCAGTGACTACGCTGGACGCCACCTTTTAGGGTGTGGCTCTGGCAGCACGTGCTGGACGGGATTGGGTGGAAGTGCCTGGGGGCACGTACTCGGGGTCACGCTCATCATCAGAGCCAATGACCAGGCAGGCAGACGGGAAACATACTTTGATCGCCCGCGTTCATAGACTCGATCTTGTTTTGGTGCCATAGAAGATAGTACCTGTAAAGGATCAACATTAGTACAATAAAGAGCAAACAAGACAAGCAAAACAACACAAAATAAATTAAAAAATTAAACTAAAATGACATTGCTATAGTAACAGTGAAACACAACGTACCAGGTGAGGGCTCATCGTGAGTACGATGGACAGTCATGGGGTCCGTCATGTCTTACTTAGACTATGTTTATGTGGAGAACCCTGAAGAGTCTCTGACAAGTATGACGGTATGTGCAGGACGGACCGTCACAGGTACGACGGTCCGTCGTAGGTTTGCGTCAGAGGACACTTGAAAAAAATATGGAGACCTTTAGGAGTGGGGTCTCTGACCATCATAACGGTCATGCAGAACGGACCGTCGTGGGTATGAAAGTATGTCGTAGTTGTCCATTTGAGGACACTTAGAAAAAAGTGAGAGACCCTTAGGAATGGGGTCTCTGACAACCAGAACGGTTGTGCAGGACGAACAGTCGTAGGGATGATGGTCCGTCGCATGTGTCCGTTGGAGGAAACTTTGAGAAATTTGGACAGTGGAGTGTTAAGGAGGTTGGAACGGACCCAATGACGGTCATTTGTAGGTACGACGGCCCATCATTGGGGTCACGTTGTATAACTCAGTGACAGAACTGGAGATGCCCCATTCATCCCCTATGACCCAAATCGAATTGGTAGTGTTTTAACCTACAATTTTTCTAACCCAAATGCCTAGTAAACTAGACATGCTAAAGCACCTATTTCTAGGTTTTAACGTGGCAATATCAAGGATATTATTTTTAAATCTAGGTTAGACAAAATTTGATAAAGAATGAACATATCAAGAAGAACTAGGCTAATACAACTTGATTAAAAAAATGCAATATAAATGAGTAGAAATTAGACACACATACCAGAGAATTTGAGGGAAAAAAGAGCTTTGAAAGTACAAAAGAGAGGGAAAATGGGAGAAAAAGTTAAAGAATGGGGTGAAATGAAGGGCTGGGGGTTTTAAATGTTGATTTTTTTAAAAAAACGCAGCCGGGTCAGGTCGGGTATGCTTCATTAAAGATGTGACGGTACGTCGTTGGTTCTGTCGCGTGTGCCCTAGTTTGAAAATAAAAGACAAACATACCTGGCACGACGGATTTATGCGACGGTCCGTCGCAGGAGCAACAGTCCATCGCTGTATCCGTCAGTGACTGCTGCAGAGTAAATTTTTGCAGAATTTCATGATGATGTGCCTTCAAATTTAAAACCCATTAGTAGAAAATCCTACCATTACTAGAAAGAAAAAACTATAAGTATTGGGTTGCCTCCCAAAAAGTGCCTGATTTAACGTCGCGGCACGACTGAGGAGACTAGATTACTCATCCTTCGTCAAGATGGTATGCCTCTGTCACTTTATTCACCGATACAGTATGCCCAAAATAGAGTTTTATTCGTTCTCTATTCACCTTAAACCACACTCCCTCCTTGGTTTTTAACTCAACTGCTCCATAAGGGAATACTTGGGTAATCAAGTAAGGGCCAGTCCGTTTGGACATGAGCATGCCCGGAAGACAAGGAAACCCAGAACTGTCTTAAAGCACAAAATCCCCAACCATAAACTTTTGTTTTGCACTTTTTTTTTCATTCTCCTTCTTCATATTTTCTTTGTGGGATATGGCGGATACCGATTGAACCTCACCACTCTGCCTCATGGTCCTACAAATGTTGAAGGTCGCTTCTTCATTGTTCAACCAAAATTTCATCTGCCACTTTTCCATATCAACTAAGGCTCTACCGGTAGCAAGGAATGGCTTCCCAAGAATAATAGGCACTTCAAAATCGACTTCATAATCAAGAATAATAAAATTTGCCGGAAATATGATTGACTCCACTTTTACTACCACATCATGGAGTATCCCTATAGGCCTTTTCACTATTCGATCAACCATTAGTAGCCGCATCGCGGTGGGTTTTGGGTAACCCAAACCCAACTTCTTGTAAATTGAGAGAGGCATGAGATTTATGCTTGCCCCCAGATCACATAATGCTTTCGCAAAATGTAATGACCCGACTGTACAATGAATAGTGAACGCACCGGATCTTTTTTCTATTGTACGAGAGATCTTGTAGCAATAGCACTATAATGCTTCAGTCTATCATAATCCTCGAAAGTGACCTATCTTTTCTTTGTAATCAAATCTTTCATAAACTTGGCATGATCGGTCATTTGTTCTAGAGCTTCTACCAAAGGTACATCGATAGAAAGTTGTTTCAGCATTGTTATAAAACACCGATATGTACCATCCTCGGTCTTTTTCACTAATCTCTGAGGGAAGGTTGGTGGTGGTCTAGGCATGGGAATTACCTTCATAGGGACTTCTGCATCTTTTCCAGTGCTCTCTTCTGCTCCACCACTACCCTTTACAACCTTATAATCATCCTTTCTCAACTTTTCCTCATTAGACGGCATAGGTGGATCAATGGTTTGCTTACCACCCCGAGTAGTGATTTCCATACACTGTGCATCATTTTTTGGATTTTGGACAATGTTGCTAGGAAGAGTGCTCGGTTGCCGTGTGTTCACAGTCGCAAATAATTGAGCCATTTTAAACTCGATCTGCTTAATCGATATTGCATGTGTATCGAATTTTTGCCCTATACCTGCTAAATCATACCTTAGCTCTTTAATGTGATCATCACTAGCATCGAACCTCCTCATTATTTTGTGCAACATATCCTCAACTCGCGCCATACTATCTCCACCATCCCTAGGAGTAACTTCACGATTTTGACGAGGGACATAGGGCACATTCCTATAATTTCTGTTACCGTAGTTACCCCTGTTGAATTTGTTATCGCGGTTGTAGTTTCCATCTCGGACATAATGACCCTCACGGTTACAGTTACCATAGATCTGACCTTTGTTCCCTTGACCTTGGCAACGATTATCCTGATTTGAGCCTTGGGCGCTCCGTCGGAAACCCCCCGTCTGCTCATTTACTGCATAGGAGTCCTCCGCATAGTAGCATTCATCATTAATATGTGGTGGTTTAGGCAAGTAGTTAAATGCATTTATCTTTTCTGCACCCCAGTGATATGTTTTAGTACCAACCCAAGCACAGTTCTCATCTGAGCCATTTCTTCACGAATCTCATCTGTGACTGGGTTGTGAGTGGACTGCACTGCGAAGGTATTTCTCCCAGTATCTCACTTCCTAGTACTCCAAGCTTAATTATTCCGAGAGATTTTCTCTAATTTTTTAGCAATCTCAGCATAAGGACACTCCCCATAAGATCCACTTGCTATAATGTCGAACAACGCTCTATTATTATCATTCTATCCTTGATAGAAGTATTCCTTCAGTGACTCATCATCTATATGGCGATTTGGGACACTTCTCAAGAACGAGGTGAATCTATCCCAAGAACTACTAACTGACTCTCCTGGTAGTGCCACAAATTTGTTCACTCTGTCTGTCTTGTTTAGTTTCTTGGAGACCGGATAGTAGCGTGCTAAGAAAACATCCCTTAGTTGGTTCCAAGTGAAAATTGAGTTGTACGGGAGTTCAGTGTACCATATAGCATCATCTCTCGTCAGTGAGAGAGGAAACACTCTGAGCCCTATTACATCCAAGTCCAAGTCAGTCCTCCCTACACAACTTTTACACATTGCCGCTACCTTAGCTATATCGGCATGTGGATCCTCAGAAGGTAGCCCTGAAAACAAACCTCTGACAGTGAGCATTTGCATCAGGCTATTAGTTACCACAAAGGTGTGGCCTGATGGTAGAGGAGGCAAGACAAGTGGCCCATCAGAGTCTGCTATGTTGTCATAGCCTCTGTAGTATGCTTGGGGCCGTGGAGCGCCATTTGGTCCCCTCTGTTGGTGTTCACCCGGGGCATCAGGTAAAAACTTACCATGGACATCATTCATCCTTTTCCATGGATCCCTATAAAGCCTTTTATGGTAGGAGGTGTAAGTATCTATTGGATAGTTTGAAGTGGGTGAGCCTTTGCTTCTTTGTCGCAACTTGGTTTTTATGACTTTGGAAAAGGTTCATATCATAATGAACCTGTTGCAAACGACCTATAGTTAAAAAAGTCTTATGCAGATCATAAAAGAAGGGATTTGTAGTTTGAAGAAGGTGATAATGTGGATTTAAAAATTTCATTAATGAAGAGACTTGTTAGATTTTGCAAGAAAGGAAAGTTGAGTCCACCTTACGTGGGTCCCTATGTAATGTTGCAAAGGTTTGGTAAGGTTGTCTATGAATTGAAACTTCATAGTGCATTTTTGGTTTCATTACATTGAAGTAGTACATTTGAAACTTGAAATTTTGCCCTTTTCGATTGATTAAGTTATGTTGTGAATTTCGACATGGTAAGTCTTAGTTATAAGTTATGTGACCTATTGATAAGTTTAACTTTGTGCTAATTGACTCATAAAATGTATGTTGAGCTAATATGTGTTGTGAGAAGGAAATTCCTCATGATAAAGTGTTTGAGCCTTATGAGTGATAATTGGAGTTTTGAAATTTACCTTGTTGAAATGATATGATTTATGTTGAATTGATATTTCGATTGTTTGGGCTGCTAGTCTTGTGTATATTCCTTTCTTCAAATGAATTTACTGTCATTCGCAGACAAATGTTCCTAAGGGGAGGGGGGATAATGTAACACTTCAAAAATTCAAGACGAGTTCCATGGATTCTAAAAACTGTTTTCAGACCAATTCTAATGAATATAAGCCATTAAGGAATTTTAGGAACCAAAATGTCAAAGAACGTCCACGACGTTCTGAAACTAGTTTTAAGGGGTACTAGTGTACCTTAGCATATTTGACTGGATTGATGGAGTCGTAAATCCATGAAATTCTGTGGAAGAATGTCTAAGAAGTGTTAAAGATTATTCATGGTTGAAACGTCTGCTGACGAATCACCAAGGACCAAGAAAGGACCTTTGAAGAGGACCCTAGCACGTTGGAGGCAGCACTCCCTAGGCGGTGTACAACCACAAGAAGCCATCAATGGCTCATGTGTGGATCGATGGGGCATCGATGCCATTCATCTCCCCACACTTAGACATATTGATGGATCCCTATCCTGCACAAGTCTCTGACCAAGATAACGGTTGTGCAGGATGGAGGTGTTATCTATTGTCGACTCAGAGACTCCCCGCCAACGGGGTTCCGTCTTTGAGGCTCCATTTTTCTGCCTAATTTAAGTTAAGTCCAATTAAAATAATTAATGGATTTAGGGGTTATTTTGGTATTAAATAAGATTAAATAATATATTTAACCCCCAAATAAAGACCCCATCCCTCATTAGCCTAAGTACAACTCACGGAAATAAACTCTCTTTTTTCTCTCTTCTTTCTCTGTCTATTAGAAGACACCATTGAAGACAAGTTAGGGGGAGGTTTTTGGGGACGGAAAGGAAAGATTTAACCAGACAATTTTCATCAAAATTTCAAGTATGGGATCTAATTCACCTTTGAGATTTCTTTCCTCAAAGGGTTCCTTCAAAATGCATTCAAAAGGTAGGTTTTCATATGGGTTCTTTTCAATCTCAAAATTAGGTTATGAATTGAATTATTTATAATTTCTAATCGATAATATGAATACATTAAAATTTATTTTAGCTTGATTAGTATAATTTGTGATGTTTTGATCTACATTGAAGGACATGATCCTTAACCCTTAACCATAAGTTTGAACTTGATGTGAATTGGGTTGTGATTGATTCAATTGACTTAATTATTAGTTAAATCACTATCATATGATGTTTTTCACTAATAATGAACAAATTAAGATGAATTTTAGTCTTCTATACTAGTTCTTCAGAAGTGATATCGGCTAGGGGAACTGACCTAAGTATCTTAGTTTAGGTTTTCATTTAGTATTAAATTGTGGTATAGTAACTCTTCTAGTATAGTTGTCATATTGATTATTTAATTTTGATGTGGATAATCTACATTGGATTGAATTCAAGTTTTATGTTAGGGCCTAAATGATGTATTATGAAGGAGACATGGTAAGTTTTATGATCTCTATATTTTCTTCCAGTTGTGATTAATTGTGGTTAACTCATGATGTTATATTTGAGTAAGCCTTATATTAGGATTGACATGATGGTAGGCTGTTGAAATGAAATGTCTTAACTATATTGTGAGGGTTATTAAAGTATATGTGTGATAGGGATGGTGATGACTATCAATGTGCATTACTATGATATGAAATGCTAATGTGCAAACCTCACTTATTTGAATTGTAATGGAAGGACTTATACTCATACAATTCTTATTGAGCTATATATGAGTATGATTATACAAGGGGTAGACACTATGATCTTAACTAACCTATGATTGATAATTAATGGCTTAAAGACATTTCAAAAAGGGACTCTAGCTTGGCACTGAGTGAACTAGATTGAGGAGTGTCCTTTCCCACATAGTGACGGTAGGAGCACTAAGTACTCCTGAGATTGTAGACTACAATGCATGGCGCATAAAGAGGGTACCAACTATATAGCGTAGTTGCTACTAGATCCACCCAGTTGCTATGTTTAATGCATTGGTACTACCTTGGAAAGTAGTCCGCCTTCTTTCGGTGTAGGGTTTTATGACACTGGATTCCATAGAAGCTCATATGGTCTATGTCGGTTAGGGAAATATGTTTCCAAAAGTTAAAATGAAATAATGAATTGAACTCTAACTTGGATAAACTAAGGGGCCTAGCTTAGTCTGGGTAGGGGTATGTCACTCTACCTAAGCATTGCACTAGTTAGCCTTGAGGGGAGTCTTATGAGGATGTTCTTATATATGTTTGTTTCTATGATGATTTATGATATGTAGATGAAGGACTTTCACATTATTGATACTATCTGTTGACTAGTTCAATTTTGAGTATGTGTTGGTTTATATAGTAAAATTAGATTAAGTGAGTATGTAAATGTCATGTTGACTTGATAAGGGTACATGACTAATTGTCTTGCTTTGCTATAATTACATGTACTCTTGTTCATGCTTATTGTTTAATATGACTTGGAAGTAGAGTTACTTGAATATGTTTATACTTGTATAATGGGAATCTTTGGTTGGACTAGACTATGATGATCATGTCTATGACTTAATAAATGTGAATTATTGTTTTATGTGGTATTGTTGAATATGCATAGAAGTTATAAAAAAAGATGCATGCTTAGAGAAATGTCCTTTTTCTTGGTATGTTTTATAAATATATATGCATATGGTCTCATACTTACTACATGTTGAGTACTAAGTGCATTTTCTTCATCTTTTCCAAACATTTTAGGTTTCGGTCGATGAAGGCTCATTCGAGAAGATTTGAAAAAGGCTTGGATATTCTCTATCATCAAAGTGGGTAGGTCCTCACTTGCAAGAAACGGAGATGGGTCAATTTCGCGGTCAAAACGGGAAAAGTGCATCCACGCTAAGAAATCAAGAATTAACCCCAAATAAAGGACCTAAATAACTCTCGGAACTTATGTTCCAAAATGGAACACAATTTGGGACTCAAGACAGTCCAAACATGAACATGCAACCAAAAACCCAAATTCTACGCTAAATATCAGAAACAATGGCAATACCTATTTACAAGAATTTACAAAAAATGAAGGTCCAACTGCAAAAACCAATCACATCATGACAATCCTCAGGAAAACCCCCATAATATTTGCTCTTGATTGACTAGATTCAGACCTAAAATGGCGAAAAAATCACCTTCTAAAAGTTTTCCAAAAGTTGAGCTCGAAAATGAGCTATGATAGCAGTTAAAACACAAAATTTACCTCAAATCGGGTCGCCAGTCAGATTTCAAGCTCACCAATACGTTTCCCTCGAAAAAATCTCACAACTTTGCCTTTTGAATCGCCCAAATTGGAGTTCTATAGCTCAATATATCGCAATTTTAAAGTAAAACATAAAGGCTGAAAATTGAGCTTTTATAAGGACGAAGTTGGTCACTAATAAACCAAAAAATTTGGTCGTTAAACCCCCAAATTCTGGTCATTGAAGGGCTACACCACATTTCAGCTTTGTCTATCACTTCAAAGTCTCGAACGTGTGCTCGGAATTCGTTCGAAACCTGTGAAAATAAAACATACATCATACCCTACCATTGTCGACATTCCGGATTCAATGGCGCAGTCAAAATCTCAATCAGAGATCATCTACAAAAAAATGTGGGTCCCACTTCCATTGGCCATTTTAAGTCAAAAACCACAAAAGGCTCAGAAAAATATCAAAAACCATAGAACACGAGAGAAGGGTCAAACTAGACCAAACTCGACATTCCGGAGCTAGCCGCGCTGACGGAATTCTCATCCGAGCGCGTTTACTCAGAATATTGACTAAAGTCAATCTTAGACTTTAACTTAAATTAAAAATGCTTAATCACACCAACTAACACTGAAAACTTCGAGAGTCATGTCGACAATGCTACTAGCCTAAAATGACCCTTACGGAACTGATGGAATCGTTAGAATAGGATTCTAATGTCATCTTCTTGAAGTTTTGATCGAAAATGATCGTTCTAGATTAATAAGCTCCAAAAATACTAAAGCTCACACAATAACAAAATTAACGACCAGGTGACCGATCTCTCAGTCCCAGCAAGTCATAAATGACTTGGTATCGCTATTGGAACTCTCTAAACGATGGACAGAAGATAAAACACTAAAATTGACAAGAAGGGTCATTACAAGACATGCTAATATTCAAGATAACATCATATAAACATATTTTACAACATAATCATGGCTTCATAAAATACATAATGCAAGATGTTAATGAAATTCAATTTCAACAAAACTTCAATCAAATATGCACATCATAAGGAGAAAGTTAGGAACTCATCTTCCACAAAAGACTCATATACAAAGAAGTTACTAAGAATTCTTTGATTTAGGCTTGAATTAACACATGATGAAAAGTTAGGGGTAATTCACTCTCAACAACCATACTCTTCACCATACTCCCCCACTTAGGAAAAACCCAATCTAAGGTCGACATAAATATTTACTACAAGGAACTATCTCAAGTCATATTAAACCTTATTATTACATTCTTAACAAGGTGTACCACATAGTGACTAAGGATTGTCAAAGGGCTGATCATCTAATCACTACATCCCCTTAATAGGAGAACTCATCCTTACTCTTTTAAATCCCATCACCTCCCTTCCCATAGTTGCGGTATTAACAACATCAAACTATATTAACAACCACTCCTTAACATTGTCTAACAATATAACTTATCATTCTTTAAAACTTAACTACCCTTTAAAAAGTAACCAAACAAATCTAAGGTGAAAACCACCTTCTATCACACCTCATCTCATAAGTCACATATAATATTTTGTTTCACTCAACCCAAACATCATAAAGTCACCCTCAAGGGACCAACACATGAGCGAAACAAGGGAAAGAGACCATATACATAGCTCTAAAGCAAAATTAGATAAATGAAGAATTGCAACTTTTCCTAGCACCCAATAGCCTCCAATTTAGAAGGTTGGTGTGCTTCACATTATAAATAAGACTCTACTAGATGTGGTTCATACGAAAACTAAAACACTCCCTTAAACTTAAGCTCTAATACCATCTCTGTCACAACCCACAAATAAAACCTAGAAGTTAAAGCATCCTTGTATCGTCACACGGCAAATGAGACTTCCAGAAGTCTCGTCTAAGACTCTCGTTTCATTCATTGAGTAATAAACATTCTTAAATCGGTAAGAATTTTAAATTTTCTTCACACACAAAAAACTCTTTCACAAACAATACGCAAGCCCAAGACTTCCATTTAAAATATTAAATGTTCACAACAATCTTCTTGAACCATGTAAACTTTGGAGTTTACAACACTAGGGACTAATCCCATACAAGACATAAAATAAAGATGTGAGACATAAAGGAACATGTCGATATTTTCCTCGAATCGATGAGGACTCACCAATACATCATCTTCAACCCTTATTAACATATGACTCCTTCATTACACATATGGATTCTGTTTCCCTACACTTTAGTCATAAAGTAAAAGAAGTGGCACATTAAATGTACTAAGTGTGGAAGCCGTGCAAAAACCATGAAATAGGGACATTTGTTATTCATTAAATAAATTTCGATTAAAACATCATAATATAAGTATAAGAACAACATTTAACAACTCATAAACACATAAGAAATCAATTAGCAAAAAGTCACATTTTTAGCAAACATTACAGTGAAGTCACTTTATTGTACAATGAACTCAATACACTATAATAGTGAAGTTCCTTCACATCCCTTTAGAACCCCTTTACTATGTAATCTTCTCAATCAAACCTCTCTTAAGATTCACTTAAGTCAGACAAAGATAGACCCGCCCATACACCATCTGTAGATGTGCTTAAGAGACCTTCAAGATTACGTATAATGAGTCACATACAAATTAAAGAGATATTAACATAAGAACATGGGATTCTGCTACCATGATGACTCTAAGGTTCACTTGAATAAGTTGTGAAGAGACCACCAAAACAATCCCTTACATGCAAACACTTAAGAGATACGATAGTCTCCCTAAAATACAATCATTCTCATTTAACACATTAGCATATAGGTGATATGATATTCTCCTTCCAAAGGCTATCAAAAGATATAATAAATCAAGAAGATATATTCCATAGTGACCTCTTCAAGATTACCTAAATAATACTTGAGATTTCCAAAGGCTTAGATCATGTCCACATAATTAACCAACTTCCCTAACTAGAGTCATTCTTAAGACTGATCTTTGTAAGATAAGAAGTGACCATTGTTATGCTCCCTTATCACCTTAACTAGACAACCCTCAATTACTCTAGATAAGTAATACTTCATATTAACATACTTTCTCAACTTAAGTCATTAGATTCATTAGTTCATTTAAGACGTATTCACCACATAAAGGACATTCAAGTAATGGTCTTAGAAAAGACCTAGGGACTCTCACTAACACCTTCAAAGACAATTGTGAAATGTCCAGATAGTTTTCTAGCCATCAAATTTAAGTCCATCATTCATTTACTTGAAGGATATCATTAAAACTTTTAACTTCAACTACCCTCTTAACTTCATTCAAGGTCACATATTTTTCATACATTCAAGACTTATAGACTATGTCACCTTAGTCAAGACATAATATATTCATATTCATGGAAGAATCAAGTAAGGTACAGAAGTCAACAAAGAGAACACAACACATACTTTACCTTAATACATATTATGAATCATTCAGAAGCACATAGGAATAATAATTATCATATTTAAGTCATCCTACACACTATCATATAATCATCAATATACTTATTATGGACTAATATAGTGAAGTAGAAAAACCAATGCATCAACCCTAAGACTACACAAAGAAGCACATAGTCATAGTTTACATGATATCCTAACATACATAGAATGAACACATGCTCTCACATTAATTCCCAAATAGATAGATATACTCATACATCACATTAAGACAACTAAACAAATCATCATAATACTTCAAGTTGTGCCGATAAGTCCATGATCATCATATTGCATAAAGTAACGTCGACAAGGCCACATCAATTGCCATAGCACTACCACCATAAGTGGACCATGCCAATCATAATATAACTAAAGTATAATTAACATAAAAATAAAATGAATTACCCCAACTCCTTCTTACCGCTTAAATTCCAAAGCTAAATAGATCAATTCAATATCATAAGGCCCTTACTCAAGGCCATAATTAGCAATTCAATATAAATATATCAATAATCAATGAGAGTAAGCAAATTTTTCTCAATATAATACAACCTAGATATCATTTGAATATAATTATTGCGTCATTAGATAGTCCATAGAAAATTAGATTAGATATCATAAGCACTAAGGCAATATCAATTCAATAATTTTAGCATGAAATAGATCTAAGAGTATTCATTACTAAATTAATCAAATTGAAACAACCTATACACCATAAATAAATAATCTAAACATGAACCAAAATCTCATAACAATCAACACAAGAATTCATGAATATTAAAGCATAATCAATTCACCCATATATTAATGAAATTGAGATATTTGAGAAGATTAAGGTCTCATGGATAAGTTCAATGGAAAACATCAATTTCATTATATTTAAACGTTTGTAAACCATTTATGCAAGAATCCAAGTGTTAGAGTAGAAATTGGACTATTCATCCTGTTCAAATCCATTGAATATTATCTTTGAAGTTGACTATAAGGTGATAGAAAGCCTTAGATAAAGAACTTACAGAGTTTATTTGAAGAATCCAATGCTAATTTGAAGAAGAAACTCCACTGAAGACCCATCTTCAAGCTCCATTTTCACTTTAAACTTACATGGAAGTTTTTTTGAGAAACTTTTGGAGGGAATATCCTTTTATTTAGGTGTTAGGGTTAGAATGAGAGTTAATGACTTATATACTCTGAAAATACCCATAAACCGTAAAAAAAACTTCCTCATACTGGCAGCAGACACACAAACCCATCGAAGGAGGCATTGATGGAGCGTGTTCTCAGCCACGACACATCGATGGGGTCTCGTAGTTTGGTTCAGAGGCACCTCAACCTGAAGTCATGTTGTCTCCATCGACGATAACCATCGACGGGCCGTTGACCGGACATCGTTTGGCCACATAACTAGCCTTATATTATTTAATTTTAATCATAATCTAACAATTCACATGACCAAGACATTTCAATTGCATCATCCTACAAATACAAACTTAATCAAATCCTAAGATATGCTGCAATTCAACTTCTCCGTGAAGTACAAGCCATCAAAATTGAAGTAAAGGTTTAAGATCATAAGGTCTTACAAATTCTCCTTCAAAAGCCATCATCGGTTGTTACAACATAAACCAACCAATTTATTCCAATAATAAGTGTAATAACATCATACAATAATAACTAACACAATAACTAAGTCAATTGTATCATCACTATCCCTATTAACTTCAATTTAAAACCTAGAGTTAAGGGAGAAGGGTTCATCATGAATTCTTCAAGAAATAGATTCAGTCTCAAAAATAGATGACCATAGTCATTCAATGAATTAACTAGAATAGTTAATACAAGTCTAACAATTAATACATCCTCCAATTCTCATTAATTCACAAGATAGATCAAAGATTTGGGGGAAGTATTGAAAGGACATGAATCAAATGAAATTACCATTAATCAACATCAATTACTCAACAATCTATATTTAATTAGTCATAACAAATCACAAATAATTATAATCAATCATCAATTTAAACTTTAGAAGAAAGCCCATTCGTAGAGAAAAACCCTAAGAATTGGGTAATTAATTTGAGAGGACCTCTTGGGAAATAAAAATAAAGAGTGAGGAACTCATACCTTAATAAAGATTAATACATGAAATTCAAGTGAAATACTAGAGAAATTTATGTTCTTCTTCAAGATTTTTTGTTCCTTCAATGGAGGTTGAGTTAAGAAAGGAAGTAGAGAGACGTGAGAACTTTTTGGTTTTTGTTTGAGGATTTAATTTGAATGAGTGAAATTAACTTAAAAATTACCAAAAATAAATACATTCTTATCCTCTAAATTATTTAAGCGACTCTCACTTAATTGGGTAATATTGTGAAGTCAAAATTGACTTAAAAACTACTTGAAAGAATCAGGGATGTGGTTGCACGCTGCCACGGCAGTTCCAATTCTTTTTTTTTCGAATCCCATGTTGAGTCTTTGAGCCTCGTGAAGGCCCCGTGTCTTTAGGAATTTTTTTTCCTTTCTTGTGCTGGTTGTGCAAGGCGTGGATTGTTCCATATCAAGCCTGCGGCAAGCTGCTTTGGCAGCTTGCTTGCTAATGTTAAGCTCCTAATCAAAGACTCTTCTTCCGGTCACTGAGGAATCGTGACTGTACGTGTGGACCATTTTATACTATATTTTACCTGTTAAAGTCTTTTTACAAGATTTATACTTCATATGACACTCCCAGACATTCACCAAACATAGGAACGTCTACTAGTTCAATTTAGCTTGTTCGGACGTCAAGGTCTTTCTTTGACATATTGTCTCTAATATATTCTAACTAAGTTTATTACATCAATGTAGGCTTGTAAACATCATTGTAACCATTATTTTGTAGGTCAGGCTCTATTCTATGTGATGGAACCTCCAAAGTGTTACACTTACTTGATAATGATGTCACATTCAACATAATCATATCCTAATCATAGATGCATAGCTTCACAGTTACTCTTCAATTGAATAAAAAAATCAAGTGTACACCAACATCAACATAATAGAGTATTCATTAATCTAGAAGACTAACCTATTGCTTCAATGAACCTCCTTGAACATCGTACCCTTAATTCATCACATTATCGAATAATCCAATCACCATTATCATAATACAGTGAATTAAACAATAACATATTAAACACTTACCCTATTCATCTATAATTCGAATTCATAGATAGGATTAGGGAAAAAGGTTCATATATGAAGTATATCAAATCATAACAATATATGACAATAGGAAGTCCATAAGTGAAATAACTTAGTAAAAACAAGTCTAACAATCAATAAACACATTGCTTCGAATCGATTCATAAGCAAGATCAATAATTTAGGGAAATTGGGGAACGAACATAGATCACACAAAATTCCAATTATTCAATATCAATTACTCAACAATATACGCTTGATTAGTCACAGGTAATCATAATTTTTCATAATTAATCATCTTTTTTAGTTTGGTAGAAAACCCTATTGTAGAGAAAACCCTTGAATTTGGGTTGTTTAGAAATCAACTTTCAATGGACCTCTTGGGGAAAGGAATACAAAGAGTGAAGAATACATACCTTACTGATGAGTTTATCCACGAATTTTGAGAAAAAAATTTTAGAACTTCATCTTCTTCTCCTAGCTTCCAATGCTCTTCAATGGAGGCTAAGTAAAGAGCGAATTTAAAGAGAAGTGAGTGTTATTAGGATAATTGATTCAGGTGGTTAAAAATGTCATACAACTTTCCCTATACCAATATATTGTTATCCACTCAATTACCCCAAAACCCCTCAATTAGAATGTTTGTGTCTTCCTTAAGGACCCTTTGGTTGGTCCTTGGAGAGTCGTTATTGGAGGTTTTGACCCAATAAACATTATTTTACCTATTAACATTATTTTTAAAAGTTTTATACTTCATATGTAACTCCCAAACTTTCACAAACTTAAGGATGTGTAGTAGTTTAATTTCGCTAGTTTTCGGACGTCATGGTCGTTCTTTGACGTTTTGGATATAACCTCTCCTTATTGAGTATATGACATTGTTATAGGCTATGTGATGCTTAGGAAACTCTCATTTGTTTTGGTACTCTTAGGTCATGCCTCAGGTGATATGTCCTTTTCATCTAATCCTTCACTTGAGGTTATAGGCTATGACTACAAAAACGACAATTGCAAGGAATGTTTATGACGATATTATTAATGTGGGATCTCCTCCATTGACAATCAAGTTCTAACCCATGGCAACCAAGCTCATCCTCAAGAGAAAGTTCATGTAGTTGGCCAAGTTCCAGTCAATCGACCATTATGTAAAATGGATAGATAACGAAGGATTTCGTAAACACAATTCAAGTCATGGATACTCAAGCTCATCCTGTAATAACTCAATCTTAATCTATGAATACTCAAGCAAACTAGCAAGTTGCACCCATGTGAATCAAAACACTAGTACAATGGCTTCTCGTTTGAGGGACTTCCCAAGGATGAATCCTTCAATGTTCTTTGGTGGTAAGGTGAGTGAGGATCACCAGAGGTTCCATGACCTAGGTAGAGCCTCACTTGATTAAATTAGTCATAAAAAATGATTCAAAGACTAAACTAGTGTATTGAAATTAAGTAGGTTGTGTTAGAGCTAAAACCTCAAGAAATGACCATGACGTCTGGAGACCAGTGATAATGGAACTAATGTGCCTTGGGGTCTTTAAAGGGTTTTAGGAGTAAAACTTTAGTCAAATTTTTTAAAAAAGGATCAAACTACATATCAGAACGTGTTTAGGGTAAAAACAACCGGGTATGACTCCCCAAGGACCACCTCGGTGGCCCTTGGGTAGGACCCATCCATTAACCCTCATAAATTGTCCCTTGGCAGTGCGCAACCATAACACCAATCGATGAGCCATTGTTTGGTTGACACTCCGTTGTTGGTGTCGTTGGTTGACACTTAAAGAAATTCAAAAGTGCTTCTAAAAAGGTCTCTCTAACAAAAACAATAGACTACCAGAACGGCGTCGTGTTTTTGTCCATGGACCGTAGAAGGTGTTCTGACTTTTGAAACCCCACTTCAGTGACAAGTTTTTAATTATGTTGGGATAGTTGGTTAATTTGTTAGGTAATTAGTTAGGGGTTAAGGGGTTTTTAATTAATTTAATTAGGGACTTTAAAAAGGTTTCAACTCATTACTAACCAATACCCCATTATTTGGCCCTACCCACTTATCTCCAACTTCTCAATAGTTTCTGTCTGCCTAAACTGAAACATCCATCGATGGAACACTAGATCTCCAAAATAAGAACGAATTCACAAAAGAGTCTATCTCAATTTCATGGTAAATCATCTCTAAGGTATTATTTCTTTCATATTTGAGATACTTTCCCCTAGAGGTCCTTCCAAAATATAATTTCTAAATTCCCCAAGACTAGGGTTTGAATCTATACATGGATCATCTTTTAAAAATGAAATTGTGATTCAATTAGGACGAAACATTATTTTTTATTATTTATTAACTATGTAATTATGGGTAATTATTGGTTATCACTTGAGATTTCCCTATGGACCCTTGTTATTCCCTCAACTAATTATACATTGAAAGTTCTATGTTAATTGTGGAAGATGATGAGTATATATATTATGTAGCATGATAATTACTAAGTAATACTCCTTGATTTTATCTTGTCTATGTATTGTTTATGTATTATTGGTAATTGGATATATGAAGGCCATGAAAGGGTAAGGAGGTATGGTTGTTGATTCTTCTTCAATTATGAAATATGAGTTACTTAGATCGGATTGTTCCTATGTCTAATGTGTGGTTCAAATGTTGATGATAGGTATCCCTCATCCTTAACACTATACACATAAATAAACTATGCAGTATTTATGCATGATATGGTATGATTATT
The DNA here is from genome assembly GCA_027705065.1 of Solanum peruvianum. Taxonomy (NCBI): domain Eukaryota; kingdom Viridiplantae; phylum Streptophyta; class Magnoliopsida; order Solanales; family Solanaceae; genus Solanum; species Solanum peruvianum. The sequence continues at coordinate 11,242,829 of JAKWJD010001758.1, read as the reverse complement.
ATATAATTGAGAGTGATTTCTCATGAATATAATAAGGTGTTAAGTAAAAGGTTTACACACTTGATAAGTGGATTCTAAAGTGAAAACATTGTTCTCACTTATGATGACCTATGAGCTATTATGATAAGATTTTTACATAGGGGTCTACAATAGACTTATGTGAACTTGAACTTGTATGATGGAATAAGATTGTTACTAACATGAGTAAATGTTTAGCACTGAAAGGGCATGTAAATGAGATAGAAGTAATGTTTCATATGTATGGCCTCCCAAATAGGTTTCTTCATGTTTAACAAGCCCATATTCCTAAAATATGTGTTGTCTCGTGAGATGTAAACCTACACGTCTACCAAGTCATGGTTTCTAGTAATAATCTCCTTGACCCTTAACTATGAGCCCATATATGAATATAGCCTTGTGAATCCACCTATATAGCTATGTATGAATGGTTACACCTTAGGCAAGTGTTAACCCTCTCTTTTCGATATGGGAGTAGAACACCAGATTCTATGTAGCTCAAATGGTCTAATGTCGATTATCGCACTTCTTTCCATAAGGTAAAAGAAAATGAACAAACTAAGTGTATGAACTCTTTTTAGGGCATTCCTTGAAGTTTTCTACATCGTGTGAATGAGGGTATGGACTTTTCTTAAATATTTCACTTGGAGGGTCTTAATGGATTGTAATAGTAGTGGTCTCCTATGAGTAAGTTTATTATATGTCATGTATGTCATGTTATGTTTATGATCATTATGAATAAAGCATGACATGAAGAAATATGAAGTTATGTAGTGTGACACCTCTAAAATAATTATGTGAAGCTAGAGCCTAAAATATTTATCATGAGGGTTTAAGGCCCTAAAATATTTTATAATGTGGTATTGAGGCAGTGACTAAATTATTAGATGCATTGCAGGTGAGTTGTCAAGGGACGACCAAGATGTTCGACAACTAGTCACCTATGTGTCTCATGTGTTGTAATGTTCATATATGTGTGTTTCATGATCTTATGAGGTCTTTATATGCTTTATTATGTTTTTTATAGGCAGTGTGTCAAGTTTTATGAAATTTGGAGGTGAAATGTCCAAGAACATCCATGACATTCCAAAAGTTTGCTTTGAAACGACATAGTGTGTCTTGGCATGTTTCGTCGAGTTTTAAGTTTTCGTTTTGAATGAAGTAGATATGGGATGTTATAAACTCGTATATAATCATATTTGAGTTGGAAACATCAAGTTATATATCCCCGAGGACAAATTAAGGTTCCTTGAGGAAGGGCCCATCCTTGAGTTTATCAAGACCAACCTTAATCAACTGAGAAAATCCAAGGCCAATAGGCTGGTCAACGCCCCTTTGTTGGTGTCCGTTTAGCTATTAATTTGCTTAGGGATATCAAGCTTCCAGTGGCCAGTCTATGAACCAAATGAAGTCTACCCTGGACGATACGTTTATGGAAAAACAATCCATAGATGGCCAATCGTGGGTGAGGCCTGCAATTCGTGTTCTTTACTGTTAAGTGAAGAGGTGAATTGGTAAATTAACCCCAAATACAAATAAGATCTTAGGATTTTACTTAGGTGTATTTTAGGTATTTAAAGTTGATATATAAGTCCTACTTAAATAGATTAATTCATTCTGCAATATCAAAACCCCAAAATCTCTAAGAAGTTCTCTAGAACTCCATTGAAGCCAAAACTCAAGAAAGAGATTGGAATGGATAATTGAGTAGTTATTATTCATCAATTTCGTGTATTAACATCATTGAGATATGGTGTTTAATTCTGTAAACTCTATTATTCAAGGAGACCAAAATTCAAAGAGATTTCAAAAGTTTTCAAATGTTGAACTTGTCTTATTTTATGATCTATCCATGGGTTCTTGTATTAAGGATTTTAAAGAATCATATATTGATTGAATTATTGTTAATAATATGAATTTAACACAATTACCTTATGAAACAATGAAATTGATTAATCCTAGTTTTTGACAAGTTTGTGGATGTCATGATATTGTCTTAATACTTATGAATTCTAGTGTACTTTTCCATGGGCTATTGAATGATGTAATAATTGTATTCAATTGACATATAGGCTTCCTTCTATTGATATATCTAAATTGAATTGACCTAGATTCATTGAGTATTACAGTTTTTGTATTTAATTGATGATCAGCGTCATGGGTAAGGACTTTTTGGTATTGAATTGGATGATCTAGCAATGGATTGAAGTGGTGAGAATGTTTTTTTTAAGGGGCCCTAATTCTATTTATTTTATGCAATTTAGATCTTGAATTATGTTTTTATTAGTGTGTTCCACTTATGGTGGCGGTGCTATGTGCGTACTTGTGAATAATGTGGCCTCGTCGGCATTACTTATGTATTATGATGATCATAGCCTTGTCCGCAACTACTTAAAGTATTATGATTTGTGTAGTTAATTTATGTGAATTATGATCATATCATCCACATGTGATTAAGGTGAAAGTATGTGTTCTTCTATAAACATTAGCTGATGATGTTAGATTATAACTATGTCCCTATGTGTGTAGTCTTAGAGTTGATTCATTATTCTTCTACTTGACTATATTATTCTATGATGGTTATATGGATAATGTTATAGTAGTATAGGGTGAATTAAAAATGATAATTGTTATTCCTATATGCTTCTACAATGATATTCCATATGTGAAAAAGTGAAGTATTGGTGTGTCTTTTCTGGTAGACTTCTGTCACTTACTTGATATGTGCATGAATGTGAATATGAAATGTCTTGACTTGTTATGCTAAAGAATGTTTGTGTTGTATGTATGATTGATATATGGCCTTGAACATAGGTAAGGAGGTTACATTATGTGAATCCTTCAACCTAGTGGTAAGGTTATGATCCTTGAAGTCGAAAGCCTTAATGGTATCCTTCTTGTATGAATAGTGGACTTAATGTTGGTTAGCTGGAAGACATGATATGATTCCTTGGAAATTTATTAAGCTATCTTTTTTGCTATTGTAAGGTAGTCCTAGGGGACCTCTTTGGTAGGGTGAATGTGATTGAGTTATGAACTATATATGGAACCCCTTTGTATAATCCTTTATTATAAATTACTCTATGATAACAAATCTTTTCCAAGTGTAAAGACCCGCAAGTACACAATATCTAGTTAATAACCCAATCACATTCACCCTACCAAAGAGGTCCCATAGGGCAGCGTTACAATGGCGACGAAGATAACTTAATGACTTTCCTAAGGATGATATGATGTCGTTCCAGCAAACCAACCTTCTTTCCATCATTCATACAAGAAGGATACCATTACGGCTTTCGAATTAAAATTTCATAACCTTACAACTCGGTCTAAGGTTTCACATAAAAAACGTTCTTAATAACATTCAAGATCTCATGTCATTCATGCATTCAAGAATAATAGCCTTTAGCATCCTAATTGAAGACATCTCATCTTCACATTCATACATGTATCAAGTAAGGGACACAAGTCTACCAAACAAGACACAACTTTCTCATAACACATGTAAGAAGTCATCATCGACTACCTTATTAATACATATCCCTTTAAAAGTACATCATGTTACCCTTAACACATCCATGTACAACTTCATGATATATCATCATAAAGAGGAATCATAACATAATCACACACACAAGATAACATGAGAACTATAAGGCACCTTACTATGAGCCTTCATAAATACCTCATAATATCTATAATTATTCAAACCACATGTTCATACAATCCATAAAATCTTAGACATGATTACATCACTTCACATCAATAAATTTTCATTATGCCTTCACATAAGTCGTAAGCGTTGTAATAACACAATTCATAATGTAATGTCTACGAGGGCACATCTATTACAAAGGTAACACATAAACACAGCCACTATAAATGGACCATACCAATAATCACTGTGACAGAAAAGCTATACATAATACTATTAGAGTTAGTTAGCATAGTAAATATCCAATCTCACAACTTCCATCCATAGCAAAATAAACAAACACAATACTCAAAATCCCTTACCCATGGCCATGATCCTCAATTCAATTCAATAAGATTATTATACAAAGAATCTAAAAGCGCTTAACAATCTACACTTGAATTCATAACTAATTAGCCATCAACAATTCACCCATAGTTTGGTAAAATTTAGATATATCATAAGGTAAAAGGTTCATGGATAATTTCATTGGAAAAAATCAATTATACATTAATAATATCATATCTTAATGTTTGAAAACGTTTCACGCAAGAACCCAAGACTTTGAGTAGAAATTGAACTTTTTTATCTTTTTGAAATCTTTTAAAATCATCTTTAAAATTGACTCTAAGGTGATAGCAAGACATATATGAACAACTCACATATCTTATTAGAAGAACCCAATGATAATTTAAGAATAAAATCCACTAAAAATTCATCTTCAAGCTGCATCTTCACCTTGAGCTCTCATGGAGGTTTTTTTGAGGAACTTTCGTAGGGAATGGGTTTTAATCTTGGTGCTAGGGTGTAGTTGAGAGTTCAATGACCTATATACTCTTAAAATTCCCATGAATATATAAATAAACATCCTCCTATTTTATATGAGTCAGGGAGAATTTCCCAAAAATACCCCAAGTCTTAACTTAAAACTAGTAGAAAAATGCAGCACCATGAACGCGTAGCATAGACAGTCCTTTGCTGAGACCACAAACTACAGATGGGGTCCATTGGTTGTGTCTGAGGCTCTTCAACCTGCAGGCTGAATTTATCAATCGATCCAACCCATGGACGGGCCATCGTCTGATCAATTGGCCGTCGTTTGGGGTCATCGATTGCCACTGCCTACCAGCGTTGCGCTTCAAACTGGGGTCTTCCTTCTACAGCCCCTTGTGGGTCCTAGAGGGAGTCCTACCTCGATGTTAAGCTCCTAAATACGCACGTATAATTATTAGGAATATATCCAAATAATTTCAACATCAAACAAGCCACACAACATTATAAAACACATCAAAACTCACCAGTATGTCCAATGGGTATGGTTCGAACTTCACCGGATGTTCTTTAACGTTTTTCTTACAAACCTTACCAAACTCAACATTCTGAATCTTAAAAATATTATAAAATACATAAGGACCTCATAAAATAATTTATCACACATTAGCACATGAAAACACATAAGGCACATAGGTGACTAGTCGTCGAACGTCTTGGTTGTCCCTTGACGTTTGACTTCAATCTTTATCAAAATCTTAAGACACTATCGCAACCATCATTTTAAACAATATTAGAACTTTAAGACATCATAATACACACATTAGGCCCTAGTTTCACTTTAGTCATTTTTGAAGGTGTTAAATGCTCCCCCCTTGGACAACATTCATCCTCAAATGGCACTTGCTTCATTTTAGACATTCTTGAGAGATAATTAACTCAAGACTTGAACAAAACCATGCCACACAATAATACTATAAGAGAAAAATCATTTTCACATAAACAAGAGAATCACGACACAACAAGAAGCTATAAACTAATGTACGACTCATCGTGTCATGAGACACATTCCATATTTTTTTTTTGAGAAACATAATTCTCAATACGCTATCATTCTTATATACATTGATTCTATATACCATGCAATCATTTTACAACAAAGAACATTTTTTTCATTTTCACAAAATCCTAAGAGTGACCACAATTTTTTCTTACAATGAACATTCTACACAATCTAATAAAGCAATTTAAGAAATTCCTTATGAATGTTGAACAACTAATCTCATATAACAATTTAGACATGCTCACTATTCACTTTCATAAAACAATTATCAACCTAAACTAGATGCAGATGAACCATGAGTAATATACCATGCATGAAAACTCAATTTCTCATTCAACAAATCTTCAAACAAAACATGCATATCATAAGGAGAATTTTAGGAACTCATTTTTTCACAAAAGATTCCAATATAAATCAAGTTACTAAGAACTCTTTGTTTTGGGCTTGAATAATAAAATAAAGGAAGGTTAAAGGTACTTCACTATAAACAGCCCATACTCGGCCACTTAGGAGAAACCCATTCTATGATCAACATAACATCTACTACAAGGAAATCCCTTAGGGAACCTTAAAGCATACTAATACTTTTCACCAAAGTCTATCTCATGAAAACTAAAGACTCTAAAAGGCATAACCATCTGACTACTATAACCCCCTTATTTATATAAACTCAACTTTACTCTTTCAAATCTCATCACCTTCCTTTGTATGATTGGGTCTTAAACAACTTCAAAACATCTCAACAACCAATCTTTCACATTTCAAACACTATACCTTACCATTCCTTCCAACTACGCTACCCTTAAAAAGGTAACTAAACCAACCTAAGGTTACCATAAAAACCTCTCATATATCATCTAACAAGTCACATCTCAATTTTGTCTCCCTCAACCCAATCTTAACAAATGTAGACTCAAATGACCAACACATAAAGGATCAAGGTAAAGACAACATATTTAAAGATCTTAGGAACCAATAGGTGAATGAAGAATTGAAACATTTCCTATTACCACGTAGCCTCTTATTAATAATGTGGCACGCTTCACATTATGAACAATACTCTACTAGATATGGTTCATGAGACAATTAAGACACTTCCAAACCTTATGCTCTGATACAAACTCTATAATGACCCACAAGTACACCTTAGAAGTTAAAGCATCCTTGAGTCGCAACACGGCTACAGATACGTAAAGAATCCTCACTAAAGCCACTCGTAACATTCATTTCATAATAAACATTCTAAAATTAGTAATGAGTTTAAAACTTTATTCACACACAAAGAACTCTTTGCATAATCAATACGCAAGCAGAAGTCTTTCATTGAAACATTAAACCTTTACAACATCAAATTGAAAAATCTGAACTTTTGAATATACAATACTTGGGACTAAAACCATACAAGACATACAATAAAGACTAAGACATAAATGAACATATGGATATTATCCTCAAATCGATGATTACTCACCTATACTTCATCTTAAACCCTTAGAAACCTATTCATTCTCTGTGGCATATGAATTCCAATTTCCTCCACTTTAGTAAAAAGGGTAAAAGAAGCGTTAGCATATTAGATGCACAAGAATTGAAGCCATGCAAAAACTATGAAAAATGAATATTTAGTAAATGCCATGTTTTTCATGCATTTTAATTAGAACATCAAATTATAAACATAATAACAAAATTTGACAACTTAAAAAGCACTTGAGAATTAATTTAAGCAATTTATCAAGTTTTAAGAACACTTAACAGTAAACTAATTACACCGGTATAGTGAATTTCTTCACTGATATAGTGTAGCCCTTGAACATCATAATGAACACTTTCTAACATGCAATATTCTCACTAAAAGTTATCCCAAGACTCACTTATGTAGGAAAAAGAGAGACCGCCCATAAAACATCTCTAGGAACACGTAAATAATCTCTAAGCCACCCATAATGACATAAACACACTTACGACACACCAAACATATTACAATGAGATCCTCCTACCAAAGGTGATTCTAAGGTTCACTTGAGTGAGTTGTGAAGAGATCGCCCATACAATCCCTTTCACACACACTTAGGAGATCCTTTTGATTACGAGGATAAGATCATTCTCCAATAACACATTAGCATTCATAGATTATGACTCTCTCTTTCCAAAGTTTATCAAAAGACTTACTCAAGTAAGTCAAGAAGAGAATTTCCATATTTGACATCTTCAAGGTTACCGAAGTAATCCTTAAGACTACCTAGGTTTCAATCATTTCATCATAATCAACCAACTTTCTTAACTAGAGTCATATGTAAGATTTTTCTAAGTAAGAGATGAAGTGACCATTCCTATTCCCCCTTGATACATTAACTAGACAACCTACCCTAGCTAAGTATTTATTCATTTAACATACTTTCTTAACATAATTCATTATATTTGAGTTCATTTAATAAACATTAACCACATAAGGACATTCAAGTAATGGTCATAGAGAAGACCTAGGGAATCTCAGTAACATGATGAAAGACTATTGTGCAATGTCTATATAGAGTCCCATACCACAACTAAACTTCATAGAACATCTCCAATACTTGTAGATATCCCAAATGTTGAGATTACGCAATAATCGATATAGACCATGGTACCCAAGCATGGAAGCCTGAGGTGTAACCTACTCTGATAGAGGATGTACTACTTGCCAATAGTAGAAGTTGGACACATCCAATGTAGGCACATGGTTAAGGAATAAGAAGAGTTTTCATATCTAGTTCATAACCCAATCACATTGATCCTACCAAAGAGGTCCCCTCGGGCACCCTTACAATGGCGTAGAAGATAGCTTAATGACTTTACTAAAGATGATATGATGCCATTACAGACTACCAACATTAAGTCCATTATTCATACAAGAAGGATATCAATAGGACTTTCGACTTCAAGCTTCATAACTTTACCATTAGGTTTAAGATTTCACATAAAGGAACTTCTTAGCAACATTAAATGTCTCATGTAAGTCATACCTTCAATAGTAAGAGGCTTTATCATAATAAGTCCAGACATCCCATATTCCATTGATAGATATATCAAGTAAGGGACACAAGTCTACCTCACAAAACACTACTTTCTCATAGCACTTGTAAGAAGTCATCATGGACTACCTTAGTCATACATATCCATTTAAGAGTACATCATGTTAAACATAACACATCCATATACAACTTATCATACATCATCATATAAGAGGAATCATAACGTAATCAGTCACATATGATCATATGAGCATTATGAGGAACCTTACTATTAGCCTTCACAAATAGCACGTATTATCTATAATGCTTCATACCACATGCTCATACAATCCATAACATCTTAGACATGATTATATTACTTCACATCAAAACTTTCACATGATACCTTAATATAAGTCATAAACATGGTACTAATACAATTCATAAAGTAATGTCGACTAGGCCCCATCTTTTACAAAGGTAACACATAAATACCAACACCATAAGTGGACCATACCAATCATTATTCTAATACAAAGCCTATAATTAATACTAAGAGATTTAAGGAAGCATACCACCCATCCAATCTCAAAACTTCCTTCCATAACCAAATCAACCAACACAATACTCAAAGGACTTTACCCATGGCCATGATCACCAATTCAATTCAATATGTTTATTATACAATTTATCTTAAATTACAAAATACTCATTTAATAAATTTTAGCCAACTTATAAACCATAAAATCATAACCTATACATAAAGAAAAATCCCATAACAATCTACACATCAATTCATTAACCTATTGTTTAGTAAAATTTAGAGATTTTAGAAGGTCATGGTTTAATGAAGAATTTCATTGGAAGAAATCAATTATACATCAATAATATCACATCTTAATGTTTGAAAACATTTGATGCAAGAACCCAAGACATTGAGTAGAAATTGGACTTTTTCATCTTTTTCAAAATAATTGACAATCATCTTTGAAATTAACTCTAACGTAATATCAATCCTTAGATTAATAACTCCTACACCTTTTTATAAGAACCCAATTATAATTGAAGAACAAACTCCAATAAAGATCAACCTACAAGCTCCATATTAATCTTGAGCTCTCATGGAGGTTTTTCTGAGAAACATTGTAGGGGGGGGGAATGGGTTTTGATCTAGTTGCTAGGGTCTAAATGAGAGTTTAATTACTTATACATTCTTAAAAAAACTCATAAACATCTAAAATAATCGTCCTTTATTTTAATAAGACTTGGGGTGAATTTCCCAAACACACCCAAGTCTTAACAGAGAACTTGCAGAAAAATACAACACCATCAACCCTTAGCGTCGACGATCCCTTGGTGAGACAAAGTCCTATCGATCAGGTCTGTTGGTTTTTTATGAAACTCCTCAACCTTCAGGATACATGTCACAATCGATTCCACCCATCAACGGTCCTTCGTCTAATCGACTAGACATCATTTGGGGTAGTCGATTGCCACCGCCAAGCAGTATTGAGCTCCAAGTGGGGGTCCTCCTTCTACGCCTTCTTGTGGGTCCTAGGTTGAGTTGTACCGGAAGTTAAACCTCTAAACACGAACGTGTTGGTGTTAGAAAAATCTCCAAACAAGTTCAACCTCAAACAATCTAAGAAACACCTAAAACACATCCAAACTCACAAGGATGTCCAATGTCTATCTTTCGAACTTCAGCGGACATTCTTGGTCGTTTGACCTCCAAACCTTACAAAAATACACATGCTTACCGTAAAAACGATTATAAACCATATAAGGACCTCATAAGATCATTAATCACACATAATCACATGAAAACATATTAGACACATAGATGACTTGTCGTCAAATGTCTTGGTTGTCCCTTGACGTTTGACTTCAAACTTAACAAAAATCTTAAGACACTACCTCAACCATCATTTTAAACTATATTTGTACCTTTAGACATCATATATATATATATATATATATTACGTCCTAGTTTCACCTAGGTCATTTTTTAAGTGTTACACCTTATGTGATGAATATCTCTTAAATGAACTAATGAATGTAACAACTTAAGTTAATAAAGCATGTTAAATGAATAAATACTTATCTAGAGTAGTTTAGGGTAGTCTAGTTACGGTGTGAACGGGGCATAAGAATGGTCACTTTGTATCTTACATAGATATGTCTTAAGAGTCACTCTACTTAGGAAAGGTAGTTGATTAAGTAGACATGATACAAACTTAAGTAGTCTTAAGAATTATTTAGGTAATATTGAAGAGGTCATGTATTGATAGTCTCTTCTTTATTTACTTGAGTAAGTGTTTTGATAAACTTTGTGAGGAGAATGTCATATTAAATGTATGTTGTTTTATTAAGTGAATGATCTTATCCTACATAATCTAAATGATCTCTTAAGTGTTTGTGAAAGGATTTTATGGGAGGTCGCATAACAACTCACTCAAGTGAACCTTAGAGTCACCTTTTGTAGGGGGATCTTGAACAACACTAAAGTACCTCCTAGAAGTTAAGGAGAACCCTTGGTATATGGCAACACGTACTTGACCCTTTCGGGTCTTGTACAATCCCTTTAACTATAGGTCATTACATAAAATATGAAAAGTAGTGCGAAATTAAAAGTTTTCAGGACAAACTAGTCTTTCACAAATATCTAGAGAATCTCATCGTCACAAGCCAACATAAAAACCCGACATCATATCTTAGGGATACGGCCCTTTACATCATAATAAGTCTTTAAATAGAAACTAAGAAGGATAAGAGGCCAGTTAGAGAAGGCTGGATTATTTGGGGAGGCTTTCAAGATGACTTTCCTTGATACGTTCTTTCCCTTAGAACTAAGGGAAAAAATGCAATAATTTATCAATCATGGCCAAGTGAATACAAGTGTGAATGAGTATAGCCTCAATTTCACTCAACTATCCAAGTATGCTCTTACTATAGTGGCGGATTCTAGGACTATGATGAACAAATTTGTAGGTCGGCTATGTTGATTCCTAATAAGTACATATCTCATATGATGGTTCATGTCAAACAAATTGAGAAGCAAAAGCTTAAGCAAGTTCTAGGGAGTTTAAGAAGACAAGAGCAGAAGATGGAAATTTTTCGAAGGATAGATTTGAGGTGTAAGATTATCAAAGGTCTATTAAGAGGTTTTCCAACCACGACCCTTCTAACAGTCAAACTATAAACAAAGGTAAAGGGTATACAACCAAGCCTCAGGAGGGAAAAGGTAGTGGCCCCTATATCGAGAAGTCTACTTGTGCTAAGTCTGGTAGAAAACATGAAGGGAAATGTCTAGTTAGCACGAGTAATTTCAATAGGTGTGGTTACATTGGCAAAATGAAGAGGAATTTCGCTCAGATAAAATCTCAAGGAAGATAAAATGCTCAAACACAAGCAATTTTTAACATTCCAGAAAGAATACTCGTTTAGTGAAGAACCTATTAAGTTTTAAGAATAGGTTTTGGGGGTAAATAAGCACCCCAATGCCCAATATTTAGAAATATTGGGCATATTAGAATATATTGTCTTAAATGGTGTTAGCCAATTTTCTATATATTAATGATCTTGTTTAAGAAATGTACCTTCAATGAAGACCCTTAGCTAAAAATATAGATTTTTCAACATTTGCACATCAGGTACGAGGCATCCATGTGTCAAGCCTAGGAACCATAACACACGACCTATTAAAATAGACATGTAGATTAATAAGTGACCTAGGACATAGTGAGAATCCTTGGTACAATAATTAAACATTTCAAATGAACCATCATGAGTAGTTAGTAGGAAAGTACAAGAAACACATGTGCAAGCACATGTGAAGAAGCGGCCAAGGGAGGGGATCTTCGTAGATTCAGTTCTACATAACGCATGGGTTTTTCTCCTAGAATTCTTCCTCCAAAAGGCTTTTCAAACGCTTCAAACTCATGAATTTCAAAACTAGAGTTGTTCGGAATGATATTGTTCAACGTCCATCACCCTAGTTATCCCTGTTTTCGATTCTAATAAGTATGTAGATGTAAATCTTGAACATGTTGTCGGTATGTGGTGCTAACTGATTTTTATGTTTAAGTTTCTTCATTTCATAATGACTAATGAGACCTATAGATTGGATTCAAATGATTTGAGTGTGAGTTACACGACTCACACGAATTAAGGAATGATATAATGTTTACTTGTGTTTTGAGTATATGAAGTTACTATGAATCAGCTATGAAGTTCGGTTATTTTGAGTATATGAAGTTACTATGAATCAGCTATGAAGTTCGGTTACTGTTAAAATGTTAATTTTTTGACTTATTTATATTGAGGAATATATATATTACATTCATGAAACTAATTGATGTGGTTAGTGATAACCTAATGAAAATAGTTTAAGTAAAGTTTGGTTCATGCCAATAAATTGGCTAACAATATTTTGTCCAAAAAGTTAAATTGGATTGGCTTATATAGTTAATTTAAAATAATAAAAATATCGTCTAATGAATAACGTATACGAAATTACGCATGACAAGTGTAACTCTGAATTCATAACAAAGGGTATGACAATCAATGGGACAAGTCCCATCATATTCTTTTCGAATGAACTATGAACAAAGTAACTACATTGAACAAAGGTCTTAACATTTATAAAGAATGATATAAAGTTACCAAAAGACACGAAACAACTTAAGGTGAGTAATGACATATATAAAAGTCTTTGAATTATGAAAGTGACCGAAATTAGGTGTTTAAGGAAGTGATACAAGTCTCACTTACACGTAAGAGAACTATGTTAAAAAAACTCACATGATGGTGTTAATAATCGTAATACAAGTCTCATTAACAGTAAGATGATAATGTTAGGTTAAATTCATATTTCATCGAGTAAATAAAGGAATGGTCTGTCATCAAAGAGTTAAGTAAACCTCATAACTAGAAGAAAAATTCCATAATTTTTTAGTAAACTCAACAAGATGTAAGAGAAAGAAGTTGAGCAATGTACCGGTAGATAAGAAATGAGCTTGTGCTAGCACATGTAAGCCTAATGAGATGAAGCTACAACAATGGTGGATAAGTAGTCTCCGTATATCTCCTAGTGTTTAAACTATGTTGCCAGAATAGGATCTTGCCAGTGGATTCCACCTAATCGAGCTAGGTATGATGCAATTTCACTTTGGCCGGCGAGACCACCCCTTTTTGGTGTGGGGCAGACAATGGATCTCATTCTTAGATCACATGATCTAGATTGACTTTGATCGGTTAATCACCCCTTTTCGGTGTGGGGCAAATACTAGATTTTGTGTTAGCTCACATGATCTAGATTAAATTTGATTGGTGAATCACCCCTTTTCGGTGTGGGGCAGACACTGGATTTCATGTTAGCGCTCATGATCTTGATTCTATAGATTTCCTTATCACATCAAGAAAGCAAGAAGAAGAGATGCATGTTCAATGTGAGCTAAGAAAGTAAGAGCTTAAGAATATCAATTCTTTGTGTTGTTTCAGCAAAAAATGGGTATAGCCAATAATGACTAGTTTTATTATGAAAATGATTAAAGCCAAATAAGATTCGCTTTTAAAGACTTATTATTTTGTGCACATGATCATATCAAAATAAGGTTGGCTTATAATGATTCCTTATATTATATAAAGAATCACATAATAGGCATAACCAATAAAGATTGGCTTAATATGATTTCATACCAAATTGTAGTTAAATCATTTCCTTAGTCCTTTGGATTACTTACTTGATTCATTTTAGGTAGGGGCTACAATGAATCATTGCACTTGTAAGTAAACATAGGATCAAAGGAGATCATTGAATTACACAACATCAAGAAGGAAAAGATTGAAAAAATAACTAATTGTTGAAAACGGAGATCTCGGATTAGGGAGGAGAAAAATACAAAATTTTCGCACGAGTTGTTCTAAAATTATGTTCATGATTCTAAGGTCTTATCTTCATATAGAAAATGAGTTGTGTTCTTTGAATAAGTTAAAATAAGTCATAATTATACCATAATTCACAAATGAAGAATTAGGAATGTCTAGTGACGTCACTCTCCAGAAACGACATATTTTAACAGGAAGAGCTTCCTTGATTATGAATACTCCTTACGTGTATATGTGCATACAACCATAATTAGTACAAGATTGTACAAACCCTATACTATTACTATTTTATAGGCGCAGGTCATAAACTAGATTGAAGACTCATTGAAGCGATTTGGATCAGCGATCTTCAGACTTTGGTAGGTCCTCTTGAGTTCGAGGATACTACACCTATCATTCTATCTTATTATTTTAGATATATCTAGTTGATATTGTCCTTAGGGTTTCATTTAATACTTTTATTCAATGTTTTGTATTAAGGCCATTTTGCAAACTATTATGATATATTAATTTCTTCATTAACTTGCTTAATTTATTGTAGATGGTTGTTTAATTTGAGCTTATTAGAATATCACTCTATATATTAATTATATGAATTCTATGTATACTTCATTATATTCTAATAGTTTTACAAATATCGCAATTTTAACTATATGATTGTCATGAAAGATAAGAAGAGGATTGTCTTCATTCACTAAGAGGTTAACGATGTCGCGAGAACCCTCCACAATACCAGGATGAACTTTCTTATTTTATCTTCCCTTAGTCTTAAGAACGGGGCAATCTCTCAGATGCCCATCCTTCCCACACCCAAAAAACCCACCCGTTCCTGCTAGGCACTTAACATAGTGACTCTTTACAATTCAATGAAAAACATGATAACAAGTCTAGAGGAATCACTAAATTATAATTCAATACTAGTTCATAGCATAAGACAATATACTTTGGTCAATTCACATCATACTTCATAACCTCGATCACTTCTCAAGAACTACTATTATAGAACTATAATTCATCCTAATTTAGTAATTATTGATACAACAACATCATCTAATAGTAATTCAACCAATAACCAACTCAAAAACAATAAAATACAATTCATATAAAGATTATCACCTAGGTTTAAGGAGTAGAGGTCGTGTTCTACAAACTAGCCCAATCTATTAAGAAATAACATAATAAAGTTAGAATACATGTTAATAGATTCATAATATCAAACAGAAATCATAAACAAATCAATTCCTAACATTAATATCGAGATTCGATGAAACCACCGTGAAAACTCAATTTTTGGAAATCAATTTGGTGGAAACCATTGATAAAAGAGGTCTCAAAGGTGGTATAGATCCCACAAATTGTTAAATTATGAATATTTATGGTGAAAATTGATTCTTTTATGCCCTTAAACCCTTCCCTATCTTGGTCTTCAGTGGTTTTCTTCACTAGAAAGCAGAAGAAGAGAGAAGGAAGAGAGTTTGAGGAGTTTGAGAATCATGAGCTTAGGTTAGTCTAATTTAAGTTCAGGTCTTTATGTAGGTAATTAATTAACTTAATTATACCTCAATAAACCCCTAACTAATTAACTAATAACCTAATTAATTAATTTATCCCAATTAAAATGTGCAGAAATCTTAGCCCTCATAGACGAGAGCTTGACCAACAGTCCGTCTATGAGTCGATGGCTCCTACCCCTTCCGCGCTGCACATCCATCTCTAAAAGTACCATTATCCAAAATTTCTAATATTTGATCTACCTACAGATGAAATCACCATATTTTCGATCCACACAAGTTTTGTCGTTCCCCTTCGTGGGTGAACACTGCCCAGGCAGCCTTGACCCAAAAAATGTAAGGGTCCTTCTCAAGGGACCTTAGTTAGTCCTTGGGGTGTCGTACCCAGACGTTTAAACCATAAATAAACTTAAAAACATTTTAGAAACCCTTCCCCCGAATTTCATGAATTTTTGACTCCTAAAAGGTAGTCAAATAGGCTAAGGCACACTAGCACCTTATTGAACAAGTTTTCTGACGTAATGGACGTTTTGGTTTCTAGACTTGCTTATTTACTTATATTCATTTAAATGGACCTAAAAATAGTTTCTAAACCTTATGACACTTATGTAAGGCTTTATAACACGTCTAGGATTTTTGAAGTCTTACAACCCATACTTTTCTATTCTCTATAACTATAGGTTTGGAAGCAAAATTTGAGTCTAGAAGGTGAAGCTTGGGAAATGTACTCTCTCAAGATTTTTATGTCCTAATATATTTGAGAACATAATCTTTGTTTCTTAGTTTTATTATTAAGACTTATTATGTATTTTCTTTCAATGTAAAGGGTCGTGTACCTAAGATATTATGTCGTGCCTTTAAGATTGGATTGTGACGATGAGACTTTTTTAGTATTTTATGAAAAATGTTTCCTTTATTAAATTATTCATGAAAGGTTTTAATTCTGGACTACTTTTCATGTATAATGTAATGAAAGATAGTTAAAGGGTTTGTACATGACCCCGAAGTGTCAAATACGCCCTCCCATGACCTAAGGGTTCTCCCTAACTTCTATGGCATACTTGCGGGATGCACAGACTTGGTATCAGAGAATAGGGTTATAGGTAATTTTTAAGGGTCTTAAATTCTCACAAGACACGTCTAGTAGAGTCTTGGTCATTGTTGTCAATCACGATACATCCATGGACAAAAGGCTATAGGACGATAGAGTTTCACTTTCTTCATTACTCTTGTATCTTTCCATAAAACTTAACTCCATAAGATCGGTGTCTTCTTCTGCTTTTTCCGGTGGTGTGTAGGTGTGATTTGTTGGGAAGGGAGAGGAATGGAAAAGGTGAGTTTTGTGATGGTTTTGTTGATAGAAGAGTAAATGTGAAGTTGAGTTTTAAAAAAATTATAATGTGATGCCATCTATGTCTAGGTGTGATTTATGAGAATTGAAATGTTATGACGAGAAACTTTATGCTGATGTAGTTCAATCATCGTAAGAGTTATAGTGATTGAATGAAGTACCTTTGAGGGGAAAGGAGCTACCTCGTCATTATGTTCAATGTGGTACATATATTTAAGGTTTAAATTTGTGGAATGTTAAGAGAATGTGGTGATTTTGTAGGAGTTGAGGACAACCCTCTTGTGTGGTTAATGTTTCATAGTTCTTTTTATGATTGGGTTAAATTTCTTGTGCAGGTTCAATCTAAGGAGGAAATTTGGAACGAATACCTATTAAGGGAGTTTTTTGCATGAGATTGAGTTAAATGGTGCCTAAGAGTTGAAGGAGGTGTTGTTTAAGACAGTTTGTCTAAGCGTGAATCCCAAGAGAAGGGTGTTATGCTTTACTAGTAGAGTTGATGTTTAGTCTTTTTATCATGAGTAAAGAGTAGTATGAGTTATATTGTGTAATGCATCGTGGGACTTTGAAGTATGATGCCTTGACGATGGGTTTACCCTTTGTGGGGGATTATGAGTGACTACAAAGGTAGTTGATATCCTTATCTTTCCTTTTTGTTCTTATTTAAGCTTGAGACCAAATCCTTAGTAGTTTGGTAACGATTAAGAGACTGGCATAATATATGAGTTGCATTTCTCCTTCTGTTATGAGTGTATTGATGGCAAAACTTTTGGGAAGCTCTTGAAGTTATCATGATGGCATGGGAAAGATTGATAGTCAACCTATGCTCTCTTTTTAAGATCTAGCTAATTATAGTGCTTAAATTCTTCATGGTGGTTTTGAATATTAAGTGTATGAATGAGTTATCATTTGTTGCATATGAAGTTAGACAACTTAAGGTCTAATGTTCAAAGACCAAGTTAAAGCTAAGTTTTCACATGATGAATGCTAGAAAGGATTGCATGTAGTTTACTTAGTCTAAGAGAGACCTCAAGAGTAACTAAGTGAGAGTGGTAGTATGGTATGATACTCTCACATTGCACTTAGTGTAACTTACCAAGTCTCTCTAGAGTATTTAAGTATAGTCTAATCTATCATATTCTAATGCCATCTTGTTAAAGTTGCTTGAAAGGTACATTATAGAATTGTTGAAAAAATGACACATTGAAGTTTTAAGTTCATTGTAAAGAAGTCTAAATTTTGTGAAAAAATGCATTTTTCATGAAAAATGGTTTCAACGTGCTCATAAAGTGTTGTATATGATCATATTCAATGTCGGAGAAGGTCGTTCCTCAATAAGTTAAGGGTAAGGGTGAATTCTGAAAATTAAAGGTTCTAGCAAGGTGCTTATGTTGCAAAGTGTAAGAAGGAGTAAAATTGTGTTACTTGTTAGTTGATACTTTTTCTATGAATGTTTGAGCCTTGATTGTAATGTCTTATATGTTTCTAATGGAGTCCTTGATAGTCTTAAAGTGTTAGTTTCATTCGTGGACGAATGTTATTTAATGTGGGGGCAAATGTAACAACCTAAAAGGATCTAAGATGAACTAGAGCTTCGTGATTGTTTCTTGATTTAATTTTGTGTTCAAATGAGTTACATTAGTTTCCTTAGTCAGTGTGTGAAGTTTTGTTGATTTTTGAGGTAAAACGTTCAAGAATGTCTTTGACATTCGAAAGATATGCCTTAGATAGTGCTTGTGTGTCCTCATATGTTTGATTGAGTTTTTGTTCTTGTTTTCCTTGAAATTGGTGTGAGATGTTTGTAATACCTAGAAAACTATGTTTACAGGTAAAACTTCTGGGTACGACCCCATGCGTTACTCACAAAGAGCCCTAGAGAAGGACCCAACACTGCCTTGGCAGTGTCCACCAACGAGGGTAACCGACGACAAGTGGTCCAACCAACGGCCCATCAAGTTGCCCCGTCGTTTGGACCTTAAAGGTAGGTTACCCTGGACAAAATGAAGCTATGTATCAACCCACATAACCCCACAAAAGAACCGTTCATGGAGAGACGGTCTGTTGGTTGCATCCGTCATTTGAAGACAGTCCAATAGATGTTTTTTCTATAATGACTTGGGGTGTTTGGTAAATTTAGCCCAAGTCTTTCATGACACTAGGAAGTCATTTTTATGTATTTTTAGGTATATTAAGTAGATTCAAAACCTTTGACCTATTTTTAGACTCCATTTCGTAAAACCCAAAACCCCTCTCTCTTAAAAGACTGTCTCAAGTCACCATGGAAGCTAGAAGTCAACAATGGCTAGAAGGGGCTGTTGGTGGTTAATTACTTCATGAAAAATCATTCGGGTTTGTCTATGTGAGGTATGGTCTCCATACTTGAACTCGTTTCCATTCAAGGAGCCCCTTTCTAAAATATTTAAAAAAGAGTTATGCTCAAGTAAATTCTATCACTTTCAATCAACCATCATAATGTTAATTATCATCAATTCATTCTATCTTCATTCATATTTAGAATATAGAGTTTTCTAGCCTTATCTTTCTTCTCACATTTGTCAAAACTAGATTAATATAGTCATAATGTCACGACCCAACCCGATGGGCCGTGATCACTGCCCGTTTTGGACACCCACATACAAACCTGCTAAGTATAACCAACTGAAACTAAGACAATATGGAATTTAATCAAATCAAGCCAACCCCAACGTCATATATATATAAAGAGGACCTGTCTCATAAGGAGGTGTAGCAGAGCTCTCCGACTGCAGCATAATACCAGGCATAGACTGTGCACGGGCCCTAGTAACTCTCCAGGTCTGACTAGTACCTTCTGCTACTGATTTGTCCTTCTGGGCGGCTGTCGCTTTCTTTGGAGGCATAGCTGAAAACACACGGATTCGTTAGAGAGGGATTATCCTGTTAATATAGCTCTATCGCACGATCTAGAATAAGAAGAAAGGATGACATCCTAAATGTCTGGTAGCTTCCTGTTTATAGATATGGTGCACAACACACCGATAAACAAGACTCTACTAGACACGGTCTGTAGACACTTCCGAGGAAGAACCGCTCTGATACCACTCTTTGTCACGACCCAACCCGATGGGCTGTGATTAGTGCCCGTTTTGGACACCCACATACAAACCTGCTAAATATAACCAACTGAAACTAAGACAATATGGAATTTAATCAAATCAATCCAACCCCAACGTCATATATATATAAAGAGGACCTATCTCATAAGGAGTCATAACCATTCACCCGTAACAACATACGCGAGCCGACAAGGCCGCCACTATTCAAAGCATAATAACATACATAAGTCAACAAGGCTGCCACTACACAATACACAATGATGTACGCATCCGACAAGGCTGCCCCTGTACAAGCGGACATCCCAAACAAACCATGTCCAGACCATTACCCAAAACATATATTTACAACCCACATAATGTCCACAGACCTCTAAGAGTACATTAGTGAAACTCGACGGGATAGGGCCCCGCCATACCCATAGACGAGCAAAAGACAACACAATAGTTATGTACCAAATCGACTGGGCTCCGGAACAGTGGAGCTCTCCCAATTAGCAGAGTAGATATCCTAGGCGGGAGGATCACCGAACTGCGCATCTACACCTGCGGGCATGAAACGCAGCCCCCCGAGGAAAGGGGGGTTAGTACGGACAATGTACTGAGTATGTAAAGCATAAGGTAAAGATGACAGGATACCAATATGGCAAGTCAAAACAAAATATCGCTACACATGTACCCTTTGAAGTGAAAATCATGCATATCTTTAACATATAAGGTGCCCAGCTTCCCTAGTAAGGGGCTCGGCAAAATAATCATCACGTCATCTCCGTCATCATCATCATCATATCCATCCTCATCACCAATCATATATATAATATACATACCCGGCCCTCTGGTGAGGAACTCGGTGACATATGCAAGAAACTCCGCACGAACATTACCCGGCCCGGGACTCGGTGAAATGATAAATGACTCTATGCACGAGCAGAATATTATGAGCAACCATATGCAATTAAAAAAATTTCTTATAACTCAATAGAACAAACAACGTGAACCAGCAAGGAGTATTACCAAAGATTAATGTTTTATCAAGATTATGAACCTTTAATACGATATGAAAACGTAAAATCTCAATGACTCTAAGAAGCACTACCATAGATATGAGAGATCATCATAGCCTTAGACATAGCCGATATATCGAGGAATAATTGTGGAAACAAGAATATACGTCACCTAGACGCTCTAAAGGTAAGTATCAAACCTATCCGTTATTGGCTTATTTTTAAAAGTCATGCCAAACAAAGAAAGAAGGGACACCGTTACATACCTTATAATCGAGCCGCACGTCCAATATTTACTGCTCAAGCTATTAATCTATAACAAACAACAATCGTGCTGCAATTATATAAACATCGCACTTTACTTTCTTGTAAGCTAGCTAATAATCTAACGAAAATTCGGCAGCACTTCCCTTATTTTCCTTACTTTGTCCCAATCCGACAACAACCCAAATTATCCACAGCAATACCAATAACACATATAACCCAACGAATCATATTAAACAGCCCCCTCCCCAAAACAGTTCCGTCTCGGCAACCATAGCAGCGAAGCAATGACACACCGAGTGATAACTCGTCTTATAATTCGCAACACATCTACCTTATCGTATTCATCCTTTGGAGTATATACTCATAATCACATTTAACATATACATAATGCCAAAAGAGAGTTTTCCTGCAGATGCTTTAATCAAAACAGCCCAAGCACCAACACGACACCACTAATCCGATTATGGTTTCCGTTCATACTTAGTACATTCAATAACTAAAACAAACTTCCTAAGCTATTGGTCACGCCCCCTTCTTAAAATTAATGGATAATTAAAAAAGGTATTCTAAAGAATTAACACACCAAACAAGGAGATTACTAACAAAATTATTTGCAGCTGCTGGCCAAGAGTTGCAGGGTTGGTTTCTCCATTTCCATTGCTGCCTAAGACAAGTGGTGAAGAAGAAGATGATATGCAGCAATGCATTTCATCATTTTATTTAGCATGGAGTGGATTTCTCCACCTCATTTAATAGTATGAAGTGGAGGCAGCCCCCCTCTACACCTGTCAACTAAGGCCAGCTCACAATCTGATCCCTTTTTTAATTTTTGCCTTGAGTGATGGGGCCCACTTGATTAAGTTAATCCTAATCAGCCACCAATTATGAGTGGTGGGGCCCATTGGATTAAATTAATCCTAATCAGTCACTAATTAATCCCTCACTTAAAGTTAATGACACTTACATTAGCCAACTCATACTTAATATCACATTTGGAATTAACATCCTTGCCTAATATTTCTTTAATCACTTGGAACTTAAATTAAAGTATCATTCCCCGGACTTACGTCTACTAGATCATGATGCGCACTACGTATAAAAAATACGAGGCATAACACATAATTTCTTCATAAGTGGTAAATTTAATTACGAAGAATCTTAATTCATAAAATCTTGTTCAATTCATACTTAGGTGATTCAATCATGATCATTCAATATAGAATAAAATCAATTTATGAAAAATCAATACAAAATGTTCATCTATTCTCTAATGTCATAAGATCACCATGATAGCCATCAAATTAAATTACCATAATTCGCAATGAAAATTCCATAAAAACAGTATATAACTGATTTCTTCATCAACAATTTAATAAAGAGCTTTATTATGGTTTCAACAAAGTTGTAGCATTAAAATCAACAACTATCATCAGAAACATCATATTTGAATTATTTAAACATTTTTATGGAAGACCTATATTTAGAGATAAAGATAGAAGAAACTAGGGTAAAAAACCCATTTTGAAAAACGATTAGATATGACTCCTTTAATGGAAGAGAGTTAAACGTTGTATGCCATAACTCAAATAGAAGAAACCCCAATGATTTTTATGAAGAACTCGACCACCATCAACCCCTTCAAGCACTTCTTAAGTTCTAGCTTCCATGGTTACTTTATAGAGTCTTTTAAGGGAAGGGTTTCTGGTTTTTTGAAATGGAGTCTAAAATTAGGTCTAAGGGTTTGGAACTCCTTAATATACCTAAAAATTATTTCATAGGTTCATAAAAAACTTGGGGTGAACTTACGAAACACCCCAAGTCATTACAGGAAAAACAACCTCTAGACAGGCTTCAAACGACGGATGCAAGTAACGGACCGTCTGTCCATGAACAGAACATTTGTGTTGTTTCATCGGTTGATAACCTTATTTGGGGCCTAGATAGCCTAACTTTAAGGTCCAAACGATGGGATAAGTTGACGATCCGTGGCTTGGACCACTGGCTGTCGTTTGCCCTCGTTTGTAGACACTACTATTATAGTCTTAGGTCCATGTATTGAGCCCTTCTATAGGTATACTTGGTCGTCCTAGGTGGGGCAGTACCCATACATTAAACCTCTAAACATATTCTTCTAGGTCATAGGAACATTTCCCACCAATTTCAAGTAAAACGAACATGTTTTTGAGACATATGTTAGACCGATTATGAAATTACTTCAGTATTATATTTGAAATAAAAGTTTTAATTTCGCACTACTTTTGGTATATATGCAATGAAAGATGGTTAAGAGGCTCGTACAAGACCGCCAAGAGTTCTAAATTGTGACCTAAGGATTCTCTGATTTCTATGGCATACATGTGGGTTATGACACGTAGGTCCAATGACGGGTTATGGATTGACAGTCGTACGTCTTGATCTTATAGTTAAGGTTCAGTTTTAAAAATCATGAGCTAACAGGATGGACCATAATTAGCCAAAGGTTTGTGGGCAAACACATGTGGGCAAAAGTTTAAATAGGCCTTACACGGACCATATATGGGCAAATATATGTGGAATATCAAGAAAGTCCAACCAAGTGTTGATCTATGGAAGCAGCAATAGACTATAAGTCCACCCACTGGCCATCGTGCTAATCCATCAATTGATGATCAGAGAGTTCAAGTTTTGGTACCTGATTTTATTTTCAATGTGGTGGACCACAGAGGGTTACCTCAGGACCTTAGTTAATCTCAAGGTCGGTAGGTTGAAGCTTTAACCGAAACCGCGTGCGAGCTTTATATTTCCTTATTTTGTTTACTCTTTAGTTTGGGATTTTTTTTCTAAAAATTGGAGGTGCAGTCCCCGTTTTTGGTATTAGACCTTATTTTAAACTTATAGGTTTTTGTTCTTTGGGAGCTAATTTGAAAACTTTTAGCAATTAAATATTCGCATGTCATTTTCTACAATTTTCACTTCGAAATAAAATTCAAGATTTCACGTTTCATTTATATTCTAACTATATGTTCATGAAATCCTTCAACAAAATTATGAATTGTGAAATCTCAAAAGTGAGTATAACATAGCGTATTTGACCTGTCAGGTGACTTATACAATTACATGGACATCATTAATTGCATTGTCATATTAAATTCGCTAGAAATTTAAAACCTTGAATAACAAATCATATGCTAGAACATCGCTTCATGTATTTATAAAATATCATGATATATAGTTATAGTCTAAATCTCCTTTTTTATCTAAGACTCAACATTACTAGAGTAAAATAAAGACTCATACATCACATAAAGGATATTCAAGTAATGGTCTTGGACAAGACCTAGGAACTCTAACTAACACCTTCAAAGTCTATTGTGCAATGTCTAGATAGCGTCCCACACCACCAACTAAACTTCATATAACTTCTCTAATGCTAGTAAGTATTCCATATGATGAGAATAGGCAATAACCGATATTGACCATGATAGCAAGACATGGAATTCGGAGTTCTATCCTACCCCAATGAGGTTGTTCTACTTGCCAATGGTAAAACATAGACACATCCCATAAAGGCACATGGTTAAGGAATATGAAGGGCATTCTTTGTATTCTA
Source organism: Solanum peruvianum (assembly GCA_027705065.1). Taxonomy (NCBI): domain Eukaryota; kingdom Viridiplantae; phylum Streptophyta; class Magnoliopsida; order Solanales; family Solanaceae; genus Solanum; species Solanum peruvianum. Next base: position 11,217,593 of record JAKWJD010001758.1, on the reverse strand, counting down.
TTCTCATTCTTTGACTAAAACTACTTCCCTTTACCATACTCACTCGGTACTAGCTTTCGTTCTCATAGAGTAATTCACATTAAGGTTCATATAAAGAGGTTCCATATCAAGTTCATAACCCAATTACATTCACCCTACCAAAGAGGTATTCTAGCGTTACATTACAATGGAGACAAGAAGCTCATGATGACTTTCCTAAGTTTTGATATGATACCGTTCCAGCCAATCAACAATAGTATCCTACCTCCCAATACTAAGTCCCAATCGACGATACCCTACCAACGGGGCGTTTATTGCCCAACTAGGAGTTGACTGCCTCAGTGGTTTAGGCTGTCTTGGGATGCCTCAGCACCTATTTTGGGTGCTTCTTCAAGGACCCTTGGTTGGTCCTTGGGTATGTTTACCCGGACGTTTCAAACCCAAACTTGATTGTATATGATTTTAGCACCTATCACATGCATAGACACACAACACCTTTTCAAGGCACATCTTTCAAACGTCATGGACGTTCTTGGATGTTTGACCTTTAAACTTCACGAAACTCGACGCACTACCTATATATACTATAATAACTCATTTAAGGACCTTAAAACATCATGAATAACATATAACCACATAGAACAAGATATGAGGCACCTAGGTGACTTAGTCATCGAATGTCTTTGTCACCCCTTGACGTTTGACTTCCAATTCGCCTAAACTCTTAGGCATTGCCTCATTAACCGTAATAGACCTATTTACGACCTTATACCATCATAACAAACATTTTAGGATCTAGTTCACCTATGTCATTTTAGGGCTCTTACAATCTCCCACACTTGGACAACATTCGTCCTCGAATAGCACTTGTCACTCTCCGAACACTTCCGAGAATAGAGATTCAAATAGCAGCTCATAACCATACCATATATAACATAACTAAGAAGAAAACATCAATTTCACACTATCTAGAGATTCACAACACAACATGAACTAGAAAACAATTCTATAACTCATCATACTAGAAAACTAACATGCTTCATTCCAAATAATAAAAACTCATTTTATATTAAAAATGATGATTATATACATAATTTATTACCACATTACAACAATTTTAGACCAAAGAATCAATTAGTCAAATTTCAAAAAAATTTACAATGAGTAGTTTTCCAAGGTAATAGTGATTTTCACAAATTTTTCAAAAATACAACTTTTAGGAAATTCATGATATAAACATTTTAATATGCCAAGTAACACAATATAAACATCTTACAAAATAATCATATTTTATAAAATACACAATGCAAGAAGTTATTGAAATTCAATTTTAATAAAACTCCTAAACATCCATGCACATGCAATCATGCTTCTAATCATTCAATCTCATCTACGAACCATATTCCCCCCTCTTAGAAGGAACTCATATCACAAAAATCAATGCAAGGGCTTACCTTAATCATCAACATAATTCTCATCAGGCTTTGATCTTCTAGTCCGGAGTGCATACAAACGCCTATTTGTTGGTTCATCATCCTTTGTAACACTCGAAGCAACTTGCTTACCCTCTCTTCCTCTAGAAACAAATTTAGGACAAAATCTCACCTTATGTCCTTCCTTTCCACAACCAAAGCAACTCCCAGTACCCCTTAGACACTCACCATAATTTTTTTTGTACAAGTGACACATGTAGGTTTGACAATTTGAGAGCCACCTCCTTTTTCCAATTTCACCTTAACACCCTTAGGTTCTTCTTGACTTTGGGACCTCTTCATAAACCTAGGTTTCCCTTGATCACTAGCATCACTCCTTTTAAAGTTTCTAGCCATCCTCCTAAGTTTAGACTCTTCAATTGATTGTGCATACAACATGAGTCTACCTAGGGTCATATCATCATGTAGCATCGTCGTATGACATTCCTCCCTCTCTAGATCAATCGCACCCGTCACAAAATGACTCATTTCATCCCTTTCATTAACACAAGAGATGGGGAATTTCTAGATAATATTGAGAACTTTAAAGAGTATTCCTCAACACTCATATTTCCTCCACCTTAATTATCTCCTCCTACAGGGAAATTATTTACCAAGAAAATATTCCTTAAATTCTTCCCACTCAATAGGAACCGACTCCTCCAGCCTATTAACGTTTCATTGAGTGTACCATATTTGAGAAACATCCCGCAATTCATATGAAACAAACTCCGCCTTCTCCCTAGCTATAACTCCCATAGCACTCGACACCTTGTACACTCCATCTAGCAACTCTTGGGGATCCTTTCCCACCTTAGAGCGAAGAAAGATAGAAGGATTCATCCTTACAAAGTCTCTCAAACTAGAGGTCATAGTTCTGTCCACAACATTCACGCTAGGAGCCATACTCAAATTCACTTGAGTAGTCACAGCTTGGGCTAAAGTAACCATATCCTCCCTAATATCCCTATTACTCGAATCTGGGACATCAACTCCTTCACCTATAATAGGGACATGTTCACTTTAATCACCTTGAGGAACTTGCTCAAATTCCTCAACTTGAGTAGGAATCTCTTCTTGAACATCATTCTCTTCAACTCTCCTAGCCGGTGTCGCGCATTCATCTTCCTAGAATCACAATGAAAAACACAAGAAAATATTACTTATAAATTTTAATCTACAGAACGATATAGGAGTATAAAAGTAAGGAAACTCTAGCGTCTTATAGCCTTTCACCCATAGATGTGTCGCGACTCACACCGATGGTCAAGATCTACTATACGTGACTTGATGAGACTTTTTCGATTCCTAAACTACTTTCAAAACCTATGCTCTTATACCAAGCTTGTCACATCCCAAAACAACAACCTAGAAGTTAGGGGAAATCTTGAATTGTAACCAACGTACTTGACCTCTCGGAGGTCTTGTACAAGCCCTTGCATATCATTCATCGCATATATATAGTGAAAAGTAGTGCAGAATTAAAACTTTTTACAAAACATGTCATAGTCTTTAAAAATATCTTTCACGTAGAGTCATAGGAAATACTAAGTAACAATCTCATCATCTAAAGATACAAGAATACTTGGGACATGACCTATATAAAATACGAATCTAGAAATACTTAGTCTATTACAATACTTCAATAAGAAACATAAAAGACATATATGCCCTCAAGTCAAATGAGGACGTACTTCAACTTCTCTAGAACGATGCTACGGTCCAAGTCTCCACTTCCAAAATCTCCTAACTTACCATGAACTATACATATAGATATAAGCATGGATAAGCACAACCACGGTGAAGTACGGTGAAGTTCTTCATTGTTACAGTGAAGTGCTTTCTTTCCAATTTAACATTTCCTAGCATGTAGTCTCCTCACTAATAACTATCCTAAGACTCACTTACTAAACACAAAGAGAGACCGCCCGTACAAGCTCCCTAAGAATATCTAAATGACCCTTAAGACTACTTATAATAAAGCACATACACACTTATAAGACATAAAACATCAAAAGATAGGTAATATGACATCTCCTAAGAAAGGCTATCAAAAGATCTATTTAAGTTAATCAAGAAGATAACGTCCATGATTGACCTCTTAAAGATTAACTATGTAATTCTTAATAATACCTAAGGCTTAGATCATGTCCATATAATCAACCGACTTCCCTAACTAGAGTCATTCTCAAGACTTCCAAAGATAAGATATGAAGAGAAATTTCTTATTTCCTCTTCACACTTTAGTTAAGGAGTCCTTAAGTCAATTTAGATTAGGTACTCATACATTTACATACTTCATAACATAATTCATTAGTTAATAAGTTTATTCAGAGAATCATACATCACATAAAGGACATTCAAGTAATGGTCTTGGACAAGACGTAGGAACTTTAACTAATACCTTCAAAGCCTATTGTGCAATGTCTAGATAGAGTCCCATACCACCTAAACTTCATAGAACTTCTCTAATGCTAGTAAGTATTCCATATGATAAGAATAGTTAGTAACCAACATAGAACATGACTGCAAGACATGGAATCCGGAGTTATATCCTACCCCGATGAGTTTTTTTTACTTGCCAATGGTAGAACTTAGACACATCCCATGAAGGCACATGGTTAAGGAATATGAAGGGCATGCTTGTATTCTAGCCTCATTATTAGACTCAAACTACTTCCTTTTACCATACTCACTCGGTACTAGCATTCTTTCTCATAGAGTAATTCACATTAAGGTTCAAGTAAAGGGGTTCCATATCAAGTTCATAACACAAGTACATTTACCCTAACAAAGAGGTCTTCTAGGGTTGCCTTACAATGGCGACAAGAATCTCATTATGATTTTCCTAAGGTTTGATATAGTGCAGTTCCACCCAATCAACATTAGTTCCATCATTCCTTTACCTTGAAGGATACCATTACGAGTTTCTACTTCAACATTCATAACCTTACCACTAGATCAAGGTTTTGACATAAAAGACTCTCTTAACATCATTTAGGGTCTTATATCATTCATATATACAAGACTAAGAGTTTTAACATCCTAATTCAAGACATCACATATTCATCATTATATATACATCATGTAAGGGACACAAGTCAACCAAGAGAAGACATCATATACTTCACTTTAACTCATAATACATTTCATTCTAGGAACACATAAACATAACCATATCATCTTCAAGTAATCCTATACACTATCATACCATCATCAATATGACCAACATAGACTCATATAGTCAATAAGGAATAACCAAGACTCAACCCTAAGACTATACAGACAAAGTCAAAGTCATAGTCTAACATGATCACCTAAGATAAAATGAATAAAAAGCCACATATATGAATTCACATGTAGATATTATTCTCATACTTCACATAATATAATATACAAATATCTACATTACTTCAAATATTTTCCGACAAGGCCATGATCATTACATTGCTTGAAATAACACCGACAAGGCGACATCATTTGCAAGTAAAGAACATAACACTGTCATTGTAAGTTTACCATACCAAACACAACATAATTGAAGTATAAACAATAGCAAAATAAAGGAATAAAGGAAATATGGTAGAGTACCACGACTCCATCCTCAACACCCCAATTCGATGCGAAATCATCCAATTAAATAACATAAGGCCTCCTCAAGATTGTATGCCTCGATCACTTCATTCGCTGTTTCAACATGCCCTAGATAAATTTTTATTCACTGCCTGTTGACCTTGAACCTTACACCCTCCTTAGTATCAAACTCAACCACACCATGAGGGAATTGTTGGGTGATCAAATAGGGATCAGTCCATTTGGACTTGAGTTTGCCCGGAAAAAAATGAAACCTAGAATTGAACAAAAGCACCAAATCCCCAACTAAAAAATTGTGCTTCTCAATCTTTTGGTCATGGTACTTCTTCATCTGTTCTTTGTAGAGGGATGAACTTTCATATGCCTTCAAGCGAAATTCATCAAGTTCAATCTACCCGTTTAACGTCTGTTCTGCAGCCTCATTCCAATCCATTTTCAACTTTTTCATTACCCACATGGCTTTATGCCCTAATTCAACCAGTAAGTTACAAGCCTTCCCATATACAAGTTGGTATGGGAACATACCTATGGGAGTCTTGTATGCTGTCTGATAGGCCCAAAGAGCATCATCAAGTCTCATTGACCAATCCATTCTACTAGCAATCACCATTTTTGTCAAAATTTTCTTCATCTCCCTATTTGATACCTCAACTTTTCCGCTAGTTTGAGGACGGTAAGGAGTGGCCACATTATGGTGAACCCCATATTTTTCCAATAATCCCTTAAACAGCTTTTTGCAGAAGTGGGATCCCCTATCACTGATAATAGCCCTTAGGGTGCCAAATCTACAAAATATGTTCTTTTTCAAGAACGCGGTAACACTGTTGCCTTTATTATTTGCAAGTGTGATAGCTTTAATCCATTTAGACACATAATTGACTGCAACAGGAATGTTCTTTATCCCATGAGAACTCACAAAAGGGACCATAAAGTCAATTCCCCACACATCAAACAACTAAATCCCAAAATGGGATTTGATGGAGCTCTTGCTTTCGCGGAATGCCACCATCTCTTTGGCATCTATCACATGCCTTGGAGAACTCATGAGAATCTTAGTTCATTGTTGGCCAATAGTAGCCACATTGCAAGATCTTGTGAGCAGTCCAAATACCACTATGATGCCCTCCATCAGTAGTCGCATCGTAGTGGGCTTTGGGTCACTCAAACCCAACTTCTTGTAAATAGAAAGAGGCATGATATTTATGCTTTCCCCAAGATCAAATAATGTTTTCGCAAAGTGTAATAACCCGATTGTACATGGAATAGTGAAGGCATCCGGATCTTCTTTATTTTTCATTATAGACCTTGTACCAATAGCACTACAATGTTGCATTCTATCATCATCCTCAAATCTGACTGATATTTTTTTAGTGACCATATCTTTCATGAACTTGGTATATCATGGCATTTGTTCAAGAGATTCTATCAAAGGTACATTGATGAAAAGTCGTTTGAGCATAGTGATAAAACACTGGTATTTACCATCCTCGGTCTTTTTCACTAACCTTTATGGGAATGGAGGTGGTGGTCTAGGCATGGGGGTCACCTTTTGGGTACCTCAGCTTCTTTCCCCATTTTTTCTTCTAACTCACCACTAACCTCCGCTACCTCATCATCGCCTCTTATCACATTTTCTATACCAGACATCATCGGTTGATCAATGGTTTGCTTACCACCTCGAGTTGTGACTATCACACAATGTCCATCATTTTTCAGATTTTAGACAGTATTGCTAGGAAGAGTACCTGGTTGGCGTGGGTTCACAATCGAAGACAATTGGGCCATTTGCAACTCAAGATGCTTGATCGAGATTGTATGTGCATCAACTTTTTTCCCAATACTCGCTAAGTCACTCTTCAACTCTTTAGTGTGCTCATTACTAGCATCAAAACTCCTCCTCATTTTCTGCAACATATCCTCAACTAGCACCATACTGCCTCAACCATCCCTAGGAGCAACTTCACGATTTTAAGGTGGAACATAGGGCCCACTCCTATCATTTCTGTAACCATAGTTAAAAAGGCTGAAGTTGTTGTCGCGCATGTAATTCCTATATCGTACATAATGACCCTCTCGTTTGTAATTACCATAGTTCCGACCTTGGTTTCCTTGTACTTGGCGCCAATTTTCCTTATTGGATCTGTTGGCGGTTGGTCAACAAAAAACCATCTAATCATTTACTGCATAAGAGTCCTCCTAATAGTAATACTCATCAATTGCGGTGGTGGTTTAGACAAGTAGTTCATCGCATTTACCTTTTCTGTAACCCAGTAACATATTTCAACACCAACCAAAGCTCAGTTCTCATTTGAGTTGTTTCCTCACAAATCTCATCTGCAGTTGATTTATGTGTGGATTTGTGTGCAGATTGCACTGCAAAAGTTTCTCCCAGTATGTGACTTCCTAGTGCTCCAAGCTTTATTATTTTGGGAGATTTTCTCTAACTTATCAGTGATCTAAGCATAAGGAAACTCCCCATAAGAACCACCCGCTATCGTATCTAGTACTGCTTTATTGTTATCATCTTGTCCCCCATCGAAGTACTCTTTCAGTGACTCATCATCGATGCGGTGATTGGGGCCACTTTTCAAGAACATTCTGAACCTATACCACGAACTACTGATTGATTCTCCCGATAGTGACACAAAGTTGTTCACTCTATCTTTGTGGTTTATGTTCTTGGACGTCGGGTATTAACATGCTAAGAACACATCTCTCGATTGATTCCAAGTGTAGATTGAGTTATAAGGGAGCTTGGTAAACCATATAGCGGCCTCTCTCGTCAATAAAAGAGGAAACACTTTCAACCCAATTATTTCCATTTTAAAATCATGTCTCCCTACACAACTCTTACACACCGACCACACCTTGACGATGTGAGCATGTGGATCCTCATAAGGTAGCCCCAAAACAAACCTCTGGCGGTGAGCATTTGCATCAAACTACTAGTTACCACTAAAGTATGGTCATGTGGAAGGGAGGCAAGACAAGTGGGTCGTTAGAGTCAGTAATATTATCATATCCCCTATTATATTCTTGAAGGCTTGGAGCAGGAGGTTGCGTATGTATTTCACCTTTCCCACAATTTTCAGGTAATAATTGATCATTAGCATCAACCGGTGGTGGAATTTCCACGTTGTGATCATCATCAAGAATACCCAAATTTCAGTTCATTCTGCGCAGTGTACGCTCCAGCTCAGGGTTGCGTGAGAGTATGGGTTCTCCTCTACTCCGCGTACTTTGTATACGCGGAAGTTAGATCTGCAAGAAACAAAAAAAAAAGAAAAAGTAAAATTACGAAAATATTGACTAAAATTTGGTAATAAGTTTAAAGTTGATCTAAAAGACACTTTCCCCGGTAGTGGCACCAAAATTTGATACGCTTAAATTTACTTCTCGAAAAGAAGTATAAGAGGTCGTATCAAGTATAGAACCCAACTATGAGGTTGCGGTCGATCCCATGAGGAAAACGATTTACGCTTAACTTTAACCTATTATTACTTCTATTAAGTCAAGTCCTTTTCAAGAAACAAGTAACAAGAAGGGGGGTTTTAAGAAATAAATGTAATTAGCTTTTTCTAAGTAAATAAGTAACAGGTTCAAAGATTTGATTTCTATAAAGTAATGAGAGTAACTAGGGATTAAGTGTTCCCCACAAGTTCATAACGCGGTAATTCTAGCTATAACAATCCTTTCCTAGTATCTTATATGCAAAGTGGTAAGTTATGTATCCCTAATTCCTTGGTCCGGCAACTAGGGGATTTCACTCTGCACCTTGGTCCGGCTACGTGTGTATGCTTTACCAAACCTTACCTTTACCACATATTAAGCATCATAATCGGTGTTTGGCTTAGTTGTTAATTCGCACCAACCGACACTAGCATATTAGATAGTATTTACAAAATTTACGTTGATAATTCTTTTCTTATTATCCACCTCCTTGGTCTTGCAAGTAGATATAAGGCGAGTTCTAATGCGTTCACTCGTTAAAAAGACTTCTAAACGAAAGAATTATCAATACATGCAAGACACTATTCGAGAATTATTATTTTAGTTAGGTTGTACATTGTTATTTACCCATGGTTCCCATAACCGTAGTTATGGAGTTTAGTTACCCATGTATATATTTACACAGTTCATATTAATTAGATAAGAATTCATGCACTTACTTTGATAAGATTGAACAAAATCCAGAAAATTCCTTAAATTAATCAAAAACTTGCAATAAATGATTCCGGGAAATAAAGTAATTTTCATAAAATCCCAAAAATGAACACTTAGAACAATAAAACTAGAAATTATTAAAGATTCTAACCTCAAAAACGATGTTTTTACAAGTACTTATAATAATAGAATCCTAACAAAAGAGGAAAATCTACCCAAAAATGTGTCTGAGTCGACGATTGGAGCGACGGACCGTCGAGGGCCTCTGTCGTTCCATACTTAACTTCTTTCTCTGCTGCTTTCTTCACCAACATTCTGTTACCATGACGGTCCATTGCGTTCACAACGGTCCATCGATGGATTCCATTCCTCCATACTTAGAATCATTTGATAATGGGTACTGGCTACTCTCTGTTAACATTGAAGGATGTGCAGGACGGTTCGTCGTGGCTATGGCGGTCCGTTGAGAGCCTCCGGAGCCCCACACATAATCAAAATTCCCCAACTTTCTTTAGCAGCCTTTTTCTTTGTACGATGGTGGCCACCTATGGACCATCGAGGTCACAGCATACCATCGATTGCTACGTAGGTCGTCACTTCTATAATTTTCAGCACAATTCTCCCATGTTCTACTTCTGAAAAGATTTCCTATAAACAAAGAGAAAACTACATCAAAACCAATACAAAAAGTCCCTAGACACACACTAAACTTAAGGAAAAAAACATTGAAAGTATCCTGAAACCACGTTACATCAGTTACGAACGATATTGTCAAGCCACGTTTGATGTCGGCAAGCTGTCGTGTGCAGGCCGAAGGTGATATGGGCAGACCAAATCTGATGTCGCCTAACCATTGTGTGCAGGACAAAGGGGATGCGCAGCTTACCATTCTGGGCCAAAGGCGATGCGGGCAGGCAACACCTGATGTCAACTGACCATTGTGTGCTGGCCAAGGGTGATGCAGGCAATTCTACGCCCGACAATGAATGAGTGATATGCACAAGACACGCCGATGTGGGTAATCCACAACAAATGTCGGTTGAGCGATGTGAACAAGTCAGGACCATTGCGGGTGGTCCACCACCAATGTCGCGAGACTAATGCCGCTTTGAGTTGGCTGATGTCGCTTGCCCAAAGTGCACATGCCTTGGATGATGATTCCTGTTGTGCCAGACGCTAATGTATCCCTATCGATGCGCACACGCCATAGCTCATGGTACAAGCCTTAGTTGATGTTGTCTATCGTTGTCCAGCGTTCCTTGCCCTATGCGCATTGGCTGTGGAAGATGTTGGTTACTGTTGTCCAATGCTGATGTCGCTTGACAAATGTACACATTACACGTGTGATGTGCGCATGCCTTGGTTTATATAACATGTAGATGGCCAATGCCGCTTGCCTGAATCCCGAGTTCCATGTCCAATTTTTGGTCCACTTAGAACTCTTGATTTCGTGGCGTGGATTTTGACTAAGAGGAGTATACATCTTTTGGTGCAATGATTCATAATGAACGTGTACAACCCAAATATGCACGTTTTAAGGTACAAACACGTATTATCTTCCACAAACAACTTTTTTTTATATAAAAAATAAGTCATCAATAATTTTTTTATTTTTTATGTTAATCTTGAAAATGAGTATCTAGTCATTACTGGCGGCAGCAGGCTCTTACGAGGACTAAGACAAGTCCTTAGCGTTCGTCATAGTACATCATAGGTAAGAAAATATGGGAAAATTAACAAAATTTGCTTATATCGCAAGGTGATTTGCATAGACCTCTACATATGAAGCATACATAGGTTTCTCTCATAAACAACATACAACATATAGGAATTTAGTCTAATACTTTTTCTCACATTAAACCATCTATAAAGTTCATCACAATAGTTTGGGCACAGTCCTTAGTCTATTACAATATTCCATATAGGCGACAATGAAAGTTTCAACATGAGAATGTAATAATTGTCTCAAACATAGAAAAAACTACTAAGGCTTGATTAGTGGCTTTATCCTTTGAACTCATGAGGACTTACCAATTGATTTAGGAAAGACCAAGTCTTCTTCTTCAATGATCATGAATCTCCTCAATGGCCCGAACCTAAAATGTTTGGGAAAAAGGGAGAACATTTGGGTTAGTACAAATCACATGTTCTAAGTATGGCTCCTATGCACAAAATCATCAATACATGAGAAAAGGGCAATGTAGTCGAAATCATGCTTTCCATCAATTTAAATCAACATGCATATATAAGAAGCAAAATAAGTCAATTCGACATAATAGCAACCTAACATGTAAATCACCGAAGCAATACTTGTGCAATGCCAAAGATAGAACCCCATAATCCATCCAAGGCTAAGTATCACATTAATCAACCCACTTCATGCTTACAACATATTTTCATAACATGCTTCTACATAAATGCTTACTCATATTTTATTAATGATAACCATAATCATAATCGCAATCATAAAAGAAAAATACTTAGAATCATTCCTTAAGATCCCACATGTGCAATGAGTAAAAGAAGTCCCATACCCTCCCTTACCCTATGTAGTAGCCTTCAAGACAACCCTAATAAGTACTTTCATGCTTAACTTATTCATTTACTTTTACAGTAGGGAAAGAAGTACAATAACCGACATTATACCATGTGAGGTACATGGAATCTGGTGTTCTACTCCCACACCGAAAAGAGAGAGTTAACACTTGCCTAAGGTGCAACCATTCGTACGTAGCTGTCTAGGTGAATCCACTAAGCTAGAGTCCTATGTGGGCACATAGTTAAGGGTCAAGGAGATTCTTTCTAAAGAACCTTGATTACTAACGTGGAGGTTTCCATCTCATTAGACAACACATAACTATGGAATCCAGACTTACTAATGTGAGGAAACCCATGTAGGAAGCCGGACTTATTAATGTGAGACCTTCATCCCATTTACATGCCCTTTCAGTGCTAATTAACTCTTACCTTTAGTAATCATCATATAACATCATACAAGTTCACATTAGTCTCTTTTAGACCTCTAAGGAAGCATCTTATCATAATAGCTCATAGGTGATCACAAGTGAGAACTATCCTTTCACTTTAGACACAACATCATAATCATGAGAAACAAAATTCAATCATATAATTATCACATCATAACATAATTACATACTTCATATCTAATTCATAGATCTAGGGTTAGGGATGAGGGATCCTTGTCACCAACATCACAACAACACAATTAGTTATAGCATCAGTATCATATGAGTAGATTTCACCTTGCATAATTGAGATCAAAGGAGAATCAATATCATACCTCATTGCCCTTCATGGGACTTCATAATTCAATACCTAAGAACTCACAACTAAAATATGAAATAGGGAAATTCATTAAGTATTAATATAGCTAAAAGTCAAAGTACACAAGGGACATGTTCATCACCCTCATCAATTCATCTTAATCAATCCAAGAAATTAGGGATTTGGTGAAAGACATGGGTCAAGGGAAAACTCATAGGAATTCATCAATTGACCATCAATTCATACTTAAAACATTAATTAATCATAATTCATCACAACTAACTCACTATATCGTTTTAGAAAGAAGACCCATGTGAGGAGAAAAACCCTTGTTTTAGGGGATTTAGAAATCATCTTTTGAAGGACCAGTTGGGGAAAGGAATCCCAAGAGTGAAAGAAATAATACCTTATTGATAAGAGAGCCAGAAATTGTGTTGAAAAACTTGAAGGCTTGATCTTCTTCATGGAGCTCTATTACTATTCAATAATGTTTTGGAGGAAGAGAGAATTTGGGAGAGGGAGAAATAGATTTTTTATTTCAATTTGTGGGACTTGATTTTTGTGTTAGAATAGACCTAAAACTGACCCTTATACATTATATAGTCACCCATTAAATTACCCAAAAGATCCCTCAAAACACGACTTTTATGATATCAGGGAAGTAAATGCGCGTCGCGAGGCTAATTCCCCTATTTATTTTCGAATTTTGAGCTGAGGCAGTAGGGTCCATGTCAGCCCCGCGTCGTGAGGAAAACTCCAAATTCTCACGTGATGACTTCGGGTCCTCCCCAGGGACCCTTCCGGTGGTCCTCGGGGTGTCGTGAATGTATGTTTTGACCCTCCATACTAAATTATACCTATTCAAAGTCTTTTTACAAGTTTTGGACTTCATATGACCCTCTGAAACATTCGCCAAACATAGGGGCGTCAACTAGTTGAATTTAACTAGTTTTCTCAAACAAGTTATTTACACTATTTTAGGTCAAAAATCATCATTATATAACATACGAGACTCTAGTGTAGGTCATGAAAATTGCGGGGTGTTACATAATGATAAAACATAAGAAAAATATGAAAATAAAATAAAAATAGTGCCAACGATTAACAAATAAATATAGTAACTTTATATTGATTAATTTCAATAATTATTTTAAATTTTATTTTTGTTCAGGAAATCCAAAAAATGAGTAATTGATGAACCAAAATAGGGGATATATGAAAAATATATATAAATAACGCCAAATATCAGAAACAAATATTGTCACCTTACATTCAACAATTTCAACAATATTTTTTAAATTTTTATTTTTTTCGTAAATCTTGTAAAGGGGTAATTCATGTATAAAATAAGAACAAAAAACGAAAAAAGCATAAAAATTTAACACCAAAAATTCACAAATAAATATAGTAACCTTAAATTCAATAATTTAAACAATTTTTTTTCAATATTAATTTTTGTTTTTATAAATCCCAAAAATGGGTAATTCATGAATAAAAAAATATAAAATTCACTCCAAAAATGCATAAACATATATAGTAAACTTAAATTCAACAACTTCAACAATTCTTTTTTATTTTTATTTTTGTTCGGGAAGTTCCGAAAATAGAAAAAATTTATTAATAAAAAGTAGGGAGAATATATTATTTTGAAAATATAAATTAACGGCAAATATACATAAATGAATAAAATAATCTTAAATGCATCAAAAAAATTTGAATTTTTATTTTTATTCGTTAAATCATGAAAATGGATAATTAATTATTAAAAATTTGAAAAAATATGAGATATTGTAAAATTAACGCCAAAAATTCACAAATACATAAAGTAACCTTAAATTGAACCATTTCATAAATTTTAATTTTAAAATGTGATGTAAAAATAAAAAATGGTAAAATAAATTTTTACAAATGACTAAAAGTCAGAAAAATATGAAAATGCTCGAAAATATTTTAAACATGTGAAACTAATGATAGTACATATTTCTACAAATAAAAGATTTTTCTTTATCGTACGAACTGTAAAAGTAATGAAACAAATACAAATGAACCAGGTGAGTCGGAGTTGTTGACAATACATGGTCGAAAATAGATGAATATGTTGTTATGCAGGAAGGGTGATTCACACTCTTTTCATTTTTGTATGACATGAACATCTGCATGTCGACTACACCTCGATTAATGTAGTCATATGTGACATCGCTTCTCTTACAAGTGTAAGCTACAAATGAAACGAGTAATCACGTCCAATGTCGTCTGACCAAAGTGTGCAGGCCAAGCACGTCGGATGTCGATAGACCGCTTTGTGCAGAAAAAGGACGATACTGTCACGACCCAATTTGAGGACGCGACTGGCACCCACATTTACCCTCCTATGTGAGCGAACCAACCCATCTAACCCTTAACATTTCAATACAATATTAACAGAAAATAATGCGGAAGACTTAAACTCATAAATAAAACAACTCAACTTTTATTAATATTCCCAAAATCTGGAAGTCATCATCACAAGAACATCTATGATCAAATTACTAATCTAAACTATCTAAGAATGTCTAAGAAGCTAAAAATACATAAGAAACTAGTCCATGCCGGAAGTCAAGGCATCAAGACTCATAGAGGAAGATCCAGTCCAAGCTAGAAGCGTTAGCTCACCCTGAGATCCGGTATGACGAAATCTGGCTCGAATTACTGTTGTGTTGAAGTTGACGGAACTTTTGCTGCATAACACAAATAACAAAGAGGAAAACATAAAGGTAGGGGGTCAGTACAACCACACGTACTGAGTAGATATCATCGGCCAACTCAAAATAGAAGATAATATATATCAAGTAATATTATAAATCAACTATAAACTCAACATGTAACAACAACAAGTATCATAATCGTCAATAAATACCATCAAGTTCATTCATGAGGGCTCAAGCCTCATTACCATACTCATTTGGAAATTAAGTTCATTATGTTGAGTATATTATCATCTTTCGAGATTCATTATCTTTCTTCCTCTTGTGTCGGTACGTGACACTCCGATCCCCTACCACTATGTGTCGGAACGTGACACTCCGATCCCCTATATGTGTCGGAACGTGACACTCCGATCCCCTATATGTGTCGGAACGTGACACTCTGATCCCCTATATGTGTCGGACGTGACACTCCGATCCCCTATATCTACGTGTCGGTTTGTGACACCCGTCCCACTAATACTATGTGTCGGAACGTGACACTCCGATCCACTAATACTATGTGTCGGAACGTGACACTCCGATCCACTACATTCATTCTATCCATTCATCCAGCCTTCTCTATACTAAGGCATCATCAATCCCATTACTTTAACTCGTCAAGCCTTCTTTTATACCAAGGCATCATCATTAATATCATAGATTAAAGTTTCTTGCAAGATTTGGGATTCAATGGTTTTCATCATGCTTGTTTTATCAAAATCACATAATCATATTCATACAAGCATACAATAAGCATATAGACAGGTTTACAATATCATCAACACATATTATTCACTATTAAGAGTTCACTACGAATATCGTAAAATAAACCATAACCTACCTCCACCGAAGACTAGTGATCAAGCAAGAAATTCCCAAGCTTGTTTCCTCCCCTTTGATCGACTGCCCTCTCTCTCTTTCTTGTTCTTTCTCTTTTGTTTTCTTATGTTCCAACCCTCTTTCTTTTACCCTAATTAATCATATAATTAAGTGTGAAAAAGGACAATAAACCCCACTAATTAACTTAAGGTTACCCCTTTTAACCCCTAAGTAATTAGACTTATTAATGTTAACCCTCAATCTTTATAATTAAGGAAAGAATAGTCAAAAACGACCCTTAAAACGTGTGGAGAAATCCTAAACTGCCTGGGATTGCGCAGCCTGTGACGGGCCGTCGTGCCTGCGACGGTCCGTCACGATGGCCGTCGCAACCTCCAAACTTCCAGGTGGGCTGTGACGGCCCGTCACCCCTGTGACGGTCCGTCCTGCACCTCCGTCATGACGGTCATAAACTCGTTTCTTGTACCAAATTCTCAAAAGTTGAAGTGTTTTGCAACGGAAACTCACGACGGTTCGTCGTGGATGTGACGGCACGTCCTGCAGGTCCGTCACAATTTACAGAGAGTCGATTTTCAGTACCCAATTTCAGAATACTAAGTATGCTGACACGCTTCACCCTCGACGGGCCGTCGTGCCTGTGACGGTCCGTCGCAGTGCCCGTAGTCTTGGCCAGTTTTTCCAGAATTAAAAATCTGCTGCTCAAAACGACTAAGCAGGTCGTTACAATAGATACCAATTTACCCATCGTTCGTCCCCGAACGATCAAAGGAAGAAAAACAATGGCGAAAAGGAGTACCTGAATCTGTAAACAGATGTGGATATTTTTTCTTGCATATCTGCCTCCTTCTCCCAAGTAGCCTCTTCAACCGGTCGATTCTTCCATTGCACTTTGATGGATGCAATCTCTCTCGACCTCAGCTTGCGAACTTCTCTATCTAATATAGCAACCGGTTCCTCTTCATAAGTCAAGTTCTCATCCAACAAAACTGAATCCCAACGGATAATGTAGTTTCCATCTCCGTGGTATCTCTTCAACATGGATACATGAAACACCGGATGCACTCCGGACAGCCCTGGGGGCAAGGCTAATTCATAAGCCACCTCCCCTTTTCTCTTAAGCACTTCAAATGGTCCAATATACCTTGGACTTAACTTACCCCTTTTTCCGAACCGCATCACCCCTTTCATGGGTGAAACCTTCAACAGGACTTGTTCACCTTCCATGAACTCCAAGTCTCTAACCTTTCGGTCTGCATACTCCTTTTGTCTACTTTGAGCCGCCAAAAGCTTTTCTTGAATAGCTTTTACCTTCTCCATAGAATCTCTCAACAGATCAGTCCCCCAAGGTCTAACTTCAAAGGCATCAAACCAACCAATGGGAGATCTACACCTCCTCCCATACAATGCTTCAAATGGAGCCATGTCAATACTGGAGTGATAGCTATTATTATATGAAAACTCTGCCAAAGGTAAAAAGCTATCCCAATGGCCACCAAACTCTATCACACATGCACGAAGCATATCCTCCAACACTTGAATCGTTCTCTCAGACTGACCATCGGTTTGAGGGTGAAATGCAGTGCTAAGGTCCAACCTAGTACCTAATTCAGCATGTAATGTCCTCCAAAACTTAGAGGTAAACGTACCTCTATCCGATATGATGGAGAGTGGAACTCCATGCAACCGAACGATCTCTGAGATGTAGATTTTGGCCAACTTCTCTGCATTGTAGGTCACCTTGACGGAATGAAATGAGCGGACTTAGTTAACCTGTCGACAATCACCCAAATAGAGTCATACTTACTCAATGTCTTGGGAAGACCAACCACGAAGTCCATCGCGATTCTCTCCCACTTCCATTCAGGAATGGGCATTCTCTAAAGTGTTCCTCCGGGCCTCTGGTGTTCATACTTTACTTGTTGGCAGTTTGGACATTTGGCAATAAAGTCAACAATATCGCGCTTCATTCTACTCCACCAGAAGTGTTGCTTTAGGTCGCGATACATCTTGGTTGCACCAGGATGTATAGAATATCCAGAACTATGAGCCTCGGTAAGAATAGTGGTGATCAAATCATCGATGCGGGGTACGCATACCCTTCCCTTAATTCTCAAAACACCTTCCTCATCAATTATTGCCTCTTTAGCCTCTCCTTGCAACACTCTGTCTCGAATTCGACTTAGCTTCTCATCATCAAACTGTTTCCCCTTAATCTGATCAAGAAAGGAAGATTTTGCCTCTACACAAGCTAACAATCCTCCCTTCTCATTTATTTCCACCTCATAAGGTCATTAGCCAGAATCTGCACTTCTCTAGCCAATGGGCGTCTAGAAGCTTGCAAATGAGCTAGACTTCCCATGCTTCCGGCCTTTCTACTTAAAGCATCTGCCACAACATTCGCCTTCCCGGATGATACAAAAGTGATGTCATAGTCCTTCAGTAGTTCCATCCATCTCCTCTGTCTCAAGTTCAAGTCTTTCTGAGTGAATACATACTGTAGGCTACGATGGTCCGTGTAGACTTCACACTTAACCCCATACAAGTAGTGTCTCCATTGCTTTAGTGCAAATACTACCGCGGCCAACTCCAAATCATGGGTCGGATAGTTACGTTCATGCACCTTTAATTGCCTCGAAGCATAAGCAATCACATTCTTCTCTTGCATTAGCACTGCACCCAACCCAGAATAGGATGCATCACAATAAACAATGAAGTTTTTACCCTCTACCGGCAAGGTGAGGATAGGCGCGGTAGTCAACAACGTCTTAAGCTTCTGGAAGCTTTCCTCACACTCATCTGACCATACAAATGGAACATTCTGCTTAGTCAAGTTCGTCAATTGGGAAGCAATAGAAGAGAATCCCTTGACGAATCGGCGTAGTAGCTAGCTAAACCCACAAACTCCTTATTTCTGACACGTTTGTAGGTCTTACCCAATTCTTCACTGTCTCAATCTTGGATGGATCCACCATCACCCCATCCTTAGAAACCACGTGCCCCAAAAGGACACTGAATCTAGCCAAAACTCACACTTGGAGAATTTCGCATAAAGCTTTTTCTTTCTCAACAACTCTAACACCATTCTCAAATGCTCCTCATGTTCTTCTTCTTACTTTTGGAGTATATCAGTATATCATCAATAAACACAATCACAAAGAGGTCCAAGTATGGCTTGAAAATCCCGTTCATCAAGCTCATGAAGGCAGCAGGGGCATTAGTAAGACCAAACGACATTACCACAAAATTCATAATGCCCATACCTAGTTCGAAAAGCAGTCTTTGGCACATCCGTTGCTCGTATTTTCAATTGGTGATAACCGGACCTCAAGTCAATTTTTGAGAAGACACAAGCACCTTGTAACTGATCGAACAAGTCATCAATGCGAGGAATGGGGTACTTGTTCTTAACAGTTACTTTGTTCAACTGTCGGTAATCTATGCACATTCGAAACTCCCATCCTTCTTCTTCACAAATAGCACCGGAGCACCCCAAGGAGATGCACTTGGTCTAATGAAGCCTTTGCTCAACAACTCTTGAAGTTGTGCCTTTAACTCTCTTAATTCGGCGGGAGCCATTCTATACGGGGGTATAGAAATGGGGCGAGTACCTGGTTCCAAATCAATGCAGAAGTCTATATCCCTATCTGGTGGCATACCGGGAAGATCTGCAGGGAACACATCCAAAAACTCACGGACCACTGAAACCGACTCGATCGAAGGTACTTGGGTAGTGTCATCCTTGAGATGTGCCAAGAAAGCTAAACACCCTTTACTGACCATTTTCTTAGCACGAAGAAAGGATATGATACGCACCGGATTGGAAGTGTAGTCACCCTCCCACACTAACTGATCTGTCCCAGGCTTGGCTAGCGTCACAGTTTTAGCATTACAATCCAAAATCGCAAAATTCGGAGAAAGCCAAGTCATACCCAGAATTACATCGAAGTCACCCATTTCTAAAATAACCAAGTCTACATAGGTGTTGCTCCCCACAAAATTCACCAAACAAGACCTATAGACCTTTCACTATCACAGACTCACCCACCGGAGTAGAAACACGAATAGGCATGTCAAGTAATTCACAATGTAAATTTAGACCATTAGCAAATGAGGAAGATACATATGAAAACGTGGAGCCAGGGTCAAATAATACAGATGCCATGCAATCACAAACCAAGAGATTACCTGTGATAACAGCATCAGACGCCTCCGCTTCAGACCTCCCAGGGAAAGCATAACAATGGGCCCTATCATTCGTCTGTCCGTTGCCCCTACCATGTTGTGTAGTAGTGGCTCCGTTTTGCCCATCACCTCTGCCGTTTTTGGTGACCGCCATTGCCTCGACCACCACGTCCTCCAGAAAAACGGCCTCTACCATGACCACCCCTACCTCTAGCTAGTGGGGCTCTGTAACTCTGTTTTGGACAATTCCTCCTAATATGTCCAATCTCCCCACATCCATAGCACTCTCTGGAATCGGGCATAGGTCTCTCGGAGTAGTGTTGACCGTTCTGAGGTGGACCCCCAACTACAGTCTGTAGTGAAGACTGTATTGGTCGAACTGAGTGACCTCCGGAGTTCTGTCCTCTAGAGTAGGAACCATTAAACTCACCTCCCCTTCGAAACCTCTTTGATGTCGATGTCGTGGTGAAGTCATCTGGCTTCACTCCTTCCACCTCTATCACAAAGTCTACCACCTCTTGGAAAGATATGCCGTTGCCGCTTCCTGTAAGGCTGAAATCCGCAACTCCGACCTCAACCCCTTCACGAACGGCGAATCTGTTCTTGTGGACTGAAACAAAGTTGGGTGGCATATCTGGATAGTGCGCGAAATTTAGCCTCATACGCGTTTACTACTCATCCTTCCTTGTTCAAGACTCAAGAACTCATCCCTCTTTCTATCTCTCAAGTCCTTGGGATATACTTCTCCATAAACAGGGTAGAGAATGATTCCCAAGTCATAGGTGGTGCCTCTGTTGGTTGACACTCAACATGTGAACGCCACCACATTTTGGCGTTCCCTTGGAACTGATAGCTCACGAACTCGACACCAAACCTCTCTACTATCCCCATCTTGTGTAGTAGCTCATGACAATCAACCAGAAAATCATGAGCATCCTCAGATTCTGCACCCTTGAAGACTGGGGTTTCAATTTCAAGAACTTACTGAAAAGTTCGTGTTGATCGTTTGTCATAATAGGCCCAGTAGTCAGACGTGGAAATGTGCCTATTCCCAATGTTGCATCCATGCGGGGAGCCATAGTAGCCGCATGTCGTATCTCTGAAACCGGAGGTGTTGGTGCAGAAACCACTGGAGGTGCTTGACCCTGATCGGATAACCCGCTAAGATAAGCAAGTACTTGGTTGATCATCTCTGGGGTAGGTTGGGGTGGCATTTCCTCATTCTGCCCTTGTTCATTCTCCCCTTCCTCACCCTCTCTTACCACATCCTCGTCGGTGGAGGAGTCACTGCCCTAGTATCAGATGGGCTAGGGGCTCGTCCTCTCCTCTAGAGGACGTCCTCCCACGACCTCTTCCACGGCCTCTTGCCGCTTTCCTCTCCTCGAGCCACAACCCCAGTGGCTGCTCTGTCGTTTCATGTCTTCCGTTGTCGCTGCTGGTGCGGTCGTTGCTCTAGTTCTAACCATCTGCGAAATAGAGTGAAAGATGGTCAGATACCATTTGTATCACCTAGATACCAATTGGACTCAAGTAGTAGCACGAAAGAAAGAATGAAAGAATGGAATTTTCCTAAAGTCTTATAGCCTCTCAAAGAAAAGTAA
Organism: Solanum peruvianum; assembly: GCA_027705065.1. Classification (NCBI taxonomy): domain Eukaryota; kingdom Viridiplantae; phylum Streptophyta; class Magnoliopsida; order Solanales; family Solanaceae; genus Solanum; species Solanum peruvianum. Next base: position 11,195,750 of record JAKWJD010001758.1, on the reverse strand, counting down.
AGGCGTCCCCCTACCGTTCCTTAAGACTCTACTAGACCTGTTCTTGTGTGATGAGACCAACGAACCTAATGCTCTGATACCAAGTCTGTCACGACCCAATTCGAGGACGCGACTGGCACCCACATTTACCCTCCTATGTGAGCGAACCAACCCATCTAACCCTTAACATTTCAATACAATATCAACAGAAAATAATGCGGAAGACTTAAACTCATAAATAAAACAACTCAACTTTATTAATATTCCCAAAATCTGGAAGTCATCATCACAAGAACATCTATGATCAAATTACTAATCTAAACTATCTAAGAATGTCTAAGAAGCTAAAAATACATAAGAAACTAGTCCATGCCGGAAGTCAAGGCATCAAGACTCATAGAAGAAGATCCAGTCCAAGCTAGAAGCGTTAGCTCACCCTGAGATCCGGTATGACGAAATCTGGCCCGAATTACTGTTGTGTTGAAGTTGACGGAACTTTTGCTGCATAACACAATAACAAGAGGAAAACATAAAGGTAGGGGGTCAGTACAACCACACGTACTGAGTAGATATCATCGGCCAACTCAAAATAGAAGATAATATATATCAAGTAATATTATAATCAACTATAACTCAACATGTAGCAACAACAAGTATCATAATCGTCAATAAATACCATCAAGTTCATTCATGAGGGCTCAAGCCTCATTACCATACTCATTTGGAAATTAAGTTCATTATGTTGAGTATATTATCATCTTTCGAGATTCATTATCTTTCTTCCTCCTCTGTGTCGGTACGTGACACTCCGATCCCCTACCACTATGTGTCGGAACGTGACACTCCGATCCCCTATATGTGTCGGAACGTGACACTCCGATCCCCTATATGTGTCGGAACGTGACACTCCGATCCCCTATATGTGTCGGAACGTGACACTCTGATCCCCTATATGTGTCGGTACGTGACACTCCGATCCCCTATATCTACGTGTCGGTTCGTGACACCCGTCCCACTAATACTATGTGTCGGAACGTGACACTCCGATCCACTAATACTATGTGTCGGAACGTGACACTCCGATCCACTACATTCATTCTATCCATTCATCCAGCCTTCTCTATACTAAGGCATCATCAATCCCATTACTTTAACTCGTCAAGCCTTCTTTTATACCAAGGCATCATCATTAATATCATAGTTAAAGTTTCTTGCAAGATTTGGGATTCAATGGTTTTCATCATGCTTGTTTTATCAAAATCACATAATCATATTCATACAAGCATACAATAAGCATATAGACAGGTTTACAATATCATCAACACATATTATTCACTATTAAGAGTTCACTACGAATATCGTAAATAAACCATAACCTACCTCCACCGAAGACTAGTGATCAAGCAAGAAATCCCAAGCTTGTTTCCTCCCCTTTGATCGACTGCCCTCTCTCTCTTTCTTGTTCTTTCTCTTTGTTTTTCTTTCCAACCCTCTTTCTTTTACCCTAAATTAATCATATAATTAAGTGTGAAAAAGGACAATAAACCCCACTATTAACTTAAGGTTACCCCTTTTAACCCTAAGTAATTAGACTTAGTTAATGTTAACCCTCAATCTTTATAATTAAGGAAAGAATAGTTCAAAAACGACCCTTAAAACGTGTGGAGAAATCCTAAACTGCCTGGGATTGCGCAGCCTGTGACGGGCCGTCGTGCCTGCGACGGTCCGTCACGATGGCCGTCGCAACCTCCAAACTTCCAGGTGGGCTGTGACGGCCCGTCACCCCTGTGACGGTCCGTCCTGCACCTCCGTCATGACGGTCATAAACTCGTTTCTTGTACCAAATTCTCAAAAGTTGAAGTGTTTTGCAATGGAAACCACGACGGTTCATCGTGGATGTGACGGCACGTCCTGCAGGTCCGTCACAATTTACAGAGAGTCGATTTTCAGTACCCAATTTCAGAATCTAAGTATGCTGACGCTTCACCCTCGACGGGCCGTCGTGCCTGTGACGGTCCGTCGCAGTGCCGTAGTCTTGGCCAGTTTTTCCAGAATAAAATCTGCTGCTCAAAACGACTAAACAGGTCGTTACAATAGATACCAATTTACCCATCGTTCGTCCCCGAACGATCAAAGAAGAAAAACAATGGCGAAAAGGAGTACCTGAATCTGTAAACAGATGTGGATATTTTTTCTTGCATATCTGCCTCCTTCTCCCAAGTAGCCTCTTCAACCGGTCGATTCTTCCATTGCACTTTGATGGATGCAATCTCTCTCGACCTCAGCTTGCGAACTTCTCTATCTAATATAGCAACCGGTTCCTCTTCATAAGTCAAGTTCTCATCCAACAAAACTGAATCCCAACGGATAATGTAGTTTCCATCTCCGTGGTATCTCTTCAACATGGATACATGAAACACCGGATGCACTCCGGACAGCCCTGGGGGCAAGGCTAATTCATAAGCCACCTCCCCTTTTCTCTTAAGCACTTCAAATGGTCCAATATACCTTGGACTTAACTTACCCCTTTTTCCGAACCGCATCACCCCTTTCATGGGTGAAACCTTCAACAGGACTTGTTCACCTTCCATGAACTCCAAGTCTCTAACCTTTCGGTCTGCATACTCCTTTTGTCTACTTTGAGCCGCCAAAAGCTTTTCTTGAATAGCTTTACCTTCTCCATAGAATCTCTCAACAGATCAGTCCCCCAAGGTCTAACTTCAAAGGCATCAAACCAACCAATGGGAGATCTACACCTCCTCCCATACAATGCTTCAAATGGAGCCATGTCAATACTGGAGTGATAGCTATTATTATATGAAAACTCTGCCAAAGGTAAAAAGCTATCCCAATGGCCACCAAACTCTATCACACATGCACGAAGCATATCCTCCAACACTTGAATCGTTCTCTCAGACTGACCATCGGTTGAGGGTGAAATGCAGTGCTAAGGTCCAACCTAGTACCTAATTCAGCATGTAATGTCCTCCAAAACTTAGAGTAAACTGCGTACCTCTATCCGATATGATGGAGAGTGGAACTCCATGCAACCGAACGATCTCTGAGATGTAGATTTGGCTAACTTCTCTGCATTGTAGGTCACCTTGACCGGAATGAAATGAGCGGACTTAGTTAACCTGTCGACAATCACCCAAATAGAGTCATACTTACTCAATGTCTTGGGAAGACCAACCACGAAGTCCATCGCGATTCTCTCCCACTTCCATTCAGGAATGGGCATTCTCTGAAGTGTTCCTCCGGGCCTCTGGTGTTCATACTTTACTTGTTGACAGTTTGGACATTTGGCAATAAACTCAACAATATCGCGCTTCATTCTACTCCACCAGAAGTGTTGCTTTAGGTCGCGATACATCTTGGTTGCACCAGGATGTATAGAATATCCGGAACTATGAGCCTCGGTAAGAATAGTGGTGATCAAATCATCGATGCGGGGTACGCATACCCTTCCCTTAATTCTCAAAACACCTTCCTCATCAATTATTGCCTCTTTAGCCTCTCCTTGCAACACTCTGTCTCGAATTCGACTTAGCTTCTCATCATCAAACTGTTTCCCCTTAATCTGATCAAGAAAGGAAGATTTTGCCTCTACACAAGCTAACAATCCTCCCTTCTCATTTATTTCCAACCTCATAAGGTCATTAGCCAGAATCTGCACTTCTCTAGCCAATGGGCGTCTAGAAGCTTGCAAATGAGCTAGACTTCCCATGCTTCCGGCCTTTCTACTTAAAGCATCTGCCACAACATTCGCCTTCCCCGGATGATACAAAATAGTGATGTCGTAGTCCTTCAGTAGTTCCATCCATCTCCTCTGTCTCAAGTTCAAGTCTTTCTGAGTGAATACATACTGTAGGCTACGATGGTCCGTGTAGACTTCACACTTAACCCCATACAAGTAGTGTCTCCATTGCTTTAGTGCAAATACTACCGCGGCCAACTCCAAATCATGGGTCGGATAGTTACGTTCATGCACCTTTAATTGCCTCGAAGCATAAGCAATCACATTCTTCTCTTGCATTAGCACTGCACCCAACCCAGAATAGGATGCATCACAATAAACAATGAAGTTTTTACCCTCTACCGGCAAGGTGAGGATAGGCGCGGTAGTCAACAACGTCTTAAGCTTCTGGAAGCTTCCTCACACTCATCTGACCATACAAATGGAACATTCTGCTTAGTCAAGTTCGTCAATTGGGAAGCAATAGAAGAGAATCCCTTGACGAATCGGCGGTAGTAGCTAGCTAAACCCACAAAACTCCTTATTTCTGACACGTTTGTAGGTCTTACCCAATTCTTCACTGTCTCAATCTTGGATGGATCCACCATCACCCCATCCTTAGAAACCACGTGCCCCAAGAAGGACACTGAATCTAGCCAAACTCACACTTGGAGAATTTCGCATAAAGCTTTTTCTTTCTCAACAACTCTAACACCATTCTCAAATGCTCCTCATGTTCCTTCTTACTTTTGGAGTATATCAGTATATCATCAATAAACACAATCACAAAGAGGTCCAAGTATGGCTTGAAAATCCCGTTCATCAAGCTCATGAAGGCAGCAGGGGCATTAGTAAGACCAAACGACATTACCACAAATTCATAATGCCCATACCTAGTTCGAAAAGCAGTCTTTGGCACATCCGTTGCTCGTATTTTCAATTGGTGATAACCGGACCTCAAGTCAATTTTTGAGAAGACACAAGCACCTTGTAAACTGATCGAAACAAGTCATCAATGCGAGGAATGGGGTACTTGTTCTTAACAGTTACTTGTTCAACTGTCGGTAATCTATGCACATTCGGAAACTCCCATCCTTCTTCTTCACAAATAGCACCGGAGCACCCCAAGGAGATGCACTTGGTCTAATGAAGCCTTTGCTCAACAACTCTTGAAGTTGTGCCTTTAACTCTCTTAATTCGGCGGGAGCCATTCTATACGGGGGTATAGAAATGGGGCGAGTACCTGGTTCCAAATCAATGCAGAAGTCTATATCCCTATCTGGTGGCATACCGGGAAGATCTGCAGGGAACACATCCAAAAACTCACGGACCACTGAAACCGACTCGATCGAAGGTACTTGGGTAGTGTCATCCTTGAGATGTGCCAAGAAAGCTAAACACCCTTTACTGACCATTTCTTAGCACGAAGAAAGGATATGATACGCACCGGATTGGAAGTGTAGTCACCTCCCACACTAACTGATCTGTCCCAGGCTTGGCTAGCGTCACAGTTTTAGCATTACAATCCAAAATCGCAAAATTCGGAGAAAGCCAAGTCATACCCAGAATTACATCGAAGTCACCCATTTCTAAAATAACCAAGTCTACATAGGTGTTGCTCCCCACAAAATTCACCAAACAAGACCTATAGACCTTTTCAACTATCACAGACTCACCCACCGGAGTAGAAACACGAATAGGCATGTCAAGTAATTCACAATGTAAATTTAGACCATTAGCAAATGAGGAAGATACATATGAAAACGTGGAGCCAGGGTCAAATAATACAGATGCCATGCAATCACAAACCAAGAGATTACCTGTGATAACAGCATCAGACGCCTCCGCTTCAGACCTCCCAGGAAAGCATAACAATGGGCCCTATCATTCGTCTGTCCGTTGCCCCTACCATGTTGTGTAGTAGTGGCTCCGTTTTGCCCATCACCTCTGCCGTTTTGGTGACCGCCATTGCCTCGACCACCACGTCCTCCAGAAAAACGGCCTCTACCATGACCACCCCTACCTCTAGCTAGTGGGGCTCTGTAACTCTGTTTTGGACAATTCCTCCTAATATGTCCAATCTCCCCACATCCATAGCACTCTCTGGAATCGGGCATAGGTCTCTCGGAGTAGTGTTGACCGTTCTGAGGGGGACCCCCAACTACAGTCTGTAGTGAAGACTGTATTGGTCGAACTGAGTGACCTCCGGAGTTCTGTCCTCTAGAGTAGGAACCATTAAACTCACCTCCCCTTCGAAACCTCTTTGATGTCGATGTCGTGGTGAAGTCATCTGGCTTCACTCCTTCCACCTCTATCACAAAGTCTACCACCTCTTGGAAAGATATTGCCGTTGCCGCTTCCTGTAAGGCTGAAATCCGCAACTCCGACCTCAACCCCTTCACGAAACGGCGAATCTGTTCTTGTGGACTGAAACAAAGTTGGGTGGCATATCTGGATAGTGCGCGAAATTTAGCCTCATACGCGTTTACTGTCATCCTTCCTTGTTCAAGACTCAAGAACTCATCCCTCTTTCTATCTCTCAAGGTCCTTGGGATATACTTCTCCATAAACAGGGTAGAGAATGATTCCCAAGTCATAGGTGGTGCCTCTGTTGGTTGACACTCAACATGTGAACGCCACCACATTTTGGCGTTCCCTTGGAACTGATAGCTCACGAACTCGACACCAAACCTCTCTACTATCCCCATCTTGTGTAGTAGCTCATGACAATCAACCAGAAAATCATGAGCATCCTCAGATTCTGCACCCTTGAAGACTGGGGGTTTCAATTTCAAGAACTTACTGAAAAGTTCGTGTTGATCGTTTGTCATAATAGGCCCAGTAGTCAGACGTGGAAATGTGCCTATTCCCAATGTTGCATCCATGCGGGGAGCCATAGTAGCCGCATGTCGTATCTCTGAAACCGGAGGTGTTGGTGCAGAAACCACTGGAGGTGCTTGACCCTGATCGGATAACCCGCTAAGATAAGCAAGTACTTGGTTGATCATCTCTGGGGTAGGTTGGGGTGGCATTTCCTCATTCTGCCCTTGTTCATTCTCCCCTTCCTCACCCTCTCTTACCACATCCTCGGTCGGTGGAGGAGTCACTGCCCTAGTATCAGATGGGCTAGGGGCTCGTCCTCTCCCTCTAGAGGACGTCCTCCCACGACCTCTTCCACGGCCTCTTGCCGCTGTTCCTCCTCGAGCCACAGCCCCAGTGGCTGGCTCTGTCGTTTCATGTCTTTCCGTTGTCGCTGCTGGTGCGGTCGTTGCTCTAGTTCTAACCATCTGCGAAATAGAGTGAAGATGGTCAGATACCAATTTGTATCACCTAGATACCAATTGGACTCAAGTAGTAGCACGAAAGAAAGAATGAAAGAATGGAATTTTCCTAAAGTCTTATAGCCTCTCAAAGAAAAGTAAAGGCGTCCCCCTACCGTTCCTTAAGACTCTACTAGACCTGTTCTTGTGTGATGAGACCAACGAACCTAATGCTCTGATACCAAGTCTGTCACGACCCAATTCGAGGACGCGACTGGCACCCACATTTACCCTCCTATGTGAGCGAACCAACCCATCTAACCCTTAACATTTCAATACAATATTAACAGAAAATAATGCGGAAGACTTAAACTCATAAATAAAACAACTCAACTTTTATTAATATTCCCAAAATCTGGAAGTCATCATCACAAGAACATCTATGATCAAATTACTAATCTAAACTATCTAAGAATGTCTAAGAAGCTAAAAATACATAAGAAACTAGTCCATGCCGGAAGTCAAGGCATCAAGACTCATAGAAGAAGATCCAGTCCAAGCTAGAAGCGTTAGCTCACCCTGAGATCCGGTATGACGAAATCTGGCCCGAATTACTGTTGTGTTGAAGTTGACGGAACGTTTGCTGCATAACACAAATAACAAAGAGGAAAACATAAAGGTAGGGGGTCAGTACAACCACACGTACTGAGTAGATATCATCGGCCAACTCAAAATAGAAGATAATATATATCAAGTAATATTATAAATCAACTATAAACTCAACATGTAACAACAACAAGTATCATAATCGTCAATAAATACCATCAAGTTCATTCATGAGGGCTCAAGCCTCATTACCATACTCATTTGGAAATTAAGTTCATTATGTTGAGTATATTATCATCTTTCGAGATTCATTATCTTTCTTCCTCTTGTGTCGGTACGTGACACTCCGATCCCCTACCACTATGTGTCGGAACGTGACACTCCGATCCCCTATATGTGTCGGAACGTGACACTCCGATCCCCTATATGTGTCGGAACGTGACACTCCGATCCCCTATATGTGTCAGAACGTGACACTCCGATCCCCTATATGTGTCGGTACGTGACACTCCGATCCCCTATATCTACGTGTCAGTTCGTGACACCCGTCCCACTAATACTATGTGTCGGAACGTGACACTCCGATCCACTAATACTATGTGTCGGAACGTGACACTCCGATCCACTACATTCATTCTATCCATTCATCCAGCCTTCTCTATACTAAGGCATCATCAATCCCATTACTTTAACTCGTCAAGCCTTCTTTTATACCAAGGCATCATCATTAATATCATAGATTAAAGTTTCTTGCAAGATTTGGGATTCAATGGTTTTCATCATGCTTGTTTTATCAAAATCACATAATCATATTCATACAAGCATACAATAAGCATATAGACAGGTTTACAATATCATCAACACATATTATTCACTATTAAGAGTTCACTACGAATATCGTAAAATAAACCATAACCTACCTCCACCGAAGACTAGTGATCAAGCAAGAAATTCCCAAGCTTGTTTCCTCCCCTTTGATCGACTGCCCTCTCTCTCTTTCTTGTTCTTTCTCTTTTGTTTTCTTATGTTCCAACCCTCTTTCTTTTACCCTAATTAATCATATAATTAAGTGTGAAAAGGACAATAAACCCCACTAATTAACTTAAGGTTACCCCTTTTAACCCCTAAGTAATTAGACTTATTAATGTTAACCCTCAATCTTTATAATTAAGGAAAGAATAGTCAAAAACGACCCTTAAAACGTGTGGAGAAATCCTAAACTGCCTGGGATTGCGCAGCCTGTGACGGGTCGTCGTGCCTGCGACGGTCCGTCACAATGGCCGTCGCAACCTCCCAACTTCCAGGTGGGCTGTGACGGCCCGTCACCCCTGTGACGGTCCGTCCTGCACCTCCGTCATGACGGTCAGAAACTCGTTTCTTGTACCAAATTCTCAAAAGTTGAAGTGTTTTGCAACGGAAACTCAGACGGTTCGTCGTGGATGTGACGGCACGTCCTGCAGGTCCGTCACAATTTACAGAGAGTCGATTTTCAGTACCCAATTTCAGAATACTAAGTATGCTGACACGCTGCACCCTCGACGGGCCGTCGTGCCTGTGACGGTCCGTCGCAGTGCCCGTAGTCTTGGCCAGTTTTTCCAGAATTAAAAATCTGCTGCTCAAAACGACTAAGCAGGTCGTTACAGATACTTGCAAGCCACGTCTAACCTCGGCAGGCCGATGTATGAAAGCGAATGAAGATGCTGACAGGCCATACTCGATGTTAGCTGACCGATGTGTGTAGGCTACAGACGATAAATACAGCCTATGTCGAACGTCGGCTAACCGTTGTGTGCAGACCAAAGGTAATGCGGTTAGGCCACGTCCAACGTTGGATGACTAATGGTTGTAGGCCAAAGGCTATGAGGGATGGCCACGTCCAATGTCGCTTGTCTGAAGACCAGGTGATATGAGAAGGCCATGCTCGACATTAGCTAACCGTTGTCAAGTCCAAAGGTAATTTGGGCAGGCAATGCTGACATCGGTTTACAGTTATGAAGGCCAAAATCGATAGTGGCAGACAAAGCCCGATGTCGCGTGACCACTTTTGAAGGCCAAGGGCAATGCGATAGCTCACGCTTGACAACGGTTGAGCGATGTGCATAAGACATGGTCGATGCGATAGTCCACATCGACATTTGATGAGCAATGTTCAGGGTACGGCCGTTGCAGGCAGCCTACGTCCTCTATCGGCTGGCTGTTGTGTGCAGGCCATGGGCGATGCAGGAAGGCCAAGCCCAACGACCCGTGAGTAATGTGCACAGGCCATGGAATATCTAAAATCGACATCGGTTGAGTGATATCCATAGGCTATAGACGATGCGACAGCCTACAGCCAATTCCACCTGGCCTATGTTGATTGTTGTTGGCCGATGTCGCTTGCCTGAACAAGACAAGATTTGGATGATATTGCCTTCCGTTGGCCGATACTGATGTCACCCTGATTATGCACACAAGCCACGTCTGACGCATGCAGGCCTTGTATGATGCAGTTTATCGTTGTCCAATATTGCTTGCCCAAAGCACACAGGCCTTGGCTAATGTTGTTTGACATTGGATGTTGTAAATATCGCCAAGACGATATACACACGCAACGACTAATGCATGCAGGACTTGGATGATGCTACATTCCATTAGTTAATGTCGCTTACTAGATGCCCACATGTCATATCAGATATGTGTAGGCCTTGGCTGATGCTACCTGTTGTTGGCCGATGTCTCTAGCCCAAAGTGCAAAAGCCTTTGTTGATGATGTCATCCATTAGGGGACGTTAATACCATCCAGTCGTTGCACACACACCATGAGTTATGCATGCATGCCTTGGATGATGATGCATGTCGTTGTACGATGTCTCTTGCTAGATGCACACAAACCACGTCACATGAGTGAATTCCATTGTTTATATTATCTGTCATACGCCGATATCGTCTAGACGATGCATATAGGCCATGACTTATGTCGCCGAGTTGATGCGCACACGCCAATATTGATTCGTGCAGGCCTTGGCTCATGTTGCCTACCAGATGTTGGCTTGCTAATGCAAGAAAGACACAACGAATGTCACCGAATTGATGTGCACACGCCACAAATGATGCATGCGCTCTGTTGTTTCTTCATATCGTTGGCCGATGTCACTTGACAGATGCGCGCAACTACAACCGATGTAGGCTAGATAAGGTGCTCAGACCACGACTAAATTTGTCCTCCCTATGTGAACATGACACGGCTAATGCATACAGGCCTTGGTTGACATTACATGTCGTTGAGCAATGACGCTTTCAAGATGCACACATGCCATGTCCGTCCATGGAGGACTTGGGTGATGCCACATGCCATTGAGTGATGTCGCTTGCCAGATGTGTACATCACAAATTCGTGCGTGCAGGCCTTTGCTGAAGTCACATTCAATTGGCCGACGTTGCTTGTCAAATACGCATATGCCATGTCATATGTGTGCAGTCGTTTGATGGCGGGGCCTGCCTTTGACCGACATATCTAGAACGATGTGTTCAGGCTACAAACGATGCTAGCATGCCACATCCGACGTCGACAGACCAATATGTGTAGGCTATGGACTATGCAGGTAGGAAACATACGATGTCGGCAAACCGCTGTGTGCAGTCTACAAACAATGTTGTCATGCCATGTTAGACGTCGGTAGACATATGTGTGCAAGTTGTGAACGATGCTAGCAGCCCACGTCTGACATCGACTGACCGTGTGTGCAGGCCAAAGGCGATGCGGGCATTCCACGTCTGATGTTGGTTAACCATTGTGAGCATGCCAAAGGCGATGTAGGCAGGAACAACTCGATGTTACCTGACTATTGCATGCAGGACAAGGTCAATGCGGGCAATTAACGGGAAACATCGGGCGAGCAGTGTTCAAAGGTCATGACCGATGTGGGCGGTCCACAACCAATGTCACCTGGCAGCTATCTCTCGTTGTTGTTTTACGTCACTTGCTCGAAGTTCACAACCCTTTTGTTGAAGCAGCTTGCCGTTGATGATGATCACATGCCTCATGCACGCAGGCCTTTTCTGATGCTGCCTATCAGTGGTCGACATCACTTGCCCGATGTGAACAAGCTACGGAAGATGTTGACTGTCGTTGGTTGATGCTTATGTCGCTCTCCAAAATGTACACATTTCACGTGTGATGCGTGCAGGCCTTTGTTGATGTCGCCTGCAGTTGGCCGACGTCGCTTGCCTGATGCCCACATGCCACATCCGATGTGTGGACTACTAGGAGCTCTTAGTTACACATCGCTGATTCTGACATAGAGTAGTAAACATCGTTTTCCAAAGATTCATAATGAACATGTACAACTCGAATTTTCACATTCTAAGATACAAACAAAATTAGCTTCCGTACATAACTTTTTTATATATGAAAAAATAGTTTTCAACAATTTGTTTTTTACTTTTTTGGTGAATCTCAAAAATGAGTAATTGATTTTTAAAACATAGGCAAGGTACGAAAAATATAAAAACAACGTAAAAAATTAATAAATAAATATAGTTACCTTAAATTCAACATTTTTTTAGTAAATCTCGAAAAATGAGTACTTTATGAATAAAAATAGGAAAAATAGGAAAAGTATGAACAAGAATATATAAAATAAACAAAAAATTCAAAAATAAATATAGTTACATTAAATTAAACAGTTATAACAATTTTTAAAATTTTATTTTTTGTTCGGTAAATCCCAACTGTGGTTAATTCATGAATAAAAAATATGAAAAAATATAAAATTAATGTCAAAAGTTCACAAATAAATATAGTCATATAAATTCATCAAATTCGATAATTTTTAAATTTTTTATTTTTGTTCGGTAAATCCCAGAAATGAGTAATTCATTAATAAAAAAAGGAAAATTTTGAAAAAATATATAATTAATGCAAAAAAATAACAAATAAATATAGTAACCTGAAAGTTAACCATTTCACAGGTTTTAAAATTTTCATTTTTGTTTGGAAATCCTAAAATTGGGTAATTCATCAATAAAAAATAGGAAAATGTATTTTTTAAAATATAAAATTAACGCCAAAAATTCAAAAATAGATATAGTAACCGTATATTCAATAATTTTAACAATTTTTTTTTTAATTTTTTTTGGCTAATCTCGAAATTGCGTTATTCATTGATAAAAATATATGAAAAACAATATACAGAACTAACGCCAAAAATTTAAAAAATAATATAGTAACCTTAAATTCTACATTTTGGAATTTTTGAAATTTTTATTTTGTTTGGTAATCACAAAAAAGGGTTATTAATCAATAAATAAGAAAAAATATGAAAATATTATAAAACTAACGATAAAAATTACAAATAAATGTAGTAACCTTAAACTCAAAAAATTCATAAATGTTAATTTTTAAATATGACTTAAAAATTAAAAAACCGTAAAAATGGATTTCAAAAAATGTATAAAAGCCGAAAAGATATGAAATTGCTTGAAAATACATCTATACATGTGAAACTAATCATAGAGTACATACTTGTACAAATAAAATATGTTCCAATATCGTATGAATTGTAAATGTAATCAAATTGGTATGAATGAACCACGTGAGGAGTAAACGTTAAGAATATATGATGAAAAATAAATGAATATATTGTTATGCTGGAAGGGTGTTTCACACTCTTTTATTTTTGTATAGCATGTACATCGGCATGTTGTTGACTAGATCTTGATCAATGTCATCGCATATGATCTCGCTTGCCTAACAAGTGCAAGCCACAAAGGATGTGGGTAGGCACGTCTGACATCAGCTGCTGAAGAGTGCAGGCCACAAGCGATGCTGGAACGCCACATCTGGCATCAGTAGATCGATGTGTGTAGGCTACGGATCATGCTGGCAGGCCACGTACAACATCGGCTGGCCGATCTGTGTAGGTTAAAGTCAATGCGGGCAGGCCACATTCGATGTCGACTGACAATTGCGCGTAGGCCAAAGGTAATGCAGGAAGTACACGTCCGACATCGGTAGACCATTATGTACAAGCCAAAGGCGATGCAGGAAGGACAAACCCGATGCAGGCTGACCATTGTGCAGGCCAAAGGCAATTGGGGCAGGAAACTTCCAATGTCGGCTAACAATTTTGCAAGCTAAAGGCGATGGGGGAAAGCAACACCCAATGTTGCATGCCCGTTATTTGCAAGATAAGGGTGATGCAGACGTCCACGTCCAATGATGGCTAAGTGATGTGCATAAGCCATGGCCAATGTCTACGAAGAAATGGGCAAGCTACGACCTATGTGGGCACTCAATATCCAACGCCAGCTGGTCGTTATCTACAGGGTAAGGGCGATGCAGAAAGGTCAATCCCGAAGACTGCTAAATATTATGCACAGGACACGTCCAATGACGCTGGTCCATGCCTGACGTCGGTTGATTGATGTGCACAGGTCACGGCCGATGCGGCAATCCACGACGAATGTTGCCTGAAGGATGTAATAGAGGAAATATATTAAAAGTATATAAAATTAATGCCAAAAATTCACAAGTAAATATAGTAACCTTAATTTCAATATTTTTGTTAATTTTTATTTTTATTCGGTCAATTTAAAAAATGGGTAATACATTAATAAAAAAAAATATGAAAAAAAAATTAACGTCAAATACTCACAAATAAATAATTTAACCTTAAATTCAATAATTTCACCAATTTTTTAAATTCTTGTCATTTTTCAGTAAATCCCGAAAATAGGAAATTAATTAATAATAGGAAAAAATTGAAAAAAATAGTAAATTAATGCCAAAAATTCATCAATAAATATAGTAACCTTATATTCAACAATGTCATAAATTTTAATTTTTGAAATACGACCTAAAAATTAAAAAAACTGTAAAAATTAACTTTCAAAAATGAAGAAAAGTTAGAAAAATATGAAAATGCTCGAAAATACTTCTAAACACGTGAAACAAATAATAGAGTACATATTTGTACAAATAAAAGATGTTCCAATATCGTATAAACCTTTAATGTAATGAAATTGGTACGAATGAACCACGTGAAGCGGAATCAATGACAATAGATGATAGAAAATATATCAATATGTTGTTATACAGGAAGGCATTTCACATTCTTTAATTTTTCTACAAAGGCGATGAGGGAAGGCAACGCCTGATGTCGCCTGACCGTTGTTTGCTGGCAAAGGGCGACACGCCACTCCATGCCCAACGATGGCTGAACGATGTGCACAACATATTGCTGATGCGACCAGTCCATAGCCGATGCAGCTAGTCTACGACTGACGTTTTTTGAGAAATATATAGGCTACTACCGATGCGGGCAGCCCATGTACGACGTCAGTTGGATATTGTAAATAGGATATGGTGATGCGAGAAGGCCAAGTCGACGATCGCTAAGTGATATGAACAGGCTATGGCTTATGCGGCAAGTTCATGCCTGATGTCGCCTGACCGATGCAGGCAGGCTATGACTTATTTCACCCAGATGATGCGCATATGCCACAAGTTATGCGTGCAAGCCTTTGCTGATGATGCCTTCCATTAGTCGGTGTTGCCTGGTTTATATGCAGAAGTCGTGATTGATGCCACTAATTCAATGAGCACAACCAAGGTTGATGAGTTCATGCCTTGCTATTGGTGCTTGTCTGTGTCGGATGAGTACAAGCCATCGCCTAGCCAATGAACACATGACAGGATTGTTGTGTGCATGCCCTGGCTGATGTTGCATGTCATTTGCTTATGTCATTTGGCAGATGCACACAGGTCATGTTCGTGCATGAAGGCTTTGGTTAGTGTCGCAAGTTGTTGGCCGAAGTCGCTTTCCACATACACACATTCCACGTTCGTGCTTGCAAGCCTTAGCAGAAGCCGCATGCCATTGGCTGACATCTCTTTTGACATGCGCACATGCCACATTGGATGCATGCAAGCTTTGGCTGATGGTGCTTGCCATTGGCCAATATTTGCATACCGATCTATGCAGCTTACGGACAATGCTTGTAGGCCACATCCAATTTCGACAGACTGGTGTGTGCAGGCTACAGATGATGGTGGCAGGATACGTTTGATGTTGGTATACTGATTTGTGCAGGCTACGAACAATGTTGGTAGGCCACATTCGACATCAACAGTCCAATGTGTGCAGGATACAGATGATGTTGGCATCCCATGTCTATCGTCGGCTGACCGTTGTGTGCAGGACAAAGGTGATGAGGGCAGACCACATCTGATATCGATTGACTATCTTGTGTTTGCCAAAGGCGATGTGGGCAGGCCACGCGTGACGTTGGTTGACCATTTTGTGCAGGACAAAGGCGATGCAGGTAGGGAACGCATGACGTCACATGATTATTGTGCCGCGACCAAGGATGATGTGGGCAGTCCACGCCTTACAATGACTAAAGATATGCATACGCCACGACCAATTAAGGAAATTAACGACCAACATTGATAGAGTGATATGCAAAGCCACGACCGATGCAGGAGTTCCACGACCAAATTTGTCTGGCTTATGCCACTTGCCTTTGGGCGACGTTTCTTGCCAAAAGCGCGAAGGCCTTGGTTGATGTTGCATACTTTGGTCTGACGCCGATGTCACCCTACAGATGTGCATACGCCATGGATCATGTGTACAAACCTTGGTTAATGTTGTTATCGTTGGCTAATGTCGCTTGCCGATGCGCATTTACTACGAACAATGATACCTGTTGTTGAACGACGTCAATGTCGCTTGGTAGATGTACATATGCCGCGTATGATATGTGTAGGCTTTTGGTTGATGCGGCTTGTAGTTGACCGACGTCTCTTGCTCGATGCCCACATTTCACTTCCAATGTGTGGCCGACTTAGTATTCTTGGTTCTATCTAAGAGGAGTAGACATCGTCTTTGACAAAGACACATAATTAACATGTACAACCCAAATATGCATGTTCTAACGTACAAACACACATTAGCTTCCACAAATAATATTTTTTTGTATAATTGAAAATAGTAAAAAAAAATAAAATTGGTTAATCTTGAAAAATAGTATTTGATTAATTAAACATAGGTAAAATATGAAAACAAAATGTAAATAGCACCCAAAAAATAACAAATAAATATAGTTACTTTAAGTTCAAATTTTTTTTTTTGTTCGGTGAATCCCGAAAATGAGTTATTGATGAATCAAAAATAGAAAAAATATGATATATCTATATATATATATATATATATACGTATATATATACGTATATATATACGTGTATATATATGTATATATACACATATATATATACATATATATACACATATATATATATATGCATATATATATACACATATATATATATATGCATATATATATATATGTATATATATATGTGTATATATACATATATATACACGTATATCTATATATATATATATATATATATATATATATATATATATATATATATATATATATACACACAAATAAATATAATAACCTTAAATTGAATATATATATAATATATATATATATATATATATATATATATATGTATATATATATATATATATATATACACACAAATAAATATAATAACCTTAAATTGAACAACTTCAACAATATTTTTTTTATTTTTATTCTGAAATCCCAAAAAGGGGGTAATTCATGAATAAAAAATAGGAAAAATATATAAAATGAACGCCAAAAATTTATAAATAAATTATAGTAACTTTAAATTCAACAATTACTTTTAATTGTAGATTTTTTTATATATCCCCAAAATAAGTAATTTGTCAATAAAAAATAGGAAAAATATGAAAAAATATATAATTCACTCAAAAATGCACAATTAAATATAGTAACCTTATATTCAACAATTTCATAAATTTAGTGTTTTAAATGTAACGTAAAATTAAAAAATGGTAAAATAAATTTTTTAAAATGATTAGAAGTAAGAAATATATGAAAATGCTCGAAAATATTTCTAAAAATGTGAAAATAATGATAGAGTACATATTTGTATAAATGAAAGGATTTTTAATATTGTACGAACCGTAAACGTAATGAAATTGGTAAAAATGAACCACATGAGAGGGAAATGTTGATGGAAAAATAGATGAATATGTAATTATGCAGAAAGGGTGTTTCACAATCTTTTTATTTTTTACGGCATAGATATCTGCGTGTTATCAACTAGACCTCGATCGATGATGTTGCATGAAATATAGCTTGTCTTATAAGTGGAAACCATAAACGATGCAGGTAAGCACGTCTTATATTGGTTGACCAAAGTTTGCAGAACACAAGCAATGCGGCATGGCCACATCTGACGTTGGTAGACGTGTGCAAACTACGAATGATGCTGGCAGGACACATCTGACATCGACAAACTGATGTGTGCAAGCTATAGACGATGTAGGAAGGCCACGACCGACGTCGGCTAACTAATGTGTGCAGGCCACGGACGATAAATGTAGCACATTTTCGAGGTTCACTAACTGTAGGGTGCAAGCCAAAGATGATGCGGGCTGACCACTTTTGACGCTGGTTGATCATTTTGTATAGGTCAAAGGCAATGTAGGAAGGCCACGTCCAATGTCTACTCACAATTGTGTGTAGGCCAAAGGCGATATGGGAAGGCCACGTGTGACGTCAGCTGACCGTTTTGTAGGCCAAAGGCTATGAGGGCAGGTAAAACCTGACGTCGGCTTATAATTGTGAAGACCAAAGGAGATGGGGGTAGGCAACACCTAATATCGCCTGACCATTGTTTGTAGGACAAGGGCGATACGGGCAGTCCACGCCTAAAAATGGATGGGCGATGTACATAGACCATCGCTAATGCGGGAAGACCACGACCGACATCGACTGAGCAATGTGCAGGCTAAGGACGATGCGAGAATCCGATGTCCTCTGTTTGTTGGACGTTGTGTGAAGGCCAACAATGATGGAGGAAGGGCAAGCCGAACGACTATTGAGTGATGTGCACAAGCCACGACCGATGCGGTCTCTCCACGCTCAACGTCAGCTGAGCGATGTGCACAGGCCACTGGCGATGCGATAGTTCATGACCTATATTGCATGGATGATGTCACTTGTCATAGGCCATTCGGTTACCCAAAGCACATAATCCTTGGTTGATGTTGCCTGCCATTGGATGACGTCAATATCACCCTTCCAATGCGCACAAGCGACGAGTGATGTGTGCAATCATTGGTTTATGTTGTCTATCATAGTCCAATATAACTTTTCCAAATCACATAGTCCTTGGATATTTTTGTTTGACATTGGACGATGAAAATATTGCCCAACCGATGCACATACGCCACGACCAATGCGTACATGCCTTGATTGATGTTGCATTCCATTGGCCAATGTTAACGCATGCCATGTAAGATGTGTACTATATCAGGTTGATGTTATGTACATGCCAAAGGCGATGAGGTAAGTCCAAGACGGACGACGCTTAGTTATGTGCACAAGCCACGACCGACATGGCCTTTCCACGCCCAACATCGGCTCAACGATATGCACATGCCATGACCGACGCAGCAGTCCATGAGTAATGGCCCCTGGCCAATGTCGCTTGTTGGCTGATGTCGCTTCGCTAAAGCACACACACCTTTGTTGATACAACCTTTATTGGCCGATTCTGATGTCATTTTTCCAATATGCACACGCCACGAATGATGCATGTAGGTCTAGGTTGATGCAGTATGTCGTTGGCCAACGTCGCTTGCCCAATATTGTAAGACCCAAAAATTATGTAGATTAAACTAGATCCTAACATGTGTGTAATGAGCTTATAAGATCCTAAAAAGACTAATAATAGTGTCTAGAAGCATTATGTAAAATTTGAGAGAGTTAGGAGGTGAAACGCCCGATGACGTTTGAAAGTTAACCTTGTGACGTGCTAGCGTACCTTAGTATGTTTCATGAGTTTTTTATGTTGTTTTTTGAGCTCAAATGGATGGGGAACGTTCCTAACATGTAGAAGGACATATTTAGGGTGTAAACATTCGGGCACGACTCCCCAAGGACCGCCACTATCTGGAATTTATTATCGAAAATCATATGTGGGCATCTCCGCGCCGTGGAATTTTTTCCCGACGAAAGTTCCATAAAATTATGTTACAATTGACTTATCAAAAAGGTTTGGGGATAATTTTGTGATTTGAGATATGGTTAGAAACAATTTTTAGGAATTATTTAACCCCTTTCCCAAGCCAAAACCCCACAATAAGTAATAAGAAATCAAAACCTTTTTCTCCCAAAGTTCTCCCAAAACCACCATTGAAGAAGAAGAGAAATTGCAGCAGCCTTTATGAAGAATTGTTCAACGAATCAAACTAGGTTTAAGGATCTTATCTAAGAATCTTATTCATCCATGGATTCTTCAATCCATGAGTCCCCCTAGTTTTCCTCAATGTGAATCCAAAGAACCCCATTCTAGAGAAGGTTGTGATTGCGTTGTGGGAAAAGCTTGATTGTGATCCCAATATAGTGTAGCATTAAATTATGTTCATGTGATGATTATAAAATGTTTTCATAAATTTTTCATGGTGAATTGTTGTAATTGATGTTGAAGGTGATCATGGTGATCTTAGGTCATTAGAAGCTAGATGAATGTTCTAAGTTGACTTTCTTAAATTCAATTGTATTACATACTATTTTATTATGATTGAATCACGTAGATATGAATTGAACTTAGTCTAATTGATTGAAGTTGATCTTGACTTGTCAAAATTGGAATTGAACCTATGTGATTATGTATGACTAGAATTACCTTCTAATGATCTAATTGAATAGATTAACATGAAATTGGGAATGAATCATGAGGGACTAAACTTAGTAGTAGTGTGTAGGTCTCATGGCCATTGTTTCTAGAGCTTTGGGGTAAAGTCATGATGAGTATGATTATGGTGATGTTCCTTTATCTTCTACACCTAGACATGAACATGATTAGGAGAACAAATTTCTCATATAGAGGAACCCTAGGTTGACTTAATGACCTAAAATGAATCAATACATCGCAGACAAAGATAACTTAAAGATGAGTTGTATGATCATTTCTTCTGTAGTAGGCCTGGTGAGACAACACCAAGGACATGGTAGCTTGATTTGAAATACTCATTATAGCTTGAGATATTAAGATATAAAGGGTAGCTTGATATGTTGAAATGTCAATGAGACTTGAGTTGAAATACTCATGGTTGCTTGAGATGTTGAAATATCATGGAAGCTTGGGTTAGATACTCATGGTAACGTGAGACGTTGAGTCTCATGGAAGCTTTGGTAGGTACTCATGGTATCTTGAGGTGTTCAAATTCATGGTCGCTTGACTTGATTTGGCCAAAACCATTTCATGGTAGCTTTAGGGGAAAAGCCTATACTCTCCTATTGGTAGCTTCATTTGCATGTAAGGTGTATTTCATGGAATAGCTTGAGATAGATTTCTCATGTTACTTAGGGTTGAGGATTCATGCTCCCCTGTGTTTAGCTTGCATCTACATGATTGGTTGCATGCTAGTTAAGATGTTTGTATCCTTCCTTAGTCAGCTTGGGTAGTATGGTGAGATGATTTCCATGGTAGTAGGTCTATAATGGTAGAAGGTTGATCTTACTACACAAGAATGCAACATAAGTTAACTTGGAGTAAGTTGGTCTAGAGGAGTACTTATTATGGATGGTAGTACGGGAATCCATCTATACATTGCACAAGTATGACTTGAAGCTACCTAAGACATGATCCCTTTATGATGTATGTTTCGCTTGGATAGTGACTAGGGTTGCATTTCATGACATGATAGACTTTAGACGATAATTCCTTGTCAATATGAATTAGGTTTGTTAGACAACTCCTAAGATGACATGAACAAGATAAGGTGACTGCAATATATGCTTACTGTGTGAGGTATTATGGGATGCTTCACATGCATTGCACAAGTGTGTTTTGAGTTTTCCTAGGGGAGGGGCATAATTCTCATATGTTATGATGAACTTAGGTCTTATTTTGAAATCGAACTATGATAAGGTATGACCGAAAAGTGTTACTTAGATTTGGTAGTAGTATGAGATGCTACCTTAGACTTTCACAAGGATACTTGGAGGTGGCTCGTGATGTAGTTCATAATAGTAAGAAAGACAATGAGTTATGTGTGAACTCTTATATGCTTTATGATTCTTTAATATGCTCATGATATATACGTTATGCTTATGTCTTTTCCTCTTATGATTATGTATAGTGAGGTAGTTTACATACTCAGCTTATCATTCTAATGCATATTGCCTACATGTTGTCCATGTTGAGTCTTGATATTCTTTGAAGAGTAGAGTTTCCAAGGTATCCAAAAAGAGAAGATTGGTTGAGTCCTCATAGCATTAGAGCACACCACCACGATGTACCATTATGTTTTTTCATTATGTTTAGACATTTATTGGTTGTGATAAAAAACTCTTGTTAATCACGCTGTCATGGATGGTTTTCAGACATATGTTAGACGTTTTATTGAAATGACTTCCACATTATGTTATTAAAGAAAAAGTTTTAGTTAACCTAAGAAGACCCTAACTTATAGGGTGTAAATGTGGGTCATGACAAACTTGGTATCAGATAATAAAGTTATAAAATTGTCTTAGGATGTCTCAAAGACCACGCCTAGTAGAGTCTTATTCATTGGTGTGAGTCGCGACACACCTATGAGTAGGATGGTACGTGATGCTTACAAAAGTTCCACTTCTTTATCCTTCAAGTCGTGCCATAGAGTTTGGCCTTAGTAAGTACTTTTCTAATGTTTGCCTGTAATTTTGTAGATTATCCTCAAGTGCAAGAGCAGGTTCCTCCTCAAATTCTCAATGACACTCCAATTGGGAATGCTATGTTTGAAGAATTTAGGGATTTTATGAATTTGTTGGCTCAAGCATTAATTTCCCAAGCTAATATAGAGAGGTGGCTCCAGCTAATCCTATAGGAGGGATGAGTGCTACTAGAGTAAGGGAGTTCTTGAAAATGTATCCACCAGAGTTCTATGGCTCCAAGGTTGGTGAGGATCCGAATGGGTTTCTTGATGAGGTGTATAAGGTGCTTGCAATCATGGGAGTGTCTTCCATTTAAAAACCATATTTGGCTGCTGATCAATTAAAAGGTGTTTCCCAACATTGGTTTGAGCAATGGAAATATAATAGACCAATAGAAGCGGGTTCCATTGAATGGGAGACTTTTAAGTCGGCTTTTCTTGATAGGTTATTCCTAGGGAATTGAGGGAGGCTAAGTTGGGGGAATTCATAAACCTCAAGAAAGGTGATATGAGTGTTAAGGAATATGATTTGAAGTTCACTCTTTTGTCTAAGTATGCTCCAAGCTTGGTGGCAAACCCTAGAGACTTGATGAATTGTTTCATGATAGGGGTGTCAAAACTAGTAGAAGAAGAGTGTCGTACGCCAATGCTTGTCGATGACTTGAATCTCTCTACTCATGGTATTTTCTCAACAAATAGAAGAGTCCAAAATTAAGAAGGAGAAAAGAGAATAAGGATGGAAAAGGAGGGGTCCGATGGACATGGTCGTTCTAAGAAGCGACAAAATTTTTCCGGACAAGGTCATTCTAGTGCTTCTAAGTATGAGGATGAAAACCCTAGACCTCAAGGGTATAATGAATATTCCTGACCTACTTCCCCAAGATGGTTGCTTTGGATGTGGTGAGAGTGGCCACACACACTACGGCTGATGCATGTATGCCTTAGCTGATGCTGCATTTCATTGGCCAATGTCGCTTTCAAGATGCTCACATGCCATGTCAGATGCGTACAAGACTTGACATATGTTGACCAAGTTAACTTACAAAATAGTTAAATTTCAAGAGTATGAAGCTTGTGAGAAATATTTCAGGAATTGAAAAAGATGTTGACTATTGACCAAGTTTTGACCTTACTAGAAGGTACGCAAGGCTTTTTTTATTTGTTATGATACATCTAGAGTTGATTTGAGTTGTGTGGTAATGCAGAATGACAAGGTTATAATTTATGCCTCTAGACAATTGAATGTTTATGAGAGGAACTACCAAACCATTATCTAGAGTTGGTTGTCGTAGTTTTTGCATTGAAAATATGGCATCTTTATTTTATGATGTTTGTGTGGTTATGTTAATCTATCACAAGAGCCTTCCGTATGTGTTTTACTCAGAAAGAGATTAATATCATGCAAAAGAGGTAGCTAGAATTACTCATGGATTAAAGAGTATTATATATTACCCATGTAAGGCTAATGTTGTTGTTGATGCCTTGAGCAGGTTCTCCATGGGCAGTACTGCCCATTTTGAGGAAGACAAGAAAGAACTAGAAAAAGATATGCACAGACTTGCACGCTTGGGAGTCCAACTAATGTATTTCACTTAGGGGGAGTAGTGGTGATGAATGGGGTTGAATCATCATTAGTTTCAGAAGTAAAAGAGAAGCAAGATGAAGACCCAATCTTGCTTAAATTAAAAGCAAAGGTTCATAAGCAAAATTCTGCACCCCATTTTAAAACTATTCCAAAACGGTTCCCAACATAATATGGTTGGCACTCTGAATTTTGAAAAGATTGATTTGTTTTTGTGTTAGAGTCACCACCTAAATTGTAAGTAAAATATTAGGAAAATAATTTTTAAAATATGTGAATGTATTTTCTGTTTTAATATGCGAAACCAATGAGATCCTGAGTAAGGGTTTTGATTACTCGAGGAAAAGATATTAAGCATCCCTCAGGGCCTATTCGAAGATAGTCCTTGAACTCAATTTAGGAAAATATAATTACGAAAATTTGTATATTTATTTACTTTTAAATTAA
This sequence comes from Solanum peruvianum, assembly GCA_027705065.1. Classification (NCBI taxonomy): domain Eukaryota; kingdom Viridiplantae; phylum Streptophyta; class Magnoliopsida; order Solanales; family Solanaceae; genus Solanum; species Solanum peruvianum. Next base: position 11,171,393 of record JAKWJD010001758.1, on the reverse strand, counting down.
TGGTAAGTAAATTTTATTAGTTTTTTGAAAAAGTAAAATATAAGGTATGATATATATACGTCTATTAGATAAAATTATAGTGGTATGTTTATGATACGGTAAGAAAATAAATAGATTCGGTAAAAATGTATGAAAATTTTTTGTTAAAAGAATATAGATGTGTCTTATATAATTGTATCCAAAATAAATATTGAGTTTAAATAATCTAAAAATTTGTTATTTTATTTATATATAGAATTAAGACGTAAAAGAAAATAAATAAAATTGAGTGTAAATATGTAGTATAAATAATCTGCATTTTAAAGTATAGAGATTTATAAAAATAGTAACATTTGTAAAACTTGTAATCAATATGAGAAAAATAATATGAAGTGTAATAAAATTATAAGTAACGTATAGAGAAAAATTAAGAAATATAGAATTTGTATCTTTATGCATATATATATGTATGTACCTTGTATTTTGAACATGTTGACATGTCTAAAATCTTGAAATAATATATTAAAAAATTAAAATATCTTTGACAATATGTAATTTATAAAATCGAAATAGTAATGATAGTAAATATAATATCTTCATAAAGAAGTGAAATGAACAGAAAATAAAGTAGGCCTAACTTGTTGTCACTTAAGTTCTAAAGAATATGTATTATTGTCTTCAAAATTTGTATTTTTGACACTTTGTGCTTTAAAGCCCTCAAAACGTGATGTTTTTAACTTTTAAAAATCTGCACTCTTTCAAACTGAAAATACATCATTTTGAAACCCAAATACCGCATCACAACTCCCATAACAGCGTGCGTTTTTTTAAAAAATACAATTTTTTGTGCACTAAAAACCTGTACTGTAAAGCTGTTAAAAGCAGAAGTTTTTATCTTTTCAAATCTGTATTTTTCAAGCTTAAAATTTGTAATTTGCAAAGCTCACAAAAAGGCAGTGTTTTAAGCTTCAAAACCTGCAGTTTTACACTCAAATTATGTAAATTTTGAGCCCATAATCTGCACCTTGTTGAGCTCACAAAGCTGGAATTTTTATACTCAATATACAACTCTTAAGCTATCAAAAAAAGGGTATATTTGATCATAAAAAACTGCCTTTCTCTCAACAATCGTAACCTCTATTGCCCTCAAAGATTTCGTATTTTGAATTCATAGGAAGCCAAGTCTGAGAAAGAACAGAGAAAAAACAATATAGGAGAAGAAAAAATCTCTCAAGAATCGACCTTTTCAGGTCGATTTGAGAGGGTTGAGTGACAGATGGGCATTTTTTCGGTGGCCCAGAGCCATTCTTCTGATAGAGGAAATGGGGAATCATGTGCAGCAGCGATGGGCGGCAATGGGAGAGGAGCATAGGGCGGCGGTAGGGGAAGAAGAACGTGATGTCTATGGGGAATCAGAGTAAGGGAATCGTATGAGCCTATAATGAAAAGTCCGGGATTTAATTTCGGTATTGGACGGTTAATAAAAATCAAAGGGCATATATATAATATGATATAATATAGGGAAAATTGTATAAAATAGCAAACTAATAACCTAAATTAAATGAAATAGCTAGGGTTTGGTTTAATTGTGCTCCATAGCAAACATTATCTAAAAATTTGCCAGCGTCTCTCTCCCAGGAATCTCGCTCGCCACTCTCCATTCTCGCTCGCCTCTCTCGCTTATACACAGAAGTGTATAATTCTGTTTCTGTTTTGTATTAAGCGAGAGAAAATTGTATAAACACATGCAAAAAAGTATATCTTCGTGTTATACACTTAATTATACAATTTACAAACATTTTACTTCAAAAATTGTAGAGAAAAAGGCCAACGAAATATACAATTGCGAATTATACAATTGCAGTGAAATACAATTTCCTCTTGCTTTATACAACAGAAGTGTATATATTGTGTTTGTGTTTTTGTATAAAGCGAGAAAAACATATATAATCTTGCTATACACTTATAATTATGCAATATACATACATTTTAATTCGATTCAACTATATGCAAAGCAAATTATACAATTGCAGCGAAATAGGCCAGCGAATTATACAATTTAGGCCAGCGAATTATACACTTGTATATGTATAGCGAATTATACAGTTTTTATGTTTGCTATGGAGCGCAATTATGCAAAGTTTGCTATATTATACAAATATGAATTTTTTGTTTGCTATATGTGAAAGTTGCCCTATAATATATATATCACAATTCATGTTCTCGGTTAAGTGGCACACACGGATCAACTAGTTTAAGGGGACTTGGATTGCTAAAATTGCTCGAAATAAATTTATTTAAATTGTAACCTCTTCTTTATTAAATATTCATAATTTGCTAAATTAAAAATAATTATTTTTCAAGATTAGCTTACTGATAAAATTAGTCACTCTTAAATTAAATTATTATAAATTAGTAACTCATTAATTAATTAAGTCTTCTAATTTTACTACATATATGAAAAATATCTATTGCGACAAAAGAAATTATATTTAATTGAAAAAATCGATCTAAACCTTAAGAAAAATATTCATTTAACATAAAATCTTAAAATGAGAAAGTATTAATATTTATGAATATTCTTAATTTTTTATATAAATAATATTTATGAAGATAAATTTATCAAGTAAAAAAATCTTTTCATATTCATATTAAAATTTCTTAACATATTTATTTTTCTATTTATTATTATTTTTAAATCCAGAGAGCCAAAATTAGGTGTCAACACAAAAAAGTAATTGATTTTGAACAAGGGAGAGATGGTGTATTGAGGTATCAAGGTAGATTGTGTGTACCAATGGTGGATGAATTCCAATAAAAATTAATGGAGGAGTCTCATAGCTCCAGATATTCCATTTATCCTGGTTTCACAAAGATGTATCACCACCTGAGGGAAGTTTATTGGTGGAGTAGTATGAAGAAGGGCATTACAGATTTTGTTGTTAAATGTCTTAATCATCAACAAGTTAAACTAGAGCACCAAAGGCCAGACGGTATGACTCAGAATATAGAACTTCCGAAATGCAAGTAGTCACAGGTTTACCAAGGTCTCGCAGGCAACATGATTCTATTTGGGTGATTGTTGATAGATTGACAAAAATCAACAGATTTGGTAATAAGGGGAAACATAGTCACCGGTATATTGGCCATTAAAGAAAATCCAAGATGGTTAGTAATGTAGCTTATGAGATGGAGCTACCACAAGTTAGCAATGGTCCATTTGATATTTCGCATCTCCATATTGAAGAAGTGCACAGGTGATTGTTCTTTGATCATACCGACTAAAGATATTGAGATAAATGATAGCTTATCTTATGAAGAAATTTCGATCGAGATTCTAGATTGCCAAGTTTTCAAGTTGAGGACCAAGAAGTAGCATCCGTCAAAATTCTTTGGAGAAACCAATTTTTTGAGGAAGCTACTTTGGAAGCGGAGGAGGATATAAAGAATAGATATCCACATCTCTTCGAATCTGAACAAGTTCCATGTTGTAATTGCATTACTAGTTGGGTGTTTAAGTTGAACATTACCTGTATACCCTTAGCCTACTAAGAATAATCTCATTCGAGGACGAATGTTCCCAAGAGGGAGATATTGTGACATCTAGCAAATTGAAATAACTAAGAAAAAGTTAAGAATTGAAAATAATCATTTTTGGAAAAAATATGAAAATCTTGAAAATTTGTTATGTATGTTAAGTTGCGTTTTTGGTCAACTTCAAATGAACATAACTCCTATCTCAAGGAACTTGGTCGGCTTACTCTTTTGAAAATTAAATTAGGGTTTTAGAGGAGAGAAAACAAGAGGAGAAAAGAGAAGGAGAAGCAAGGAAATTGTAAGTTCTTCGAGAATCGCTTTTAGATTTCATGAAGGGGTAATCCCTACTGTAATACTCCAAAAGTCTAAAGCTTAATCTAGAGCCTAACAAGAGAGTCTAAGAGTTGTAACGCTGTTTTAAGGTCAAATATAATGTATGTAAGTCATTTATGAAATTTTAGAATCAAAACGTCAAGGAACATCAATGACGTTTGAAAACTAGTTCAAGAGGTGCTAGCGTGCCTTAGTATATTTGATAAGGCTTTAAGAGTCAAAAAATGATGAATTTGGTGAAAAGGTGTCTAACCCGTAGAGTTGATTTATAGTGTAAACGTCTGGGTACGACTCCCGCAGGACCAACCAAAGCGTCCTTGAGGAGGACCTTTGCATCTTGGTTAAAAGATGTATAGGACAGTAGCCATCGACGACTTGCAGGTGACGAGGCGGGTCCAATCGACGGGGTTTCGATTACCACCGTCAATGTTCACTTATCCAAATTTTTGAAGACGTCATTTGGCAAGAATCTGACAAAAATGACAGATGTGAAGTATTGAGGGGGATTGACTGTCAACTGACCTACGACCCATAGGTCGGAGTCTCGTAGGTCAGGTTTTTGTTTTGTTGTTTCCTTTTAGGTTAGTTAATTAAATAAATTAATTGGCTATTCAATTATTTATGGGTTAAGGGAGGTCTAAATAATTTAACTAAGGACCTCGATATAAAGGCCAAGCCTAATTAAACTAAACTGAATTCACATAATTCTCAAAACCCAATTTCTCTTCCTTCTCTCTTCATTCTCTCTCCCAAAGAAACTCCATAGAATACCAAGAAAATAAGGGTTCTAGGTCAGAAGGTAGACTACTTTTATCCATTAATCTTCATATATGAACAATAATCATGCAATTCCTATTGAAATATGATGATGACTATATAAGGGATAGAGCCTATGACCTATACTAAGCTATGATGATTAATAAAGGCTTAAAGACATTCCAAAAAGGGACTCTAGCTTAGCACTGAGTAAACTAGAGTGAGAAGTGTCCCTTTCCACATAGGTAAGGTAAGATCACTAATGTACTCATAAGATTGGAGATTGTAATGCATGTAGCACAAAGAGGGTCCCAACTACATCTCCTAGTTCATGAACAATGTTTCCCCCATACGAATACTAGCTAGTGGATCTACACAGATGCTATGCTCATGTTTTGGTACTACCTTGGAAAGTAGTCCGCGTTTCTTCAGTGTAAGGTTCCATTGACACCAGATTCCAAATTAGCTCATGTGGTCTATGTCGGTTAAGGCAAGATGTTCCCAAAAGGTAAAAATGACGTAATGAAGTGAACTCTTACTAGGATGACCTAAGGGGTTTGACTTAGTCTAGGTAGGGGTATGGGACTGTACCTATACCTTGCACTAGTTAGCCTCAAGGGAAGTCTTAGAAGGATGTTCTTATATGCTTATATGCTTATATATTTATAAATGTAAATGATATGTATATGTTGATCATATATGTTAATGACACTTTGTGATGATGGTTTCACTTATGCACATTCGGTTGGTCTCTCTTGCTAAAGTATGATGATTTTTACTCTTAATGGCATAGTATGTGAAGTTGGTCATTACTTATGGTTCTTAGTGGGTTTAGTTGGTTGGTGAGGTTGTTGGTCTTACTTAGTAATTGCACTAGTGGACTGAATGGGGTTCATGAATAAGGGTCTTGCTATGGTTATGATGCTATGAACTCTTAGACATGCTTGTTGATATTATAACTTGATGATTGAGTTTTCTTGATTATATACTCAATTATGTTGATATGCATGTTGATTTGAATAGATTTGATATTGTTGGTCTTTTGATATACATGGTCTTGACTTAATGAAGATGCGTTGTTGACTAGTATTGATTTTGAATATGCATAAGGCTTTTCAAAAGTGAATTTTCATGGTTTAATCAAATGTCCCTTTTTAGCATTATTTCTATGTTGTATGTGTATATGATTCCAAACTTAATACAAGTGATGTGCTAACCCCATTCCTCCCTTTCCCCTCAAAATTTTAGGTTCCAGTCGTTAAAGGGTCCGTGAGGACTTTTGAAGAAGACTTGGATCCTCATTCTCCAAGTTGGGTAGGTCCTCACCACTTCAATGACGACACCACTTTGTAGTATTGGATGTTTATTAGTCATAGACACTTTGTTCATTCTCTTTCATTTGAGTACTATGATTGTATAGCCTATATGTGGCTTTTACTGTATTGATGTATCAGATATGCCCAATTGTTATACTCTTGTTTAGATGGTTATGATATGAGACATCCGTTTTAAGACTATATCGTATCTTGTTTTTATATATATATATATATATATGTGTGTGTGTGTGTGTGTGTGTGGTGTTGTGTGTGTTTGTGTTTGTGTGTGTGTGTGTGCATGTGTGTGTGAGTTCGTTTGTGTGTGTGCATGTGTGTGTGTGTGCCATAAAAGTATAAGACTATGTAATCTTCTTATACTAATGGTCTATGTATACTCGATATGAATATATTATGTGTAAGCGAGAGGTCAAAGTAAACCTCATGAAGTATTGTAGATGAAAACTTTTAAATTTTCCGCATTTTAACCTATGAATATAATGATGAATGCTAAGAGGCTAGTCTTAGTCCTCTTTGAGTACGACGACACCGGTTAGGTTTGTGGGCTACTTCTTGGATGTGATAAACTTTGTATCAGAGCATGAGGTTGAATATCCCTAGAAACAATATCTCAATAAACCACCTCTATGTAGATTCTTATTCATAATTGTGAAGCACGCCACACTTATGAATAAGACACTGTGATGGTTAGAAACTTTAATCTTCTTGTATTACTACGTCGTGCCTCTAGCCTTCACCTAAAACTTGTATCATGGTTACGGATATGAATACTCGAAGGGTGGCGACTAGAAGGACCGAGGAAGAAATGGCTAATGTTGGAAATCAAGACAATCAAGCGTCTCCACAAGGCAACCGAGTGCCTCCACTTGAAGAAATTGCTATGGGTGATCAAGTTCCGAATGCTCCTCCACCGATGACCTATGGAGATACAAGGGAAGCCTTTCTCACTTAACTAAAGCCATGACCTCTCACGCTAATGTCGTCACTTCTCAAGCTCAAGATATGACGGCCCAAATGAATATGGAGGTTGGACTTCAAGTTCCTCAACATGCTAACACTATGACATCGTATTTGAACGACTTTGCTAGACCGAATCCACATATGTTCTATGGAACGAGGACGGATTGAGAACCCTCAAGATTTCCTATATGAGTTCTATAAGATTCTCTATGCTATGGGTGTGACCTCAATTGAGAATGCCTAGTTAGAGACTTAACAACTCAATTATGTGGCCAAAACTTGGTATATGCATTGGAGGGATAATATGGAACTAAGAGGTTGTTCAGTGACTTTGGAGATCTTCAAGAAAACTTTCCTTCGTAGGTTCCTTCCTAGAGAGATGAGGGAATCTAAGGTGAAAGAATTCATCAATCTTTATCAAGGAGGTATGAGTGTACTTTACTATTCCTTGAAATTCACTAAATTGTCCAAGTATGCTCCATCCTTAGCTTCAAACCCAAGGGATGAGATGAGTCAGTTTCTTACGGGGGTGTTCGATGACTTGGTGGAAGAATGTCATTCGGCTATGCTTCATGATAATATGAATATCTCTCTTGTGATGGTTCATCCTCAAGTATTGGAAGAAACTAGGTTAAGGAGAAAGAGTAGGGAGGCCAAGAAGGCCAAGTCTTATGAAGGTGGTTCCTCTAAGGGTAGGCTTGACATTCAAGACAAGCCTAGGTTCAAGAAGAGGTTTTGTAGTCAAGTTCCTTAAAAATTTCCCAAGACTCATGAAGATATGGTGTTTAACCCTAATCTCAAAAGGGAAAAGGTACTAGCTCACCAAAAAAGAAGCCAACTTGTGGAAAGTGTGGCAAGAAGCATTATGATGATTGCCTTGTTGGGATGGAAAATTGCTTTGGGTGTGGCAAGTGTGACCACAAGGTTAGGAATTGCCTTAATATAATGGGGAAAGACAAAGGAATCGGGTAAGTTAAAGCTAGTGGTTGTAATGTGGATACTCCAAAGAAGAATCACTTTTATGTACTTAGATCTAGGGGCGATCAATGAGTTATCCCAATGTGGTGACCGATGTGTTACAAGTCTTCTCTATTGATGTTTATGCTTTATTTGATTTGGATGCTACATTATACTTTGTTACTCCATTGATATTTAAGAAGTTTGATATTTTGCTCGATATTTTAAAGGAACATTTCATGGTAACTACCCCGGTAGGTGAGTCGGTGGTTGCAAAAGAAGTATATAGAAATTGTACTATAATGTTGTCCAATAGAGTTACTCATGTTGAATTAGTAGAACTTGATATGGTTGACTTCGATGTAATTTTGGGGATAAATTAGTTGCATGATTGTTTTGCTTCCATTGATTGTAGAACAAGAATTGTCAAGTTCAAATTTCCAAATGAACCCGTTTGAGAGTGGAGGCGGGGGGGAAGGATTCTATTCCTGGAGGTCGTATTATCTCTTTTATTAAGGCTTGTAAAATGATCTCCAAGGGTGTTTATACCATATAATAAGAGTCAAGGATTTGGACTCAAAAAATCTTCCCATTGAGTTAGTCCCCGTATTAAGGGAATTTCCATAGATCTTTCCTAATGATCTTCCTGGAATCCTTCCCGAACGAGAAATTGATTTTGGTATTGACTTGCTACCGGATACCAACCCCATTTCAATTCCTACTTATCATATGGCTCTAGCTGAATTGAAATATTGGAACGCTCAACTCAAGGACATACTAGACAAAGGCTTTATTAGACCTAGTATTTCTCCATGGGTTGCTCCGATTTTGTTTGTGAAGAAGAAGGATGCGTCCCTTAGAATGTGAATTGATTATCGCCAACTCTAAAAAGTCACTATTAAGAATAAGTATATTCTCCCTCGGATTGATGACTTGTTTGATCATCTCCAAGGGGCAAGCTACTTTTCTAATATTTATGTGAGATCGGGGCATCACCAACTTAAGGTGAGAGGTGAGGATATACCAAAAATGGCATTTCAAAATAGATTTGGTCATTGTGAGTTCTTAGTAATGTCCATTGGTCTAACTAATGCCCCTGGGGGTGTATGGATATCATGAATAGGGTTTTTCAAAGTTACCTATATTCATTTATCATTGTCTTCATTGATAACATCTTGGTACGTTCGAAAAATAAGGGTGAACACATGGATCATTTGCGAGTGGGGTTGAGAGTACTTAAGGAACACCAATTATTTGCCAAGTATAGAAAATTTGACTTTTGGTTGAGGTCGGTGGCATTTCTTGGTCATATCATATCTAGTGAGAGAGTTGAGGTTGAGACCAAGGAATACCGAAGCGGTCAAGAATTTTTCAAGACCATTTACTCCAACCAACATTAGAAGCTTTTTGGGTCTAGAAGGATATTGTAGGAGGTTTCTGGATGGTTTTGCATCCATTGCATCTCCTTTGACTACTTTGACCCAAAAGAGTGTGAAATTTGAGTGGTCGGAGACATGTGAAAAAAATTTCCAAATATTAAGAAAGAGGCTTACCTCTGGTATGGTGTTCACTTCACCGGAGGGTATCAAGGGCTTCTTTGTATATTGCGATGCATCCCGTGTGGTCTTCTAGTGTGTCCTTATGCAACAAGGGAAGGTAGTAGCTTATGATTCTAGAAAACTTAAGGTGCATGAGAAGAATTATCAACTCATAATCTTGAGTAAGCGACTGTATTATTTGCCTTGAAAATATGGAGACATTATTTGTATGGTGTCCATGTTGATGTGTATACCGATCATAAGAGCCTCCAATACGTGTTTACTCAACAGGATTTGAATCTTCAACAAAGAAGGTTGTTGGAATTGTTAAAGGATTACTACATGAGTGTTCTCTACAACCCCGACAAGGCCAGTGTGGTTGCAGATTCTCTAAGTTGTATGACCATGGGTAGTGTGTCTCATGTAGATGAATCCAAGAAGGACCTAGTGAAAGATGTTGATAGGTTGGCTAGATTAGGTGTTAGATAGGAAGATTCTCCAAATGGTGTTTTATTGTCCATCATAACTCCGAACCATCTTTGGTGGTTGAGGTAAAGTCTAAGAAACATCTTGATCAACCATTGATGGAGTTGAAGGAATCGGTTATTGGTAAGCTTAATGAGTCATTCTCTTTAAGGGGTATGGTGTCTTGAGGTATCAAGGAAGGTTGTGTGTTCCCAATGTAGATGAATTGAGGAACCGATTTCTTCGAAAATCTTAGGAATCCCATTATTCCATAAATCCACTATCTACAAAGACATATCATGACCTTAGATAAGTATTTTGGTGGGAAGGCTTGAAAGAGGACATAGCAGAATTTGTTGCAAAATGTCCAAATTGCAACAAGTGAAAGTCGAACACCAAAAGTTGGGTGGTTTACTTCAAGAAATCCAAGTTCCCACTTGGAAGTGGGAAGATATCAATAAGGATTTTGTGGTAGGGTTGCCTTGAACACAAAAGCAACATGACTTCATATGGGTGATTGTGGATAGGTTGACAAAATCCACTCATTTTATTCCCATAAAGTATACAGACTCGGGGGAGGATTATGTAAGGATCTTCATAGATGAGACTGTGTGTCTCCATGTCATTCTATTATCCATCATATCAGATAGGGGTGCACAATTTGTATATAGGTTTTGGAGGTCATTCCAAAAAGGGTTGGGTACCAAGGTGAAGCTAAGTACCGCTTTTCATCCCCAACGGATGGTCAAGCGGAGCGTACTATTCTAACCCTTAAGGATATGAGTAGAGCTTGTATAATTGAATTCAAGGGGAATTGGCATAAACACTTGCCTTTGTTTGAGTTTCCCTACAATAATAGTTATCATTCATCTTTAGTTATGGCTCCTTTTGAGGCCTTGTATGGTAGGAGATGTAGGTCTCTAATTGTATTGTTTGAAGTTGGCGAGTCTTCACTTTTGGGTCCCGAATTGATTTCTAATACTTTGGAGAAGGTTCATATAATAAGGAACCGCTTGAAACCAACCTATAACTGGCAAAAGTCTTATGCCTACCATAGGAGAAGAGACTTAGAGTTTGAAGAAGGGGATCAAGTGTATCGAAAAAATTCACCTATGAAAGGTGTTGCGAGATTTAGCAGGAAAGGGAAGTTGAGTCCTCATTATGTAGGTCCATATGAAATTTTGGAAAGGATTGGGAAGGTTTCATATGATTTGAAGTTACCTAGTGAATTTTCTTTGGTTCATCTGGTGTTCCATGTTTCCATGCTTAAGAGGTGTGTCAATGATCCCGAGTCCATTCTTCCTATTGAGGGTCTAGGTGTTCAAGATAACCTCTCCTATGAGGAGGTTCCGGTTGAAATCCTTGATAGACAAGTAAAGCAGTTAAGGAACAAGGAGGTGGCTTTCGTATAGGTGTTATGGAAGAACCACCTAGTTGTGGGTGCAACATGGGAGGACGAGGACGACATGATGTCCCGTTGTTCCTATTTTTAGTGAAAATAATGAGCTCATTTAGAGCTACCTTGCTTTTCTGTAAAATATTGAATTATATATTGTGTTATAGTGAGTTACAATGATTTGTGCCAATTAAAGTGAGTTTTCAAAGAAATGATCTTTACTGATTTGAACTTATGTGGTGCATTTTGGTATGTTGTGTCTCCATGAGTTGTATTGAGCATGATTATATGTGTTGAAGAAGACATTGGCATGAGTGAATAAGCATGTAAGGAATGTTGAACTCTTATTAGTTGAAAATGATGTGTTGAGTTGCATAAGTTTAAAAGGTGTTGTGGTTCTGTTGATTTGAATTGTAACTCATTTTTTAATATGTCATTGTTGGTTGGGCTTCTAGTCTTGAGTGTATTCCGTCCTTTCGAAGAATGTTAGTGTCATTCGGGGATGAAAGTTCTTAAGGGGGAGGGGGATAATGTAATACTCCGAATGTCCAAAGCCTAATTTAGAGCCTAACAAGAGAGTCTAAGAGTTGTAACACTATTTAAAGGTCAAATATAATGTATATAAGTCATTCATGCACTTTTAGAATAAAAACGTCAAGGAACGTCCATGATGTTCGGAAACTAGTTCAAGAGGTGCTGGCATGCCTTAGTCTATTTGACAAGGTTTTAAGAGTCGGAAAATGATTAAATTTGGTGAAAATGTGTCTATCACGTATTAAAGTTGGTTTATAGTTGAAATGTCCGAGTACAAATCCTTAAGGATCAACCACAGGGTCCTTTAGCAGGTCCTTTTCATCATGGCTAAAAGTTGTCTAGGACAGCATCCATCGACGACTTGACGGCAAAGAGGCGTGGTCCAATCGACGGGTCATCGATTGCCACAGTTAATGGTCACTTAGCCAAATTATTGAAGAGGTCATTTGGCAATTCTCTGACCAAATCGATGGATGTGCAGCACGGAGGGTGGGCTTGGGCGTCGACTAACCTACGACTCGTAGGCCGGGGTCTCGTAGGTCATGTATGTTTTTTGCTTATTAGTTTAACGTTAGTTAATTAAATTAATTAATTGGTTATTTAATTAGAAAGGGTTTTAGGGAGGTTTACTTAACTTAATTAAAGACGTCTAAATGAAGACCAAGCCTAATTAAACTAAACCGAACTCTCAAAATTCTCAAAACCCAATTGCTCTTCTTTCTCTCTTCATTCTCTCTCCCAAAAAAACTCCATAGACCAAGCAAATAAGGGTTTTAGTTCAGAATGAAGACTACTTTAATCCATCAATATTCATTAATTAACAAGGTATGTTATTCCTTTTACCTTTGGGATTCTTTCCCCAAAGGGTTCCTCCAAATTGATTTCAAAAAGATGAGTTTCAAGTGGTTTTTCTTCTATTACGAATTTGAATTTATAAATTGATTTTTTTAATGATTTTATTAGATAATTGTGAGTATATTATGATGTATTGTAAATGAATTATGCTAGTTCTTTATGAATTGATCTAGGTTGTGAAGTAGATCATGATTTTGACCTAAGTTCTTAACCCTAAGCTATGAACTAGTGATGAATTGTTGTGTAGTGATTAAATTCACTTCATTATTGTGTTGATTACTATTCTGTGATGATATCACACCCATTATTGGGTTGAGTTGTATAGTTGATGGTAAAACCTTGGATGATGGCTTGTGAAGGAGATTGGGGTAAGTCTTTTGATCTCAATTCTTTTTTGTGATTGCTTCTGTTTAGAAATGAAGTTGTATTCAAGCATACCTTATGCTTAGATTAGGGTTGGTATGATTTGAATTGAAATGTCTTGATTTATGGATTATGATATTATGCTTAAGATGTAATGATATAAGGTTGGTTTTGAAGTACCTATGTGCCTTACTATGGTATAATGATGTTAATGTGTTAACCTCACATGTGTGAATTGTAATGAAAGGACAATACTCATGCAATTCCTATTGAGCTATGATGATGACTATATAAGGGATAGACGCTATAACCTAAACTTAGCTATGATGATTAATAAAGGCTTAAATACATTTCAAAAAGGGACTCTAGCTTTGCACGAGTGAACTAGAGCGAGGAGTGTCCCTTCACACATAGGGAAGGTAGGATCACTAATGTACTCATGATATTGTAGACTATAATGCATGTAGCATAAATAGGGTCCCAACTATATCTCCTAGTTCTTGAACTATGTTGCCCTTATAGGAGGAACACTAGCTAGTGGATCCACACAGATGCTATGTTCATGTTTTAGTACTACCTTTGCAAGTAGTCCTCCTTCTTTCAGTGTAAGGTTCCATTGACACCAGATTCGATATTATCTCAGGTGGTCTATGTCGGTTAAGACAAGATATTCTCAAAAGGTAAAAATGAAGTAATAAAGTGAACTCTTACTAGGATGACCTAAGGAATTTGACTTAGTCTAGGTAGGGGTATGAGACTCTACCTATACATTGAACTAGTTAGCCTTGAGGGAAGTCTTAGAAGAATGTTCTTAATGGTATAGTATGTGAAGTTTGGCATTGGTTATGGTTCTTAGTGGGTTTACTTGGTTGGGCGACGTTATATATATATATATATATATATATATATATATATATATATATATATATATATATATATATACACACACATACACACACATACATATGAGATATAACATAGTCTTAAAACAACTATATCATCTCATAACCATCTAAACAAGAGTATAAAAGTTGGTCATAGCCCATACATAAATACAATAAAAGCCACATATAGGCTATACAATATTAGTACAAAAATGAAAGACAATGAACAAAGTTCTTTAAGACTAATCAACATCCATTGCTAGAAAGTGGCATTATCCTCAAAATAGTGTGGACCTATCCAACTTGGGGAATTAGAATCCATGTCTTCCTGCAAATGTCGTCACAAGACCTTCAATGATCGGAACCTAAAATTTTTTTGACAAGAGGGAGACATGGGGTTAGCACATCACTTGTACTTAGTAAGGACACATATGCACACACAACATATAATCATGCTAAAAGGGACATTTCATTGAACATGCTAATTTACTTCGAAATGCTTTATGCACATTCACAAACCATAACAAGTCAATAAACATGTTCATTCAGTCAAGACCATGTTAATCACAATACCAACATTACCAAGTCTAGTCAAGTCAACATGCATTTTAATGTAATAAAGCACATAATCAAGACTAATCTATCATCAATTCATAACATCAACAAACATGTATAAAAGTTCATAACATCATAACCAAAGCAAGATCATTACTCATGAACCCCCATTAAGGCCACTAGTGCAATGACTAAGAAAATCCCCATAACCTTACTCAATCAAGTTAACCCCAACAAGAACCATAAACATTGTCCAACTTCACATAGCATATTATTAAGAGTACATAACATCCTACTTTAACAATAGAGACCAAACACATGTTCATAAGTAAAACCAACATCATATAGTGTCATCAACATGTAAAATAAACATATACATATCATTTACATTTATAACCATATGCATATATAAGAACATCATTCTAAGACATCCCTAAAGGCTAACTAGTCCAATGTATAGGTAGAGTCCCATACCCCTACCTAGACTAAGCTTAACCCCTTAGGTCATCCTAGTTACCTTTTGGAAACATCATTCCTTAGCCGACATAGACCACATAAGCTAATGTGGAATCCGTGTCATGGAACCCTACACCGAAAGAAGGTGGACTACTTGCCAAGGTATTACCAAAACATGAACATAAAATCTATGTGATCCACTAGCTAGTATTTTTATGGGGAAGACATAGTTCAAGAACTAGGAGATGTAGTTGGGTCCCTATTTATGCTACATGCATTATAATCTACAATCTCATGAGTACATTAGTAACCCTATCTTCCCTATGTGGGAAGGCACACTCCTCACTCTAGTTCACTTGGCGCTAAGATAAAGTCTGTTTTGAAATGTCTTTAATGCCTTTATTAATCATCATAGCTTAACGTAAGTCATAGGTTTTATCCCTTATATAATCATCATCTTAGGTCAATAAAAATTGCATAAGTATTTTACTTTCATTACAATTCATCCATGTGAGGTTAGCACATTTAAATATCACATCACAATAAGGCACATTGGTAAGTTATCACTGTCCTTATAGCATTTACATCATAGCCAAAAACTCACAAACCATAGTTCAAGACCTTTCAATTTAATGTCATACCAACCCTAATCGATATCATCATAAGGTATACTTCAATATAATTTCATCACTAAACACAAGTTATCATAGTTAAAGTAAGGGTTAGGATCATAAATACTTACCTAATCTCCTTCAAAAGCCATCATCATGGTGGTACTATGAACCAACCAATTTCATCCAATAATAGGTTTAGTAACATCATTCAATAGCAATTAACACAATAATGAAGTCAACTGCATCATCCCTATCCCAATTAACTTTGATTCATAACCTAGGGCTAATGTGAATAGGGTTCATCATGAATTCATTAAGAAATAAATCCAATCTCAACAATACATTACCCTAGGCAGTCCATAGATGAATCAGAATAGATAAAATAAGTCTAACAACCAATACATTCATCAATTCCTTCAATTCATATGCAAGATCCAAGATTTGGACAATTTGGGGAAAGGGACATGATCTATACAAAATTGCATAAATTAACATCAATTAAACAACAATATACACTTAAGTAGTTATAGGCAATCACAATTTATCATCAATTTGAAGTTTAGAAGAAAACCCATTAGAATAGGAAAACCTTTGGAATTTGGGTGATTTAGAAATCAACTTTGCAAGGACCTCTTGTCAAAAGGAATGCCAAGAGTGAAGAACCTATAATTTAGTGAAGAAAAATCCATGAAATTGATTTGAAATCCTAGATAAATTAGTCTTCTTGTTCAAGGTTTCTTGCTTCTTTAATGGATGATTTATGAGAGAGAAATTAGAGAAAATGAGAGCTTTTGGGTTTTGTTTTGGGAATTTGATTTAGGTGAGTGAAAAATGACTTAAAACTGACCCTTAGTCAATATTTATTCCTCCCCTAAACTACCCAAAATACACCTCACTTAAATGGGTCTTTTTGTGAAGTCATAATTCTTAATATACTATTTCAACGAATCTGGGAAGTGGCTTCATGTCGCGAGGCTTGTTTCTTAATTTATTTTGGAAATCTGATTTGAAGAAGTCAACCTCGTGGTATGCACACGTTGCGAGTCAACTTTTTCCAAGCTGTGTGTGGGCTTCGCGACGCTCAGCACCCCCATGAATCTTGTGTCGCACAGGCCGCTTTGGAAGCTTGCCTGCCCATGTTGGGGTCCTCCTCAAGGAACCTTAATCATTATTTAATGCTTAGACCCTCTATACTAAATTTTACCTATTTAAAGTCTTTTTACAAGTTTTAGACTTCATTTGACCTCCCAAACCTTTGCCAAACAATCGGACGTCAACTAGTTTAATTTAGCTAGTTTCAGGGCGTCATGGACGTTTCTTGACGCCTTGACTCTAGAACATTCTAAATGATTTATAAATATTATTTTAATCTTATAAAAATTGTTCTTAAGGTTAAGTTCATCATGTGAGGATATTTATTAGATCATGTACTTTTAGAGTATTACGTTATCCCCCCTTAGGAACGTTCGTCACCAAATGACAGTGAAATTCTTTTAAAGGAAGGAATAGACTCAAGACTAGCAGCCCAACCAACAACAATATAAACTTTTTATGAATCACAACTTATAGGAGTACTTCACAACTACATTCAACACATAATCATGGCATTACACATAGTAATTTAAATCACAAGTCATTTCACATGAAAGCTCAACTTTCATAACACATATCAAGGAAATTACTTCTCAACACCAATCATAAGGTCAAAATGAAACCAAAAGTTACCATGCTATTCTTCTCAAGACAACATCAAAGGACCAAAAATCTCAAGAAGGTAAAAACATATATTTCATATAAGTGCAGGTTAACACAGAAAGCTTCTTTCATGAGAACTCATTTTGACACAATATTTATCAAAATATGCACATCTTTGCAAACAAGCTAAATTCAATTATTCACTATTTTTATTATAATAAGATCAACTAAACTTAATTAGCAAAGAGATGAGGATAATGGGACTTCATGTCGGTCTTGGCCTCCAATGTTGCTCCCTCAACTAGGTGATTCTTCCGTAACACCTTTACGGACGCTACCTCCTTGTTCCTAAACCTCTTTACTTGTCTATCAAGAATTTCAACCAGAACCTCCTCATAAGAGAGGTTCTCTTCCACACCTAGACCCTCAATAAGAATAATTGTCTTGGGATCACCAATACACTGCTTAAGCATGGAAACTTGGAACACCAGATGAACCGAAGTCAGTTCACTAGGTAAATTCAACTCATATGTAACCTTACCAACCCTTTGCAAAATTTCATAGGGACCCGCATAACGAGGACTCAACTTTCCTCTCTTGCGAAATCTCACCACCCCTTAATAGGTGAAATTTTTTGATACACCTTATCACCTTCTTCAAAGTTTAAATCTCTTCTCCTATGGCCGGCATAAGACTTTTGCTGACTATAGGCTTTTTTCAGGAGGTTCCTTATCATATGAAATTTCTCCAAAGTATTGTAAATCAATTCGGGATCAAAGAGTGAAGGCTCGCCCACTTCAAACTATCGAATTGGAGACCTACATCTCCTACCATACAAGGCCTCAAAAGGAGCCATATATATAGATGAATGGTAACTATTATTATAAGAGAACTCAACCAAAGGCAAATGTTTATCCCAATTTCCTTTGAAGTCAATAATACAAGCTCTAAGAAGGTTTTGAATAGTACGCTCCGCTTGACCATTCGTTTGGGGATGAAAAGCGGTACTTAACTTCACCTTTGTACCCAACCCTTTTTGGAATGACCTTCAAAACCTAGATGTGCATTGTGCGCTCCTATCCGATATGATGGATAATGGAATACCATGGCGACACACAATCCATATATGATGATCCTTGCTTACTCATTCGCCTATTATGTGGACTTAACGGGAATTAAATTAGCGGATTTGGTAAATCAATCCAAAACCACCCATATAGATTCATGTTGCTTTTGTGTCTGAGGAAAACCTACCACAAAATCCATATTAATGTCTTCCCACTTCCAAGTAGGAACTTGGATTTCATGAAGTAAACCACCCGTCTTTTGGTGTTAGGCTTTCACTTCTTGGATGTTTGGACATTTTGCAACAAATTCCGCTATGTCCTTTTTCAAACCATCCCACGAAAACACTTCTCTAAGGTCATAATACATCTTTATGGAACCTAGATCACTACAACAAATTTGATATGTCGATATGAAATTATTATACACAACAAAAAATTCGTCACTAATTATTCGCTTTTAGTGACAAAATTTATTTTGCATGCTTAAATATATGAAACATATACTTTTAGTGATGAAACATAAGAATTCATAGCAAAATTTTGTTAAATAAAGTTTTCCACCTAAGAATTATTTGGCGTCATTTTGTTAAGTAGTGTTACTCACGAATTTAAAGTTATCGGTGACACATTATTCCGTCACTAATAGTGTATGTAATTTATGACAAATTATGACATCAAATTCGTCACTAATTGTTCGCTTTTAGTGACAAAATTTACTTTACGTGCTTAAATATATGAGACACATTCTTTTAACGACGAAACATAAAAGTCCGTAGCAATTTTTGGTCCACTAAAGTTTTCCACCAAAAAATTAATTGACGTCATTAGTTAAGTAGTGTTCGTCTCGTCACTAAAAATGTATCTAATTCATGACAAAAAAATATTTTTGTCTTAAAGTTTATTAAAGTTTGGACACAAAAAAAATTATCTAAAAAATATGGTATTACAATATCCACAAATTAGATTTCGTAGTTAAATATTATAAATTTTTGTATGAAAAGCTATATTAGTTATGACATTTATTCGTCACTAATAGTATAAATAATTGGTGGCAAGTATTTAATTGTCTCTTATCAAACTATGATTTAGTGACAACAAAAAAATTGTCACAAAATATGTAAAGGCGTTAAATAATAACGAATTAAAATTTTTAGTGAATAATTAAACTATTTGCGACGAAAAAAATTCATAGCAAAATACAATTTTTTCTAAAAATTGTTCATAATTACAAGTGAAGACTTACAAAAAGAATAATACAAGTGCTTCATAAGAAGTAGACAGAGTGCATTTGTTAATTTACAAGTGAAAATATTAAAATCAATGAATTTGGTCGATTTTGTAAAAACGAAAATGTTCAATATATCATTTTTCTTAAATACGCAATTATACAATCCATCATTTAAAAAATACAATCCAGGTTATAGGTATTGTAGGTGGACACGGTTCCACCACTAGATCACTAATATTTGTTTTTTTAGCACTTTTAGTTTTTATTTGATATGCTTTAATTGATAAGTACGATAAAAAAAAACTAATTTGTCAAGTCATGTACTAAGTTTAGTGCATGTCTACTCATTTGTGATTGCTAAACTACACAGATTAAGTCAATCTATTTGCTTTTGTATATCGATATGTACATATATAATAGTAATTCCACATACGTACGTTGAGTCACTATACAAAGATAACATCAACTTACAAACTTAGACTTTGCAAAGGTGCAACATATTTCATGAATTTCTATTAACTTTTTCCATAAGTGTGAAAATTGAAATAAACTAAAAAATAAAAGCACAAATAAAATAAATGAACTAAGGAGAATTTCAAATATATTATGATGAAGTACTATAGTTATTGATATCGTTGTTCAACTTGAACCAATTATTCATTTATTTTAATAAAATCAAAAGTTTAATTTTAAATAAATTTATTATTGTACAGAATAATTTTACAAATTTACAAAAATAAATAAATAAAATGACAAAATTGTACTGAATATATTTAAATATATTTTAAAAAAATACACAGTTTAATTCAAATATAATTTACATTTGAATGAATTGTGGGTGGTAAATTTCATGCATTTGTATATGAGTATAAATAATCATATGATGTATTATTTATACAAAAGTTAAATTTGAAATAAGTGAATGAAGTATGGTTGAAAAAACTTGAGGTGGGGAGGGGGGATATATACATTATATATACATAAAAAATATATTTTTATAATGATTAATTTATCATATATATATTTGAGAACAAAATAACTTTTTGTATATAAAATAAAGTCATTAGTGACGAAATTAGATTTTTCGTTAACTGCGACATATATATAACTTTAGAAACAATTGATTTCGTCACTGATTGAAGTAAAATAATTAGTGACGATATAATTTTGTCGGTAGTAATAACCTTTTGAGTGACTAAGCATACTATTAAATACAAAAGATATAATTTTTACAAACAAATAAATTTGTCACAAATGTTTAAGCATTTTGGGACGAGTTAGATTTTCTAGCTAATATAATACTTTTAGCGACGAAGCACTAAATCGTTTTTGTATAGTTTTAACAACATACATTTAGTGACGACTGAGTGACAAATTATTTTTTGTTAGAAGAGATTTTTGGTGATGAAATATGATTTATTAATGACGAAATTATTTGTCCTTGATAATTAAATTTATTTTATTGGATGTATGTAGTGATGGGACCCATGAGCTTCTTCAAGAATCTTGTTCCTCAAACCATCTACATTGGGAACAGACAACCTTCCTTGATACCTTAAGACACCATCCCTTCTAAAGAGAAAGACTCATTTAGCTTACTAATAATCGACTCATTCAACTCCATCAATGGTTGACAAAGGTTTTTTTTTACTTCACCTAAACCACCAAAGACGATTCGAAGTTATGATGGCCCATAAAACCACCAGTCGGAGCATCTTCCAATCTAACACCCAAACGAGCCACCCTATGAACATCTTTCACTAGGTCTTCTTGGATTCTTCTATATGTGACACACTACCCATTGTCATACCATTTAGATAATCCACAACAACATTTGCCTTGCCAGTGTGGTAGAGAACACTCATGTCGTAATCATTCAACAATTCCAACCACTTTCTTTGTCGGAGATTCAACTCTTTTTGAGTAAACACATACTTGAGACTCTTGTGGTCGGTATACATATCAACATGGACACCATACAAATAAAGCCTCCATATGTTAAACTCAAGATCATGAGTTGGATAATTCTTCTCATGCACCTTAAGTTATTAGAAGAATTAGCTACTACTTTCACATGTTGCATAAGCACCCACCTCGAGCGCACTCGAGATGCATCACAATATACAACGAAGCCATTGGTACCCTTCAATAAAGTCAACACTGAAGCAAAGGTAAGCCTCTCTTTCAATATATTGAAGATGCTTTCACATGCCTCCGACCACTCAAATTTCACACTCTTTTGTGTCAAAGTAGTCAAGGAAGAATCAATGGACACAAACCCATCCACAAACCTTCTATAATAGCCTGCTAGACCCAAGAAACTCCTAATGTCAGTTGGAGTCAATGACCTAGGCCAATTTTTCACCACCTCGATTTTCCTTGGATCAACCTCAACCCCTTTCTAGAGATTATATGACCATGAAACTCAACCGACTTCAACCAAATCTCACATTTGCTATACTTGGCAAATAGTTGGTTCTCCTTAAGCACTCGTAACACCACATTAAGGAGATCCATCTGTTCACCCTCATTTTTCAAATATGTCATCAATGAATAAAATGACAAATGAATCTAGATAACTTTGAAAAATACCCTATTCATGAGATCTATAAATGTCACCGAGGCATTAATGAGACTAAAGGACATTACTAGGAACTCCTAGTGATCATATCTAGTTCAAAATACCATTTTTGGTATATCCTCACCTTTCACCCTAAGTTTGTGATACCCCAAACTCAAATTAATCTGATAAAACTAGCTTGACCCTTGGAGTTGATCAAACAAGTCGTCAATCTGAGGGAGATGATTCTTCTTTTTAATAGTGACTTTATTAAGTTGGCAATAATCAATGCACAATCTGAGGGACCCATCCTTTTTCTTCCCAAACAATATCGAAGCACCCTATGGAGAAATAGTAGGTCTAATGAAGCCTTTATCTAGTAAGTCTTTGAGTTAAGCCTTCAACTCTTTTAATTTGGCATGAGCGTTCGATAAGGGGGAATTAAAATGGAGTTGGTATCCGGTAGCAAGTCAATACCAAAATCAATTTTCATGTTTGGGAGGGATTCTGGGAAGATCATTAGGGAATACCTCCGGAAATTCCCTCAGTACGGAGACAATCTCAATGGGAGGGTTTTCATAGTCTAAATCTTTGAATCATACAAGATTGTTTAAACAACCTTTAGAGATCATCTAACAAGCCTTTAAACCAGCAATAATACGACCTCTAGGCATAGAATTTTCCCCATTCCACTCTAGGACGGGTTCATTTGGAGAATTGAACTTGAGATATTCTACTTCTACAATCAATGGAAGCAAAACAACCATTCAACCAATCCATCCCCAAAATGATATCAAAATTGACCATACCAAGTTCTACTAATTCAACATGAGTAACTCTATTGGGCAACATTATAAGACAATTTCTATACATCTCTTTGTAACCACCGCCTCACCCACCGGGGTAGACAACATAAAAGGTTCACTCAAGATATCGGGCAAAATATCAAACTTTCTAGCTATCAAAGGAGTAACAAAATATAGGGTAGCACCCAAATCAAGTAAAGCATATACATCAATAAAGAAGACTTGTAACATACTTGTATTACCTCAAAACTGACATAGGTGAAGCTAGAACCTAACATGGTTCTAATTATGGTATAAGGTCCTAAAATAGTCTATAATGTTGTATTGGGGCAGTGTCTATGATTTTAAGTGCATTGAAAGTAAAGCGTCAAGGAACAACCAGACGTTCGACAACTAAGTAACCTATAAGCCTCATATGTTTTGTATGTGTTTTTCATTAGGTTATAAGGTTCTTAAATGATTTATTATTTTATTTATAGGCAGTGTGTAAAGTTTTGTGAAGTTTGGAGGTCAAACGTCCAAGAACGTCCATGACGTTCGAAAGGTTTGCCTTGAAATGACCTTGTGTGTCTTGGCATATTTTGTCAAGTTTTACATGTTAGTTTTGGATGAAATTCATGAGAGAGGTCCTAAGCTCATATAGGAACATATTCAGGTTGGAAACATCCAGGTTAAAGTCTTTAATGACTAACCAAGGGTCCTTGAGGAAGGACCCTTTTCAAGAGCCAATGTTGTCTAGACTAGGCCCCCAACGACTGACGCAATTGAAGGCTCGTGGGCCATTTGTCCCCCTGTCGATGGGTGTTGTGGGTGTAAACTTAGGCGTGGAAGGAGAGAATCCAAAAACAATCCTCATTCCTAAACCACGGACCTATAGGATGGTCCATTGGTTGGGAAACGAGTCGTTGATGGCCTCTTGTTGGTTGGGGTTGTTTCTGTGCAGCTTACTGTAATGTTTAGGGGTGAAATTGTAAATTCAGACCACGTCCAAATAAGAAAAAGGTCAGTTACTTAGGGGTATTTTGGGTATTCTAATCAATTTTTTGATCCTTTAACCCTTAGAAGTTTTCCTTCTTCAAAATCAAAACCCAAATTCCCTTAGAAATTCTCTAGAACTCTATTGGAGCCAAAACTCAAGGAAGGGCTTAGATTGGATAATTAAGAGGAGATTCTTCATATTATTGGAGGATTTATCTTTATTTAGGTATGATTTTTTATCCTTTAAACTCTATTCATCAAGGAGCCCAACATTCAAAGAGTTCTCTAAAGTTTTCAAAAATGAATTGTCCAATTTTATGATCTATCTATGGGTTATTGCATTAAAGGTTTTAAAGCATTTTATATTGATTGAAATGTTGTTAATTCTATGATTTTTACTTAATTAAAATATGAACCCATGTAATTTATGAACTCTAGTTTTTGACTACTTTATGGGTGAAGTGATATTGATTTAATGTTTATGAATTCTAGTGTAGTGTTCTACGGGCTATTTATTGATGTAAAAATTGAATTAAATTAATATCTAGGGTTTCTTATATTGATGAATCTATATTGAGTTGATCTAGTTTTATCAAATAGCATAGTTTAAATATTGAGTTATTGGTAATGTCTATGGTTAAGGGCCATATGATATTGAATTGGATGACATAGTTATGGATTGAAGTGGAGAGAATGTATTGGTGGAACGCTGCCCTAATTCTATTTATTTTATGTTAATTAGACTTCAATTATGGTGTTATTGGTATGGTCCACTTATGGTGGCGGTGCTATGTGCTTTACTTGCAATTGATGTGGTCTTGTCGGCTTTACTTTACATAATTGATGATCATGGACTTGTTGGAACTACTTGAAGTATTATGATAATTTGTGTAGTTGATTTACGTGAAGTATGATCATATCATATACATGAGATTAAGTGAAAGTATGTGTTCTTTCTATGTATATTAGGAGATCATGTTAGACTATGACTATGATATTGTATGTATAGTCTTAGAGTTGATGTATGATTGTTCCTATTTGAATATATGATTTATGATGGCTATATTTATGATGATATGGTAGTGTATAAGATGACATAAAGATGATAAAGGTTATTCTTAAGTGCTTCAAAGAATTATATGGTATATGTGATAAAGTAAAGAATGTTGTGTCTTGTTTTGGTAGACTTTTGTCCCTTAGTTGATATATGTATGAATGATATGTGCATACGAGGTGTCTTGCCAAGGTATTCTTAGTGCGCCCTTGTCATGTATGAATTAATGATATATGAGACCTTAATGATGTTAATAAGGTCATGTACGTGGAACCTTAAACCTAGTGGTAAGGTTATGAACTTTGGAGTCGAGAGCAGTAATGGTATCCTTCATGTAAAGGATGATGGACTTACCGTTGATTGGATGGAACGACATCATATGATCCTTAGGAAAGTCGTGATAAGATATCTATCTCGCCAATGTTAGGTAGCACTAGTGGACCTCTTTGGTAGGGTGAATGTGATTGGGTTATGAACTAGATATCGAATCCCTTTGTATGAACCTTTAATGTCAATTACTCTATGAGAACAAAGGCTAGCACCGAGTAATTATGTTATGGGAAGTAGATCTACTTGAGAAGGATACTAGAGTACAATATCGATCTACTTGAGAATGAGACTAGAGTACACAAAATCCCTTCATAATCCTTAACCATGTGCCTACATTGGATGTGTCCTAGTTCTACCCTTGGCAAGTAGAACACCCTCATAGGAGTATGCTAGAATTCTTGATTCCATATCTAGCTATCATGGTCTATGTTCTGTTATTGCCTTTTCTCATCATGTGGGATACCTACTAGCATTAGAGAAGTTCTATGATGGTTAGGTAGTGGTATGGGACGCTATCTAGCCATTGCATAATACACTTTGAAGATATTAGTGAGAGTCCCAAGGTCTTGTCCAAGACCATTACTTGAATGTCCTTATGTAATGAATGAATCTGTAATGAACTAAGGAATGTAATAACTTAAGTTTAGAAATCATGTTAATTGTATAAGTACATATCTTGAGAAGTTAGGGGTTATCTAGTTATGTTGTGAAGAAGGCATAAGAATGGTCACTTCGTATCTTACCTAGATAAGTCTTAAGAATTACTCTAGTAGGGAAGATGGTTGATGATATGGACATGATCTAATACTTAGGTACTCTTTAAGGATTATTTAGGTAATCCTGAAGAGGTCAATCATGAACGCTATTTTCTTGATGTACTTAAGTAAGTCTTTTAATAGACTTTGGAAGGAGATGTCATATCATCTATATGTTGTTGTATTAAGTGAGAATGATTCTATCTTAGGTAGTTTATAGGATCTCTTAATTGTGTGTATAAGGACTGTATGACTGTTTTCTTCACAACTGACTCTAGTGAGACTTAGAATCACCTTTTTAGAAGAATCTCATGTTCATATGTGTTATGTCTTGTAGGTGTGTGTTGGTATCATTATAGGTGGTATTATGGATCACTTAGGTGTGCCTAGATATGTTATGGGCGGTCTCTCTTAGTATTACTTAAGTGAATCTTAGGATAACTTTTAGTGATGGGATTACATGCTAGAAAGTTCTAAAGTGAAGATAAGGCACTTCATTGTACAGTGAATTTGGTTCACTGTAAAGTGACCTTAAAAATGTACTAAATTATCTTAATGTTATATTATGTGTTTCTAAGGTGTTAATTGTTATTCTTATAATTATGATATGATATTTAAATGAAAAAGATGCATATTTTCAATAAATGTCCATTTTCATGATTTTATGCATTATGCCATATTTAGTACATGTGTTTGTACTAATTCCATGCTTTTATCTATCTCTAAAGTGATTCATAGTTGAAGGTGATTTTGGAGAGCTAGTCTTGGATTAGAAGATCGTTCAATCAAGTTGAAGTATGTCTTCATTGGACTCGAGGGCATAGATATCTGTATTGTCTCTTATTGAAGTATTGTAATAGATTAAGTATTTCTATATTCATATTGTATGGGATATGTGTCAAAGTATTCTTGTGTCTAATATTTGACGAAATGAGACTTAACATTTCCTATGAGTTTCAAATGAAAAATATTTTAAAGACTATGAAAAGTTTTAATTCCACGCTACTTTTCATATGTTTATATGTGATGAACGATACAAAAGGGTTAGTACAAGACCTCCAAGATGTCTAGTAAGGCGGTTGCACTCTGAGACTGCCATATTTTCTAGGGTGTGGTATAAGGATGTGAAAATCTTGGTATCAGAGCATAGGTTATGAAAGTGTTCTTAGGAATAAAAAAAGTCATCAAGTCACATCTAGTAGAGTATTGACCATCACCTTGAGTCGCCACACATCTATGGGCAAGAGGCTGTAGGACGATAGAGTTTTCCTTCTTTTCTACTCCTATATAGTGTTGTAGAGTAAAAGTTATGTGTACTATTTTCTTATGGTTTTCCTAGTCTTTCTAGGAAGATGAATACAAGGAGGTCACCGGCTAGGAGAGTTGAGGAGAATGAGGTGCAAAAGGAGATTCCTCCTCAAGTTGAGGAAGTTGATAGAATTCCTCAAAGTGCTCAAAGTGATCAAGTTCCTATTGTGGAAGGAGGTAATGATGTTCCAGTTGTCCCCCTGGAATTGACTAATAGAGAGATTAGAGAGGCTTTTCTTGCCTTATCCCGAGCTGTGACTACTCAAGTGACTTTAAGTATGAAGCCTAGAGTGAATGTTGTGGAGAAAACTATGACATCTAGATTAAGAGACTTTGTGAGGATGAATCCTCCTATATTTCTTGGCTTTAAGGTGGGAGAGGATACCTAAGAGTTTTTAGATGACGTGTAGAAGATACTGCATGCTATGGGAGTGTCTTCTAGGGAAAAGGTGAAGTTGGCTTCGTATCATTTCAAAGATGTTGCTCAAGTGTGGTACACATAATGGAAAGGCAATAAGCCGGTTGAGTCAAGTCCTATTGAGTGAGAAGAATTTAAGGAAGCTTTTATTGGAAAGTACTTTCTCTGTGAGAGGATGGAAGCTAAGGTAGAGGAGTTTATAAATCTCAAGCAAGGAAATATGAGTGTTGAGGAATACTCTTTGAAGTTCTCTATGTTGTCTAAGTATGCTCCGTCCCTTGTGTCTAACCCTAGGGATGAAATGAATAGATTTGTGACGGTTGTCACTGATCTAGTAAGGGAAGAATGTCGTATTACCATTCTACATAATGATATTACCCTAGCTAGACTCATGGTGTATGCTTAATCAATTGAGGAGTCTAAACTTGGTATGATTGCTAGAAACTTGAAAAGGAGTGGTTAAGTTGACCAAGATCGACCTAGGTTCAAGAAGAGGGATCAAACTCAAGAAGAACCTAGGAGTGCTAAGGGGAAATTTGAGAAATGAGGTGGTTCTACAAATGAAAAGCCTACATGTGTCACTTGTGGAAAGAGGCACTATGGAAAGTTTGAAGCCGACACTAGTGGTTACTTTGGTTGTGGAAAGGATGATCATAAGGTGAGAGATCGTCCTACCATTGCGGATAGAGGAAGGGAGGCCAAGCAAGTTGCTCCCAATGTTCCAAAGGGGAAGGCTCATTTCTATGCACTCCGGGAAAGAGGAGAAAAGTCGTATGATGATGAGGATGATGGTAGGTTCTTGTGTTTCTTTAAGCGTATGAGTTATTTCTAAGTGGGGGAGTATGGTGAGTAAAGGAGTTTTGATTGATTGTTTCATATTTAAGAGTACTAGTTATTTCTAAGTGGGGGAGTATGGTGAGTAAAGGAGTTTTGATAGATTGTTTCATCTTTTCTATTCAACTCATGCTTGAGATTAGAAAGTCATAGAATTACGTGCATGTTGCATTGTGTTTAGGGGTCTTGTTGAAATTGAATTTCGTTAATTCCTTGCATTGTGCATTTTATGAAATTATGATAGTGCTGTAAAGTGTGTTTACATTTTTGACATAGGTGAATCTAGAGCCTAAAATGGTAGTAATTATGGTCTAAGGTCCTAAAATGGTCTATAATGTAGTATTGGGTCAATGTCTAAGAGTTAGGTGTATTGGAAGTAAAATGTCAAGGGACGACAAAGACGTTCGACGACTAAGTCTCCTATGTGCCTCAGATGTGTTTAATGTTTTTATATCAAATTCATGAGGTTATAAGGTCCTTAAATGAGTTATTATGGTACTTTTAAGCAGTGTGTAAAGTTTCAAGAAGTTTGGAGGGTCAAACATCCAAGAACGTCCATGACGTTCGAAAGGTTTTCTTGGGAATGACCTTGTGTGTCTTGCCATGTTTCCTCGAGTTTTACGTTTTTTTTTTAGATGAAATTCACGTGGTAGGTCCTAAAATTGTATACGAACATATTTTGGTTGGAAAGTTCCTGGTTAAAGTCCTCAAGGACCAACCAAGGGTCCTTGAGGAAGGAGCTTTCTCAAGAGCCAAGGCTGTCTAGACCAGGTCCCAAATGACTGAGGCAAATGAACAATTGTGGGTCAGCCGACGCCCCATCGATGGGTTTCGTGGGTGGACACTTACGCGTGGGAGGAGAGCAGCAAAAGACCAGCCTCAGTACCAAACCACGGACCAGCAGAATAGTCCGTTGGTTAGGAAACGGGCCGTTGATGGCCACTCATGGTTGAAGCTATTTCTGCGCAGCTTACTATAATGTTAGTGGTGGAGTTTTAAATTCACCACACGTACAAATAAGAGAAAGTGTGGTTACTTAGTGGTATTTTGGGTATTCTAAACATGTTTATAATCCTTTAACACTTAGAAGATTTCATTCTTTAAAATGAAAACCCAAGTTCAAGTATTTCCTCATTTGCTTAAATGTTATCTTATGTGTTTCTAAAGTGTTAAATGTTATTGTTATGATTATGATATGATATTTAAAAGAAAAAGATGAATATTTTAAATAAATGTCCATTTTCATTATTTTATGCATTATGCCATACTTAGTAAATGTGTTTGTACTAAATCCATGCCTTTATCTATCGCTAAAATGATTTATAGGTGAAGATGCTTTTAGAGAGCTAAGCTTTGATTATAATACCGTTCTGTAAGTTAAAGTATGTCTTCATTTGACTTAAGGGCATAGATGTCTTTTATCTCTCTTATTGAAGTATTGTAATAGACTATGTATTTCTATATTCGTATTGTATGGGATGTGTCCCAAATTTTTCTTGTGTCTATGATTTGATGAAATAAGACTTAGTATTTCCTACGAGTTTCATATAAAATATGTTTTAAAGACTTATAGAATGTTTATGAAAACTTTAAATTCCGCACTATTTTTAATATGTTTCTATGCGATGAACGATACGAAAGGGTTTGTATAAGACCTCGGAGAGGTTGAGTACGCCAAACTCCGAGAGTGACATATCTTCCATGGTGTGGTCTCGGGATGTGACAATACAGGTCACCACATCGGGTGAACTCTCTTGTTCACCCCTTGAGTGAAATGCATAAAAATGATTTTTCTTTGGAGGATCCATATTAGAACCACTATCTTGAGCTTACCCACGACCTTTGTCTTTCCCCTTCATATTAGGGCAATCTCGAACCTTGTGTCCACTCTAGCCACACCCAAAGCAATTTTCCGTCCCAACAAGGTAATCACCATAATTCTTCTTGCCACACTTTCCACAAGTTGGATTCTTGGTTGGTGAGCTAGTACCTCTTCCCTTTTAAGAGTTAGGATTAGACAACCTATAATCATGAGCCTTGGGTAATTTGGATGGAACTTGATTAGAATACCTCTTCTTAATCCTAGGCTTGTCTTGGATCAAGCCTACCCATAGAAGAACCACCATCATGAGACCTTGCCTCATTGGCTTCCCTACTCTTCCTCTTAACCCTTGTCTCTTCCACTTGTTGAGCATGAACCATGGGATGAGTAATGTTCATATTATCATGTAGCATATTCGAATTACATTCTTCCTTAAAGTCATCCGACAGCCCCGTCACAAAGCGACTCATTTCATCCCTAAGGTAAGAAATCAAGGAAGGAGCATACTTGGACAACTTAGTAAATTTCAAAGAGTAATCAAGCACAATCATACCTCCTTGACGAAGGTTGATGATTTCTTCTTCGTTAGTTCCCTCTTTTCCCTTTGAAAGAACCTATCAAGAAAAGCCTTCTTGAAAATCTCCCATGCCACCACCACCTCTAAAGGTCATA